>CM053030.1:36613626-37066126 GCA_028564925.1 Lithobates sylvaticus
AATCAAATTTCTTCATCAATTTAGCCCAATATGTATTCTTCTACATATTTTTGTTAAAAAAAAATCCCAATGTATATAAAGTGTATATTGAATTGATTGTTTTTTTTTTCCAAGTAATGGCAGCAATTAGCGACTTATAGTGGGACTGCGATATTGCAGCGTACAAATTGGACACTAAGGCCCCTTTCACACTGGGGCGTTTTTCAGGCGGTGCAGCGCTAAAAATAGCGCCTGTACAGCGCCTAAAAAAAATCCGGCCCCATTCACTCCAGTGTGAAAGCCAGCGGGCTTTCACACTGGAGCGGTGCGCTAGCAGGACGGTCAAAAAAGTCCTGCTAGCAGCATCTTTGGAGCGGTATAGGAGCGGTGTATTCACCGCTCCTACCCATTGATTTCAATGGGACACCGCAGTAATACCGCGGCAATACCGCTGCAAAGCGCCGCTACGGCGGCGCTTTGCGGGGGATTTTAACCTTTTTTCGGCCGCTAGCGGGGGGTTAAAGCCGCACCGCTAGTGGCCGAATACCGCCGCTAAAACAACGGTAAAGCAGCCTAAGGCCCCTTTCACACATATAGACCGTTCGTTCCATTTTTCATCCATCCTTTGACGGATGAAAAACGGACATCAATGCATTCCTATTAAAAAAATGGATGTAAATGGATAACCATCCATTTACATCCGTTTTCATCCGCTTCTGTGAATATCTGTTTTTCTTTTGAACGGATGAAAGCCCTATTTTAAAAAAACGGAACGGAGGATAAACGGGTGCAAATGGACAAGCGATATTGAGTGCATACTATACTATACGTGGACATATTTTTCAGTAAGCCAACATTACTGTATTAAAAATCCTTTTTTATTGGTCTTCTGATACTGGATTTTGAGTTTTCACTAGCTGTTAGCCATAATCATCAAAATTAAAAGAAAGAAATGCTTGAAATATATCACTCTGTGTGTAATAATATAGGAGTTTTACTTTTTGAATTGAATTACTGAAATAAATGAACTGTTTGACGATATTCTAATTTTATAAGATGCACGTATAAGCCGACCCGAATATAAGCCGAGGCACCTAATTTTACCACAAAAAACTGGGAAAACGTATTGAGTACAAGCCTAGGGTGAGAAATGCGCAGCTACTGTAAGTGGAAAAGAGGGTCAAAAATGCCCATTTGCAGCCTCACTGTGCCCATTTGCAGCCTCACTGTGCCCATTTGCAGCCATAGGTCCCCGAACTTCAAACTTGGTAGTTAAGGGTTCCTAGATGCCCCCTAGCTGCAGCCAAAATTTGGGGTCTCTGAAGCCAAAGGGTCCCGAAATTACATTGCTGCAGATGGACACAGATGACCGACTTTGGGGCCCCATATCTTGGGGTCACTTGGTGCTAGGAACCCCAAATGTGTGTGCAAATCCAGCAAAACTAGCACTGCAACATATCCAAAGATGGGGTTCCTAGTACCAAGTGGCCCCAAAATACGGGGCCCCAAATTTGGTTCGGAAAATGTCAAGCACTTTTCTGCAGCAGAGAATGACATTTTCTGAACCGACTTTGGGACTTTGGATATGTTGTAGTGCTAGTCCCACTGGGTTTGAACACCAAATTTGGGGTTCCTAGCACCAAGTGGCCCCGAGATACGTGGCCCCAAATTTGGGTCGGAAAATGTCATTCTCTGCTGCAGAAAAGTGACTGACTCGAGTATAAGCCGAGGGGGGCATTTTCAGCACAAAAAAATGTGCTGAAAAACTTGGCTTATACTTAAGTATATACGGTATTTCATTTGTATTAATTCTTTATTTATCAACAGCCATTGACAGATAGAAAGCCCCGTAGCAAAAGGACATAAGAGAATAGGCGTAGGGGCCCCATGACAGTGGATGGCCAGCACAGCATGGCCGCTTTAAGAATTTAGTTCCCCTTTAAGATAAGGGGAGGAGCCGAGAGCGGGGAGCGCGCGGTTTGCAAGTGAGGAAGGGGGAAGTGACGTCAGTTTCAGAGCGGCAGAGGAAGAGATTCCCACCCACCCTCCCTATTTTGCTGATAGACGGGGTAGGTACGGTTTGGTGTTTTTTTACTAGGGCAGTGTTGGGTCGCTGGAGGAGGAGAAGTTTGGGTACATGTATGGTACATGTACCCATCCATGAGGATGGGAGGTTTTTCGGGTACTGCCGAGGTTAACAGGGGTTATCCTGGAAGGGTAAACGTAGGTCACTGTGATGGTTAGGTACCGCCTCCGAGTCCGGGGTTGCCGACTGGAGACATATAAAAGTTGAAAAGTTGTTTCACAGTGACTAGTGTATGTTGGTTGTTTACATGACCCACAAAATACAGAAGTTTAATGGTTATTTGATAACTTGTTATTTATTATATATTTTTCAATATTTTCAAAAGAGTTTTAATAAAAATTAGGCCGTTAAGGCCATTTACTCCAATAACCTGGTCAAGTCGTTATTGAGGGGATTGGAGGGGCGGTTTTAAGTAATGGGGGTAATCAGGACATTGGGCTTAAGGCCTACAAATGTCATGTGTTTTTAGGCAGTGCCAGCATGGGGAGCCAGCCAGGGGTAGACCTCTATTTGCTACAATTGACTTAAGTAGGATTATACATAACCTTGAGCAATTCAGGTAAGAGAATATCCAAATATAGAGTTGTATCTTTTTTTTTGCCATCTTGCCAGCTCTCTCCATGCAGAGTGCTTTTGCAGCGAGAGTCCCCTGAGACATCTAATGTTTCTGTTCGGTACGTGTTTGTATAACTAAACATTTTACAGAGCTCAGCTGGAGACAAACAGGTTAAATCATCTGAAAGTGTAAATACCCGAGTCATTTTCACACAGATTGAACAATATGTATACATGAATGCTTTTGTGTCAATGTGCCTCAAATCTGCATGTAAAGTGTGACTGTGATTTCAAAGTAGATAATGTGCTGAACGAGGAAGAGGATGCTTAGGGAAGCCCCCCTGCATTTTTATAATAAAAAGTGTAGCGGATTGAAGGTCCATCCTTAGGCTGGCCATAGGTCAAAGGTTGAAGGAAAGAAAATTGCTTGATTCTCCCATTAAACACAATCAGTGTTACGCTATTGTATTCTGGACTGCACTTAAAGAGGAAGTAAACCCTCTTAAGTAAAACGAAAAAAAAAAAAAAAAAAAAAAACCTGCAAGACAAAGGCATAATTAGCTAGTATGCATAGCATACTAGCTAATTATGTATCACTTACCTGAGATCGAAGCCTCGGCATCGGTCCTCTTCTCCCCCTCCGACCGCCAACATCTTCTCCCGGAGTGACTTCCGGGTATCGCGGCTCCGGCGCTGTGATTTGCTGGAGCCGCGATGACGTCACGCGCATGCGCACGAGAGCGGCATAGTAACAACTGAAGCATCGGCATATAGCGCCGTTGCTTCAGTTGTCGCAAGTGCGCATGTGCCGCATGACGTCGGCACATGCAAATACAGGTATATCTCCTAAACCGTGCAGGTTTAGGAGATATCCTTGTTAGCTACAGGTAAGCCTTAATATAGGCTTACCTGTAAGCTAAAGTTGTAAACGAGGGTTTACTTCCTCTTTAGGTCCTGGTCTAGAAAAGGATCTTGTGTAGGGTAGGATGACCAGGGGGACAGTCCCTGGACTGAGGACACTGTCCCCGAACCAAGTCTGTCCCTGGTTTTGTCCCAGGCAGGGCACGCGCCATGCAGGGCATCCTGAGCTCAGCAGGGGGGCCCGGGCAGCCTCACAGATGATCAGTTCGGCGGTGGCCGGTGGGTGGAGTTACAAGTACCGATCTCCCTGTATGGCTTTCTATGAATCAGCTGACAGCCGCTTCCCCTCCTTTTCCTCCCGCGGCTGTCAGCTGCTTCATTGAAATCCACACAGGGAGATCGGTGCTTGTAACTCCCCCCACCGCCGCACCGATCATCCCAACTGCCCATTAAATGTTTCTTAATCTTTGGACCCTCGGGCCCTCCTCTGGCTCCCGGTGTTTTCCTCTTCCAGCTCTGGGTTTCCTCCTTCTCTGGCTCCCCGGGTCCTCCTCCATCTCGCCGGGTCCTCCTCCTGCTCCCCGTGTCCTCCTTTGGTCCCCCCCTGTGATCCTCTCCCCCCCCGATGCGTGCTCCTCTGGTCCCCCCTTGTCCCGGATCTGTCAGGATGGAGAGCAAAGGAAGGAGCGGGTAAATATGTAATTTTATTCTGTCCATTCATAACTGAGCATCGTAAACTGTGTATGGCGCTTCAGTTTATATATGAACAGGAGCCTCTGTCTCCTACCTATTCATCTTCAGTGCAGCTGAGGCTGCAGAGAAAGGGACTGGGGAATCTGTGTCCTCAGTCCCTTTCTCTGTCTCAAAGGGGAGATGTCAGGGGTCTGTTTAGACCCCTGATATCTCACCAAAGCCCCCCCCCCCCCCCGAACAGGGCTGATAAAAAAAAAGAAAGAATAGTAATAAATAAATATTTAAAAATGTAATTGTAAAAATAACCAAAAGAAAGCATTGTAAAAAGAAAATAACAAAGAAAATATATAAATTGTAAAAATAATAAAAAAAAATAAAAAAACTCTGACACCGTCCACTTCTCTACTGGCACCATCCACTGCCCTACTGATATGATCCACTGCCAACCTCCTCCACCCAAAAAGAATTGTTTAAAAAAAATGTATAAATACATTTGTAAAAAATTTATAAATATTTTTTTTAAAAAACTACTGACACTGTCCACTGCCCAACTGAGACCGTCCAGTCATTACTGTCCACAGCCCCCCACCCCAACCAAAGCACTGTGTAGCACTGACCCCCGAAGGAGCTACTTGATTGATTTGAACTTGCACTCTGCTAATGAACCCCAACTGAATTGACTCAGTCCCCTTGACACAGCTGTGGTGCAATACAGTACAATATAATATAACACAATATACCTGTATTGTAACCTCAGGATCCACTGGCTCCACCTGCTGGGAGAAAACAATACTCTGCACAACTGGGTACTTTACCAAAATATATTTTACTGTAAATATATTCAAACAGGTGATTACAGTAAAAGTGCTGTCATCCCAACATAAAATGACAGGACAATGAATTTTGATATAACAATCACAAACAATATAAATACACAGAAGCTCCCCTTACTTTTATAGCTATGCGTGAGATCTCACTTAAAGTACTCCGTCTTTGGTCATCTGGTCTTCGCTAGCTAGGATAGTTCCTTGTGATTTGTAATCCAAGGGTGAAAGTAATTTAAGTTGAGTTAAAGATGCTACTGGTATAACTTCAGTAACTATGATACAAGGCTTGAGATGCAATAGCAGGTAGGCCTTATGCCTGCCTAGTGTCTATACTCCTCCTCTGTAGGATTATAAATCCCAGCGAGCCTGTATATACATCTGACTAGGTGCAAAAGATAACTCTTTTCCATTCCGCTGGGTGAACCCGGTCCTCCGATGCTCAAACGAGTGTCTCTGGATCTCTCCAATCCGGTCACTGTGTCTCTGGCACCGCCAGGTCACTCACACAAACTGTTGGAGTTGCGCTCTGCAATAGCTGTAGGCCACTTCTTCTGGGAGGCCTCCTCACAAGTCCTCACAGGCAGGCCACGCATTCAGAAGAGACCTAAGATGGCCGCTCGGGGTCCTTTTATGTCCTACCCAGCATGCAGTGCAAGAGAGGGTGTCCATGGGTAGGTCACTGTGTGCCTAGCCAGTGTTTTAGTGTAGTGTGGAGGAGGTGCTTTTACTAGGGGGAGACATGGATCCTTGCCCCTGCTTTGTAAAAACACAGGATCCATGTCTCCGCTACTAACAGAACGGCAATCTGCCTTGTTTACATAGGCAGTTCGCCGTTCTGACTCTCTGCCTAATGATTGCCAGATGCCAGCGGACATCGATGTATAATCACAGCAGGAGCAGGTCGCCGGTGTAACGTCACATATGGCGACCCATCACATTTGGCTACCTGCTGGACTGCGCATGCGCGACACCGCCATATGCATTCCAACACTGTTGTAAGCAGTGTCGTCGCTAGGGGGTGGCTTTTGGGGCTATAGCCCCGAATCTGGGGCCCTTAGCCCCGAGTCTCTGGGGTCCCCAAGGGGAGGGGAGGCTCTCTGGGTACCCTGATGTAAGTGGTGGGCTCTCTGGGGACTCTGATGCAGGGGGAGGCTCTCTGGGAACCCTGATTTAAGGGGAGGCTCTCTGGGGACCCTGATTTAAAGGGGAGGCTCTCTGGGGATCCTGATTTAAGGGGGAGACTCTCTGGGAACCCTGATTTAAGGGGAGGCTCTCTGGGAACCCTGATTTAACGGGGAGGCTCTCTGGGGACCCTGATTTAAGGGGGATGCTCTCTGGGGACCCTGATTTAAGGGGGGGGGGGCTCTCTGGGACCCTGATTTAAGGGGGGCTCTCTGGGAACCCTGATGTAAGGGGGGCTCTCTGGGAACCCTGATGTAAGGGGGGCTCTCTGGGGATACACACACATATATTATATACATGTGTATGCCCGCCCAAGCGTATGACTTTCTTTACTATGCTGCTATGGGCTCTAGCCCCAGATCTTTTGTAGACCTAGCAATGCCCCTGGTTGTAAGACACCACTTTGCCACATGGCCCCTTCGCTCGCCACACTTCGGGCACGGCCTCGCTTCACTCAGCATAGTTATAATCTAACTCTATGTCCACTTGGATGGTGGGGCCACAAAATTCTGCGCAAGCGTAGATCGCCACAGTGTCGGAACGCATATGGCGACGTCGCTCACGTGCAGTCCAGCGGGTAGCCAAATGCGATGGGTCGCCATATGTGACTCTACACTGGCAGTGTGTGTGTGTGCGCGCCCCAGACCCGGAAGTGTTGGATCGCGTATTAGGTACGTGATCCGGCGCAGCAGTGTGACCTTGTCACCATATATGTAAGTTATACGGTCGGCAAGTGGTTAATCATCCATTCTAGGTGAGATATCCTCTGTACTAATTTTCATGTTTTTGAAAGGCTGCAAACAGCAGTCACTTTGTATTCAATGTATATCGCAGACACACTAATAAATATATCATGCTATTCGTCGCAGTTCCAATATTCTCATGTTCGTAATTGTATTCAAATGCACAAAGCCAAATACAAGAATCCATAAAACAATTCAACACCCATCAAAACAGATACTACTGACACCAATCAAAGGAACCAGAGGAGGATTTTTCAGATAGATTATCTCACTCCTGTCTCCTAAGAGTAAATTGGATACATTTATTATATAATCAATATTTTTTTAAGGATATAAAGGAACAGCAAGAACAAAATCACAGTTATACAACTGAGAGAAATCTGTGCTAGGAGCCGCACGGCAAATCGTTGGCTTGTTCTGGAGGAGGCCAAGGTACTCGATCGCATGACGAAAAAGGAGGGCGAGAAACACCCGTGCAAATAGTTACACTGTAGTGTAGTAGGTTATAAAAGCGTGGAAATCATTAACATATACGCAGGGCTGGTGCAAGGGTTTTGGGCACCCTAGGCAAAACCTAATTTTGCCCCCCCCCGCTCCACCCTGACTCCACCTCCTTTGCCCTGCCCATGTATACCCCACCTTTTTGATGAAGCGCCCATCAAATGCAGCCTCACCAGCGCCCATCAAATGTAGCCTATCAGCGCCCATTAAATGCAACCTCACCAGCGCCCATCAAATGCAGCCTACCAGTGCCCATCAAATGCAGCCTCACCAGCGCCCATCAAATGTAGCCTACCAGCGCCCATTAAATGCAACCTCACCAGCGCCCATCAAATGCAGCCTACCAGCGCCCATCAAATGCAGCCTCACCAGTGCCCATCAAATGCAGCCTCACGAGCGCCTATAAAATGCAGCCTCACCAGCGCCCATCAAATGCAGCCTCACCAGCGCCCATCAAATGCAGCCTCACCAGCGCCCATCAAATGCAGCCTCACCAGCGCCCATCAAATGTAGCCTACCAGCGCCCATTAAATGCAACCTCACCAGTGACCATCAAATGCAGCCTACCAGCGCCCATAAAATGCAGCCTCACCAGCGCCCATAAAATGCAGCCTCACCAGTGCCCATCAAATGCAGCCTTACCAGTGCCTATCAAATGCAGCCTTACCAGCGCCCAGCAAATGCAGCCTCACCAGCGCCCATCAAATGCAGCCTCACCAGCGCCCATCAAATTCAGCCTCACCAGCGCCCATCAAATGCAGCCTACCAGCGCCCATCAAATGCAGCCTTACCAGCGCCCATCAAATGCAGCCTTACCAGCACCCATCAAATGCAGCCTCACCAGCGCCCATCAAATGCAGCCTCACCAGCGCCCATCAAATGCAGCCTCACCAGCACCTATCAAATTCAGTCTACCAGTGCCCATCAATGAATGTTTGCTTGATTCTATTCATTCGGGAGTGGGGACACAGACACAGTCCTCCGCCGCCGATGCGCCTCTGACACTATGTGCAAGGAGGCTGATGGTGAGACTTAGTTGCTTGCTGCACTTTGCCTAGTGGTAGAACCGGCCCAGCATATACGGTGGCAAGGCGGCTCTCATGCACAGGATCATGTACCTGTACCGCAAATGTGCGCTGCCGGCTACCCGCTCCCGCTGTGATGATATACAGCGGCAGCTGATCTGCGGGACTCGATGTCCACCGGCACTAGGGATGAGCCGAACACCCCCCTGTTCGGTTCGCACCAGAACCTGCGAACAGACCTAAAGCTCGTGTGAACTTTAGAACCCTATTAAAGTCTATGGGACTCGAACGTTCAAATTCAAAAGTGCTAATTTTAAAGGCTAATATGCATGTTATTGTCATAAAAAGTGTCTGGGGACCCGGGTCCTGCCCCAGGGGACATGTATCAATGCAAAAAAAAGTTTTAAAAACTGACGTTTTTTCAGGAGCAGTGATTTTAATAATGCTTAAAGTGAAACAATAAAAGTGTAATATTCCTTTAAATTTCGTACCTGGGGGGTGTCTATCGTATGCCTGTAAAAGGGCACATGCTTCCCATGCTTAGAACTGTCCCTGCACAAAGTGTAATTTTTGCAGGAAAAAAAGCTATTTAAAATCACTCGCGGCTATAATGAATTGCCGGCTCCCGTAACACAGAGAACAGTCATTCATTGAAAGTCATTGATAGAAAAAAAAAAGCGTGGGGGTTCCCCCAAATTCAATTACCAGGCCCTTCAGGTCTGCTACGGATATTAAGGGGAACCCTGTGTCAAATTAAAAAAAAAAAATGACGTGGAGTTCCCCCTAAATATCCATACCAGACCCTTCAGGTCTGGGATGGATTTTAAGGGGAACCCGGCACCAAAAAAATAAAAAAAAATGGCGTGGGGTCCCCCTCAAAATCCATACCAGACCCTTATCCGAGCACGCAACCTGGCAGGCCGCAGGAAAAGAGGGGGGGACGAGAGCGCCCCCCCTCCCTCCTGAACCGTATCAGGCCACATGCCCTCAACATTGGGAGGGTGCTCTGGGGGTCTGTGACCCCTCAAAGCACCATGTCCCCATGTTGATGGGACAAGGGCCTCGTCCCCACAACCCTGACCGTTGGTTGTGGGGGTCTGCGGGCGTGGGGGCTTATCGGAATCTGGAAGCCCCCTTTAACAAGGGGACCCCCAGATCCCGGCCTCCCCCCCTGTGTGAAATGGTAAGGGGGTACAAAAGTACCCCTACCATTTCACCAAAAAAGGTGACAAAAATTAAAAAATGACAGGAGACGGTCTTTGACAACTCCTTTATTAAATTCTTCTTTCTTCTGGTCTTCTTCCTTTCTTCATCCTTCGGTTTCTTCATCTTCTTCTTCCATCTTCTTCATCCATCTTCTTCTTCCTCCGATCCGCTTCTTCTTGCTCTGGTCTTCTCGTCCGGCATCTTCTTCCACGGCGTCGGCGTCTCTTCTTCTGTGTCGGGCCACTCCGCGCAATGGGAGGCTCCCACTGTGTGAGGCTTCCCTCCGCCTGACAGGTCTTTTATAACGGAGAGCGGGGCCACCTGGTGACCCCGCCCCCCTCTGACGCACGGGGACGTCATGGGGACTTCAGTATGGCTTTCCCCATGACGTCAGAGGGGGGCAGGTCCCTACAGTATGCAGCAAGATCACTCAGAAGTTAAGCCCCCCTCCTCCTACACTCACTACTTTACATTGTAGCAAAGTTCTATTTCTTCAGTGTTGTCACATAAAAAAAATAGAATAAAATATTTACAAAAATGTGAGGGGTGTACTCACTTTTCTGAGATACTGTTCCCTATATTACCAAACGTATTGGGATGCCTACCTTTACACATGAACTTTAATGACATCCCATTCTTAGTCCGTAGGGTTCAATATTGAGTTGGCCCACCCTTTTACAGATATAACAACTCTTCTGGGGAGGCTGTCCACAAGGTTTAGGAGTGTGTCTATGGGAATGTTTGACCATTCTCCCAGAAGCGCATTTGTGAGGTCAGGCACTGATGTTGGACGAGAAGGCCTGGCTTGCAGTCTCCGCTCTAATTCATCCCAAAGGTGTTCTGTTGGGTTGAGGTCAGGAGGTGCAGTGTTTTTTAGGGGTTGGGCTTGACCCCTTATTTCCAGTGAAGGGAACTCTTAAGACGTCAGCATACCAAGACATTTTGGACAATTTCATGCTCCCAACTTTGTGGGAACAGTTTGGGGATGGCCCCTTCCTGTTCAACCATGACTGCACACCAGTGAACAAAGCAAGGTCTATAAAGACATGGATGAGCGAATTTGGGGTGGAGGAACTTAAATGACCTGCACAGAGTCCTGATCTCAACCCAATAGAACACCTTTGGGATGAATTAGAGAGGAGACTGCGAGCCAGGCCCACTCGTCCAATATCAGTGCCTGACCTCACAAATGCCCTTCTGGAAGAATGGTCAAACATTCCCATAGACACAATTCTAAACCTTGTGGACAGTCTTCCCAGAAGAGTTGTTATAGCTGCAAAAGGGTGGGCCAACTCAATATTGAACTCTACAGACTAAGAATGGGATGTCAGTCTTCCCAGAAGAGTCAAAGCTGTTATAGCTGCAAAGCTGGGCCAACTCAATATTGAACCCTACGGACTAAGCCCCCGTACACACGGTCAGAATTTTCGACCACAAAATCCGTCTGATTTTTTCCGACGGATTTTGTCCGACACTGGTGTTGCATACACACGGTCGGACAAAGTTGTCGGAAAATCGATCATTCTGAACGTGGTGACGTTCGTTGCATACAACAGAACTACGTAGAGGCTAGTAGCCAATAGATTTGGTCTCGTAATTTGATCTGAGCATGCGTGGCACTTTGTCCATCGGAATTCTCTACACACGATCGGAAAAAGTCAGATCGGATTTTGTTGTCAGAAAATTTGAGAGCAGGATCTCAAATTTTTTCCGTCGGAAATTCCGATGGAAAAAGTCAGATGGAGCCCACACACGGGCGGATTTTCCGACAACATTGTCCAATCGGACATTTTCCGTCGGAATTTCCGACCGTGTGTACAGGGCATTAGACTGGGATGTCATTAAAGTTCATGTGTGTGTAAAGGCGGGTGTCCCAATACTTCTGGTAATATGATGTATGTCTCTTCTGCCTGTCCACAATTTTATTTTTTTCATTAAAGTTCCACTTTAAGTCCTCTTGCAGATTGTGTTGACTTGCCGGTTAATGGGATTATAATGGGACATGGTCAGTACCTCCAGCTTTTTTAATGAGAAACCTGTGACCCTTCTATTATTCCTTCAATTACAATACAGATCAAGGTAAGTGTCTGGTGGTACGGCATGTCATTGAGGGCTGTACTTGGTATTATAAAGTATTACTAGTGACTAACAGAACGTGACTGGCAATGAATGAGCATTCTTGTTTCCATAGTGGCCTCCTGAATGTATGGCTGGGGTTGTATGGGAAAGAAGAGATGTCAAGTCATGTAGTAGGCTGGCTGAATGCTCAGCTTCACATAAGATTTGTAATTACCTGGTAACATTAGAGCTGAACTCCAGATCATCAAATATTATTCAATGCAAGAATATTGTGTATTGTTCTTAAATCTCGGTTTACTTTGTGTATTTCTTCCAGATCTGTGCAGTAATCCAGTGTGAGACTTTTCCTTCCTGTAATAAAGACCGCTCACCGCTGATCTCTCTCCTTGTGCAGGGTGACTGGTCTTGTCTCCGCCCCCTCCTGTAGTTTTCTGCAGGCAGCCTGTAGTAGGTGGAGCCTGCTGGGCCCCTCCCATAGCTCTGCTCTTTGCACAGGAGGCTATATACAGCACAGTGTTGGTGTCTCTGCTAATTTTAACCACTTCCCGCCCGGCCTATAGCAGAATGACGGCAGGGCGGTGGTTTTGTTATCCTGACTGGGAGCTTCATATGACGTCCTTCAGGATAACATGCCGCCGCGCGCCCGCGGGGGCGCGCATCGCGGCGATCGGTGGAGTGGTGTGTCAGTCTGACACATCGCTACACTGATCTCGGTAAAGAGCCTCCGGCGGAGGCCCTTTACCACGTGATCAGCCGTGTCCAATCACAGCTGATCACGATGTCAACAGGTAAAGCTGATGATCGGCTTTTCCTGACTCGCGTCTGACAGACGGGAGTAGAGGAGAGCCAATTGGCGGCTCTCCTGACAGTGGGGGTCTGCGCTGATTATTTATCAGCGCATCCCCCCTCAGATGCCCACACTGGACCACCAGGGACTCCAATAGAACCACCAGGGAAGTGGGCAACATGTGGATGGCCAGGTATGTTCCCCCTGGCCATCCACATGTGCAAATGATGCCCAATCTGTGCCAGTCAGTGCCCAAAAATGGGCACTGACTGGCACCATCATGTACCAATAAAAATTAGTGATGCCCAGCAATGCCACCCATCAGTGCCACCCATCAGTATCCAGCAGTGCCACCTATCAGTGCCCATCTGTGCCCATCAGTGCCCACCTATCAGTGCCCATCAGTGCCCATCCTTGCCACCTATCCGTGCCACCCATTGGTACCCATCACCCATAAGTGCCCATCAGTGCCACCTATGAGTGCCCATCAGTGCTACATACCAGTGCCACCTATCAGTGCCCATCAGTGCCACCTATCAGTGCCCATCAGTGCCACCTATCAGTGCCCATCATCAGTGACCGTCAGTGCCACCTCACCAGTACCACCTCATTGGTGCCACCTCATCGTTGCCCATCAGTGCCACCTTATCAGTGCCCGTCATCGAAGAAGAAAACGTACTTATTTACAAAAAATTTTTACAGAAACAAAGAAAAACTTGTTTTTTTTCTACATTTTCTGTTTTTTTTATTTGTTGCACAACAAATAAAAATCGCAGAGGTGAATAAATACCACCAAAATAAAGCTCTATTTGTGGGAACAAAATGATAAAAATTCTGTTTGGGTACAGTGTAGCATGACCGCGCAAATGTCATTCAAAGTGCGTCAGCGCTGAAAGCTGAAAATTGGTCTGGGCAGGAAGGTGTCTAGGTGTCTGGTATTGAAGTGGTTAAGGTAATATCTGGGTTTGCAAAAGGCATTTGTTGAAACTAAGTGGATTTATATCCTTTGTGGCTATTAAATGGAAGTCCACCCTAACACTAAAATCCCGGCATCTACAGACACCCACGATCTAACACTAACCTATCTAACCCTGTATAGAAGAAATCAGTACACAGTGGAACCTCGGATTACGAGCATAATCCGTTCCAGGAGTATGCTCGCAATCCAAAGTACTCGCATATTAAAGCGAGTTTTCCCATTGAAGTCAATGGAAACGAAAATAATTTGTTCCGCATTGACTTCAATGGGATGCAATACCGTATGCGGCCAAAGGCGGGGGCGCCGGAGAGCCTTGGAAAACGGCCGAAAAGGCCCGAGGACACTTCGGCCGACCTCGCCAAACCTCGGAAAGACTCCGTTCACGAGCCTTTTGGTGGTTTGCCGAGGTCAGCCGAACTGTCCTCGGGCCTTTTCATGCATTTCCGAACGCAGACGATCGGCGCTGTTCGGTGCCCCCCAACTCAGGCAAAAAGCGGTACTGCACACTGCTTTTGGCCTGAATTCTGCTCGTTTTGCAAGAGACAACACTCGCAAACCGAGTTAGGATTTTTAGAAATACAGTGCTCATTTTGCGAAAACCCTCGTTAACCGCGTTACTCGCAAACTGAGGTTCCCCTGTACATACCTTTTTTGAAGTCGATCCGAGCCGCTCCCACACCAAGCTGTCAGCCGCGGCTGTTTCGCCATGGAGGCGGGTGCAAAAGACACATTCATCAACGGAAGCCCCATAGTAAGTCTATGGGTGACGTCACTTCCCATTCATTTCACAGCCGATGTAGGCCGTGTCCTCTGCAGAGCTTCCGCCGCTGAAGATCGGACTGGATCAGCTTCAAAAAAGTTATGTATAGTGATTTCTTCTTTACAAGGTTAGACAGGTTAGTGTTAGATCGTGGATGTCTGTAGATGCAGGGGTTTTAGTGTTAGGGTGGACTTACACTTTAACCACTTGCCGACCGCCGCACGCCGATATATGTCGGCACAATGGCAGCAGTGGGCAAATGGGCGTATCTGTACGTCCCCTTTAAGAGCAGGGGATAGCAGGCGCACGCATGCCCGCCGCTTACAGTGTGACCGTGTCCCAGCGGGACCGGCGTACTCGATCTCCGCCAGTCTCCTGGCGATCGTGTCACGGAGCCTCAGAGCGGGGAAGTGCCTATGTAAACAAGGCATTTCCCCGCTCTGTCTTGTGTCATGACAGCGATCACTGCTCCCTGTCATCGGGAGCGGTGATCACTGTCATGTGACTGGAAGCCCACCCCCCCCACAGTTAACCAACTTAACTCCTTCATCGACCCCTAGTGGTTAACCCCTTCACTGTCAGTGTCATTTACACAGTAAGCAGTGCATTTTTATAGCACTGATCGCTGTATAAATGACAATGGTCCCAAAATAGTGTCAAAAGTGTCCGATGTGTCCGCTAAAATGTCGCAGTCACGATAAAAATTTTGCAGAATCTAGGCGCTGACTTTGGAGAGGGCGGCGCTGACTTTGGACTTGATAAAACAAAGTGGACCAACACCAGCAGATGACATGGCTCCCCAGATCATCACGAACTGTGGAAAATTTTGCATTTCATTTGGAAATGGAGGTCCCAGAGTCTGGAGGAGGAGTGGAGAGGCACGGAATACAAGTTGCATGAGGTCCAGTGTGAGGTTTCCACAGTCTGTGATGATTTGGGGAGCCATGTCATCTGCTGGTGTTGGTCCCACTGTGTTTTATCAAGTCCAAAGTCAGTGCAGCCATCTACCAGGAAAACTCTAGCAATACACACCAAACTGAGCATGTGCAGAGTGACTCCAAAGGCTCTGTCTTATCAGCAGATGGATTAGGGACAGTGGAAGAAGGGGTGGGTCAGAGAAGACAGAATCTGACAACATTTCCACACAATGCACAGAATTAACCCCTTAGGCTCCACAGTGAGAATAACAAGCATGCTTTACTGCATAAACAGACTGATATTACTGTTGTGGGTTTAGTAACACTTTAAAGCGGTGTTCCAGCTTTAAACACTGTAGCTGCTGACTTTTATTAGGGACACTTACCTGTCCTGGGATCCAGCGATGTTGGCCCCCCAAGGCCAATTTGTTCATCGGATCGGGTGCAGGCACCACCATTCTAACTAAGGGAAACCGGCAGTGGAGCCTGCAAGCTTCACCGCCGGTTTCCTACTGCACATGCGCGAGTTGCACGGCCCTTTCTGAATGGCGGGAGCAGGAGGATATAACGGCCTAGGCCACGGCGAGGCTGGGACGAAAGTACATTATGTAGTTTTTCTAAGGTATGAAAAAAAAAAAAACAATAGTTATCCAAAAACAAGTGGTGGAGGGGTGGTCTTTCCTTTAAGGCCAAGTTATAAAAGTGGGTGGAATTCCACTTTAAGTGTGATGCTAAAAAAAAACAACAAAAAAAAGTATCAATGTTAATAAAACAGACATAAATGTAAAAAAAAAAAAAAATAGCTATAAGAAAATACAGAGTAAATAAGGATGATTGGGGTAAACCAGGGGTGTCCAAACTTTTTTCAAAGAGGGCCAGATTTGATGAAGTGAACATGCGTGAGGACCGACCGTTTTGCCTGACATTCTTTGAACCATTAAAATTCGGTCTAAGTGTGTTCGTTCGAGCACTAATACACTGCCCAACAAGAATTCTCTTGGCTTTGTGGCTGTGTGTGAGTAAAGAGATGAGCTTGGGCGTGTTATTTGGATATACCATATTTATTGGCGTATAACACGCACATTCACTTTGAGAGGGAAGTTTCAGGAAAAAAGCAAAATAAGGGTCATTGCCCATCTGCAGCCTCACAAGTGCCCTGAATGCAGCCCCACCATTGCCATGTATGCAGCGCCCCTATTGCCATCAATGCAGCACCCCCATTGCCATCAGTGCAGCACCCCCATTGCCAGGAATGCAGCACCCACCATTTCCATGAATGCAGCGCCCCCATTGCCATCAGTGCAGCACCCCCATTGCCAGGAATGCAGCACCCACCATGAATACAGACAATTGCCATCAGTGCAGCCTGATTGATGCCCATACATCTGCAGCCTTGGAGGGGGCAGGGAGGGGGGACGACCGCCAAAAGTTTACATACAGGAAAAACTCCTGTTTTCTCGGCGGCCTCTTTAATACAAAGTCCTGCTTCCTATGATGGACAGAACAGTCAACCAATGGCAGCGCAGGAGACAGGATTTCCTAGTACAGAGGCTGCCATGTAAACAGGAAATACTCCTGTGTGTACGGCACTCGGCTTTCTCAACTAAGCACACCCCCCTGCCTACATGAATGAGCTAAGGGCAGATGGATTCCAAGAAGTCAATTTTACATGAACCATCTGCCGTTACTCAAGATGGCCATGGCCTTTTTAAAGATGTAGCACCCTGATGTTTAGGCAGGGTTGCTATCAAATTTAGTTGCCTTGGCCAATTGTTAGGAGATAGATAGATTCCTCTCGAAATCTGCACTTGTTGCACCCTTTCTCTTCCCTCACTAGGTGGCACTTCTGCTAGTGGCATTGGATAAGACAGGGGCTTTGCAAGCTCAGCCATGAATGGATGGGGTGTCTCAGTCAATGGGCAGGGATTTTTTTTGGTCCCTTGGCCTGCTGGGTGAGCCTATTTATTTGGGTGGAGTCAGGTGACTGGGGTTCTGTGCCACCTGGACGGCTGTCTGGGTGGACGTGTCTTATGCTGCCCCGGGCTGCTAGGCCGTAAGCCTGAGGCCTATTCCAGGGACACCTGGCCGCTAGGCTGCCTGAGGCCTATCCAGGAGCAAGAGAAGCAGCGTAGGGCTGGGACTACTGGCTTGTAGTCCAACCAGAAGTAGTGGTTCAGCCGGACAGGGAACCAGTTGTGTTCGGAGGTAGAGGGGGAGCTGTCGCCACTAAGAGACCATCCACCTTGTTACCGGAGACCACTGCGAGTAAGCTGAGGCCATTACCAGAGCAGACTTCTCATCAGCCGGGGACGGTAAAGAAGTGGGAAAACTTCAGCGAGTGCCAAGTCAGGGACCCAGCGGGACAGCAGAGGTGATGCTTGCGGAGCATCTGTGAGTGCCAAGCCAGGGAACTGTCCGGGAAGTGGGGGATGATGCTTGAGGAAGATACTGAGTGCTAAAAGTGGAGGAGCTCAGGGGATCCAGTGGCTATTGGATCTGAAGTCTAGTGAAAGACTGGGAGTTCATTGAGTAGAGATCCACAGTGAGTGATTGTGGAGTAAGTGGAGAACTGTTTGTGTTGCCAATAGTTGAATACAACTACTGTTAGTAACTGCTACAAGATGGTTGCTATAGGAGACATCGGTCCTACTTATAGAGTCAGGTGATCGGGGTTCTGTGCCACCTGGGTGGCTGTCTGGGTGAACGTGTGTTATGCTGCCCCGGGCTGCTAGGCCGGAAGCCTGAGGCCTATCCCAGGGACACCTGGCTGCTAGGCTGCCTGAGGCCTATCCAGGAGCAAGAGAGGCAGCGTAGGGCAGGGACTACTGGCTTGTAGTCCAACCAGAAGTAGTGGTTCAGCCGGACAGGGAACCAGTTGTGTTCGGAGGTAGAGGGGAAGCTGTCTCCACTAAGGAACCATCCACCTTGCTACCGGAGACCACTGTGAGTAAGCTGAGGCCATTACCAGAGCAGACTTCTCATCAGCCGGGGACGGTGAAGAAGTGGGAAAACTTCAGCGAGTGCCAAGTCAGGGACCCAGCGGGACAGCAGAGGTGATGCTTGCGGAGCATCAGTGGGTGCCAAGCCAGGGACCTAACGTGTTAGCAGGGGTGACTCTTGAAGAGTATCTGTGAGTGCCAAGCCAGGGACCCAGCAGGGAAGCGGGGGTGACACTTTAGGAAGATACTGAGTGCTAATAGTGGAGGAGCTCAAGGGATCCAGTGGCTATTGGATCTGAAGTCTAGTGAAAGACTGAGAGTTCATTGAGTAAAGATCCACAGTGAGTGATTGTGGAGTAAGTGGAGAACTGTTTGTGTTGCCAATAGTTAATACCGTTAGTAACTGCTAAAGATTGTTGCCATAGGAGACAGCGGTCCTACCTATAAAGAAGCAGTGTTCAGCTGGAGGCCTTCCACTGTCTACATATAGAAGTCCCGGAGCCTGTCAATCGTCACTGCATCTACTTAAGGGTGTCCTGGCCCTAACCTTCTCTCCCCCCAGTTCTGTTCAAGGAAGTTGGGACTTTGAATGAGGCACTTGGATAGTGGAGGTAAGATAAACCATGTTTAACCTGTACCATGGAATATTTATTAATTGTACATTATACAGAAAATACAGATTATTCATGCAATATGCAAGTAAAGACATAACATAGCCGTAGTAAAGGTACACCAACAGCAGTACATGATGATGATTAAATAGTAAAACAAATATAGAATAATAGTACCAATTGCAGCATGCCTGACACCGACACACGTACCCACATGGTAAGTATACATCCACTAGATAAAAAAGAGTATTTGAGTATATAATAAAAAGAATCAAATATAGATGAAATAAGTATGATTCCATATAAGATGTAGCTGGGGCATCTAATTAAAGCTCGACGCGTTTCGTGGATGTTTCTCCACTCATCAGGAGCTGATGCGACCAAAATTCCTAAAAAATATATAAAAATAAGTAATAAACCATACTATCCACATACAAAGTATAAAGGTAAATGAGCATTAGATATATATGGGTGGTTAGCCAAATACACTCACCAATATGGACGGCGGATGCAATGCGTGGTGGTGGTGGTGGGCGCAATTACCTATTACTGGGATGGAGGCACTTAAGTGTGCTTCATTCAAAGTCCCAATTCCCCTTGTGTTTGCTCAGTTCTGTTCAAGAGACAATAAATCTCTATGCATTCAAAAAGTGTCTGGCGCCCACCATTTCATTTTGCATTACACCCACCATACCTTGTAACCCACTCTAGACAGAAGGAAACTCCTTCTAACTCTGGAGGTCACCATTAGGCCCCAGGGCCCCTGGGACCTGCCTACAAAAGTAATTTCACAACAAAACAAAGCATGGAGATATGTATGGATGGGGATTGTTTGCTTTGAATAATAAAAATAGGGCTGTTACTGATTAAAATTTTCATGTTCGATTAATTGATTTTTTTTTAATCGATTAATCGACTAATTTCGATTAATTATAACGCACATACAGATCCAACTACTTTTAGCTGATCTCCTTGCATTGCAACTCTGCATTAGTCAGTGGTAAATGTGGTATACACTATATACAATCACCCGACACTAGTTAGTTTCCACAATCCATGACTTAACTTCACAGTTCACACAAATACGTTTTAAATTCAAACTGTAGCACTGACGCAAGTCATTTTTTTATTTTTTTCCACAGTAGTGTGACAATCCCTCCACCTCCGGTCTAACTAATCACTCTCACCTTATGGCATGGACCCCTGTGCAAACAGATGGTCATGCAAGCGGGTATCAAAAGGGTCAACACGGACCATAAACTTCTCTCACGTCTCCTTAGATCTCAGCAAGGACTACCAGGTCATGGGTAGAAAGAAAAGATCTAAGTGCTCACCGCTTAAAGAGGAGTGCCCACTAAAAAATTTTTTTTAAAAGTCAGCAGCTACAAATACTGCAGCTGCTGACTTTTAATAATCGGACACTTACCTGTCCCAGGGTCCAGCGATGCGGGGGAACGAAGCCCCCCCCCTCGTTTCCCGCTCCACTCGCGGCGCCGGCATTCTTACTGTGGGCACCCGGCTGTGGCTTCACAGCCGGGCACGCACTACGCATGCGTGAGTGGCACCGTGCGCCGTGATTCGCCGCTCACTCATCTGGGACACGTAACAGGTCCCAGATGACTGTGCGGCGCCGAGGGGAAGTGATGTCAGTGCCCGGGCACTGAAGGTGGCAGACTACGAGCGACCCCCTAGCAACAGGCATTTAGAGGTGAGTAAAAAAAAAAAATTTCCAATAATTTTTTTCTAATTTTTTTAATGATTTTTAAGAACATTTTTTTTTTTTTGGTGGCAACACCACTTTAAGTATAAGATTTAATTTTTGTGTTCAAACACAAATTACTCGCATAAAGATGATAAAAACACAGCATGTAAAGCCGACAATCGTGTTAGTTCCGTAGGGCAGCAGCGGGTGATGTCATGCGTAGCTCCTCCCCCGTACGCGTTGCGTTCAATCTGAAATTCAATGTCACCGGACTCCTCCCCCCTTCCCTTCATTAGCAGACGGAGGCACTTGGGGAATGGGGGAGGAGTCTTTGACATAACTCCCTGAAGGCCCGGAAGCCGGCGGAGAGGCGAGTATCGATCAAAAGAATTTTAATCGATCAAAAGAATTTTGATCGATCAAAAAAATTAAAGATTAATCAAGGAATTAATCTTTAATTTCCACAGCCCTAAATAAAAATCGAAATAAATAGTAAATTCTGTTTTTTTAATGCTCATATACAGTGTAGTTCCACTTTAAGATAGTAACACTGCTTTGTTAAAAATAAATTCCCTTTCCTTTTTCTACATGACCCATAACATGTATGTGTCCTCCATACAGTAGCTGGTTTTATGTAACAGATCAGATCTTAATGTGCTGTCAGGTTCCATGGTTTTTCCTGAACGTCAGCTGAAAGGATGTCTGCTCTGTGCTTTCCTTTTTGACTGATAAATCCTCATTGCTGTGCTTAGAATACAGAGCACCTTTAAATGGCAAAATTATTCTGACAACCCAGAGCTACGGTAAAACTCTAATTTGATTCCATAGGATTTTTTAAAACAGTTTTCACAGCCTGCAAAGACTGCAAATGATTTATGTTGGAATATACACTCATCGGACACTTTATTAGATACACCTGTTCAATTGTTTTCAATAACTCAATGCATTAAGGCATCTAGATGTGGTAAAGAAGAACTTGCTGAAGTTCAAATCGAGCATCAGAATGGGGAAGAAGGGGGAATTAAAGCGGAATTCCGCCGTTTTTTTTTTTTTTTTTTTTTTTTTTTTTAAAGTCAGCGGCTACAAATACTGCAGCTGCTGACTTTTAAAATATGGACACTTACCTGTCCAGGGTGCCCGCAATGCCAGGGTGGCCGTCAGCTATGAGTAAGCACTGATTCTAGTGCGAAACGCGTCAGTTTTGTAAGATGGTAGGAAAGAAAGAAAGAGAGAAAGAAAGAAAGAAAGAGAAGATGGTAGGAAAGAAAGAAAGAGAAGGAAAGAAAGAGAGAAGGAAAGAAAGAGAGAGTGAAAGAAAGAGAGAAGGAAAGAAAGAAAGAAATATGGAAAGATGGAAGGAAAGAAAGAAAAGATGGAAGGAAAGAAAGAAAGAAAGAAAAGATGGAAGGAAAGAAAGAGAAAGAAAGAAAGGAAAGGTGGAAGGAAAGAAAGAAAGAAAATATGAAAGGAAAGAAAGAAAGAAAGAAAGAAAGAAAGAAAATATGAAAGAAAGAAAGAAGGAAGGAAAGAAAGAGAAAAGGAAGGAAATGTGGACGGAAAGAAAGAAAGAAATAAAGAAAGGAAAGGTGGAAGGAAAGAAAGAAAGGAAAGAAGGAAAGAAAGAAAGAGAGAAGGAAAGAAAGAAAAGATGTAAGGAAAGAAAGAAAGAAAGAGAAAGGAAGGAAAGGTGGAAGGAAAGAAAGAAAGAAAAGATGGTAGGAAAGAAAGAAAGAAAGGAAAGATGGAAGGAAAGAAAGAAAGAAAATATGAAAGGAAAGAAAGAAAGAAAATATGAAAGGAAAGAAAGAAAGAAAGTATAAAAGAAAGAAAGAATGAAAGAGAGAAAAGGAAGGAAAGGTGGACGGAAAGAAAGAAAGAAAGAAAGAGAGAAAGGAAAGAAAGATGGAAGGAAAGATGGAAGGAAAGAAAGAAAGAGAGAAGGAAAGAAAGAAAGAGAAATAAGGAAAGAAAGACAAGATGGAAGGAAAGAAAGGAAGGGAAGGTGGAAGGAAGGGAAGAAAGAAAGAAAGAAAGATGGTAGGAAAGAAAGAAAGAGAGAAGGAAAGAGAAAGAAAGGTGGAAGGAAAGAAAGAAAGGAAAGATGGTAGGAAAGAAAGAAAGAGAGAATGAAAGAAAGAAAGAAAGAAAGAAAGAAAGAAAGAAAGAAAGAAAGAGAAGGAAAGAAAGAGATAAGGAAAGAAAGAGATACGGAAATAAAAGATGTAAGGAAAGAAAGAAAGAAAGAAAGAGAAAGGAAAGGTGGAAGGAAAGAAAGAAAGAAAGGAAAGATGGTAGGAAAGAAAGAAAGAAACAGAAGGAAAGAAAGAGAGAATGAAAGAAAGAAAGAAAAGATGGAAGGAAAGAAAGAAAGAATGGGGAATAAAGGGGATTTAAAGCGGAATTCCGCTGTTTTTTTATTTATTTTTAAAGTCAGCGGCTACAAATACTGCAGCTGCTGACTTTTAAAATATGGACACTTACCTGTCTAGGGTGCCCGCAATGCCAGGGTGCCCGTCAGCTATGAGTAAGCACTGATTCTAGTGCGAAACGCGTCAGTTTTGTACCCCTTTTCCTTTGCTGTGGACCATTTGATTTGATGTGACCTTTGAATTTTAATAAATAACACAGGATTTTAAGTATTTTTCCGGTGTGCGGCTGTCCAGAGTTTTTCTACCATTTCCTGCCTTTTGTGTATGTATCAGCCAGCACCTGGGGCTCCTTGATAGAAAGAAGAGCATCCACCCTGGAGGGCTATCCTTGAGCGGTGGTTCCCTCTCCCAGGGTGCCCGCAATATCGGCCCTCCGAAGCATATCTGTCCCTCGGCTCTCGGGTGCTGCCGCCGCCATCTTCGGTAAGGGATTCCTGGTTCCCTACTGCGCATGCGTAACTCGCGCTGCGTGTTCCCACTGGTCCCTGCTGTCTCCTGGAACCCGTGTGTCTCCCAAAAGACAGTGGGGGGAAGGAAAGAAAGAAAGAAGGAAGGAAAGAAAGAGAAAAGGAAGGAAATGTGGACGGAAAGAAAGAAAGAAATAAAGAAAGAAAGAGAGAAAGGAAAGGTGGAAGGAAAGAAAGAAAGGAAAGAAGGAAAGAAAGAAAGAGAGAAGGAAAGAAAGAAAAGATGTAAGGAAAGAAAGAAAGAAAGAGAAAGGAAGGAAAGGTGGAAGGAAAGAAAGAAAGAAAAGATGGTAGGAAAGAAAGAAAGAAAGGAAAGATGGAAGGAAAGAAAGAAAGAAAATATGAAAGGAAAGAAAGAAAGAAAATATGAAAGGAAAGAAAGAAAGAAAGTATAAAAGAAAGAAAGAATGAAAGAGAGAAAAGGAAGGAAAGGTGGACGGAAAGAAAGAAAGAAAGAAAGAGAGAAAGGAAAGAAAGATGGAAGGAAAGATGGAAGGAAAGAAAGAAAGAGAGAAGGAAAGAAAGAAAGAGAAATAAGGAAAGAAAGACAAGATGGAAGGAAAGAAAGGAAGGGAAGGTGGAAGGAAGGGAAGAAAGAAAGAAAGAAAGATGGTAGGAAAGAAAGAAAGAGAGAAGGAAAGAGAAAGAAAGGTGGAAGGAAAGAAAGAAAGGAAAGATGGTAGGAAAGAAAGAAAGAGAGAATGAAAGAAAGAAAGAAAGAAAGAAAGAAAGAAAGAAAGAAAGAAAGAAAGAAAGAGAAGGAAAGAAAGAGATAAGGAAAGAAAGAGATACGGAAATAAAAGATGTAAGGAAAGAAAGAAAGAAAGAAAGAGAAAGAAAGGAAAGGTGGAAGGAAAGAAAGAAAGAAAGGAAAGATGGTAGGAAAGAAAGAAAGAAACAGAAGGAAAGAAAGAGAGAATGAAAGAAAGAAAGAAAAGATGGAAGGAAAGAAAGAAAGAATGGGGAATAAAGGGGATTTAAAGCGGAATTCCGCTGTTTTTTTATTTATTTTTAAAGTCAGCGGCTACAAATACTGCAGCTGCTGACTTTTAAAATATGGACACTTACCTGTCTAGGGTGCCCGCAATGCCAGGGTGCCCGTCAGCTATGAGTAAGCACTGATTCTAGTGCGAAACGCGTCAGTTTTGTACCCCTTTTCCTTTGCTGTGGACCATTTGATTTGATGTGACCTTTGAATTTTAATAAATAACACAGGATTTTAAGTATTTTTCCGGTGTGCGGCTGTCCAGAGTTTTTCTACCATTTCCTGCCTTTTGTGTATGTATCAGCCAGCACCTGGGGCTCCTTGATAGAAAGAAGAGCATCCACCCTGGAGGGCTATCCTTGAGCGGTGGTTCCCTCTCCCAGGGTGCCCGCAATATCGGCCCTCCGAAGCATATCTGTCCCTCGGCTCTCGGGTGCTGCCGCCGCCATCTTCGGTAAGGGATTCCTGGTTCCCTACTGCGCATGCGTAACTCGCGCTGCGTGTTCCCACTGGTCCCTGCTGTCTCCTGGAACCCGTGTGTCTCCCAAAAGACAGTGGGGGGAAGGACGGGTAGTGGCATAGATACCCGAGGGTGGCACGGGTATCTATGCCCAGAAGTGGGAGCAAAATACCTGTATTAAACAGGTATTTTCTCCCCCCTCCCCCCTCAAAGGTGCCAAATGTGGTACCGGAAGGGGGGGGGGGGATTCTGAAAAGCGAAAGTTCAATTTTTGTGTGGAACTCCGCTTTAAGTGACTTGAACGTGGCATGGTTGTTGGTGCCAGACGTGCTGGTCTGAGTATTTAGAAAACTGCTGATCTACTGGGGTTTCCACACACAACCATCTCTCTGGTTTACAGAGAATGGTCCGAAAAAGAGAAAATATCTAGTGAGAGGCAGTGTGGAGGAAAATACCTTGTTGATGTTAAAGGATAGAGGAGAATGGTCAGACTGGTTCAAGATGATAGAAAGGCAATGCAGAATACAGGCATACCCCACTTGGAAAGTGCAAAATCAGGCTCCCTTCCGCATAGAAACCAATCAGCTTCCATGTTTTATTACCAAAGCTTAATTGAACAAGCTGGGGTTAGAAGCTCGTTGGTTTCTATGCAGCAGTGAGCCAGATTTTTGCACTTTCCAGCTTTAGTAAATAAACCCCATTGTGTACTTAAAAGCGGTGTATGCCTGTACCATCTCTGAACGCACAACACATTGAACCTTGAAGCAGATGGACTACAGCAGCAGAAGACCACACCGGGTACCACCCCTGTCAGCTAAAAAACAGAAAACTGAGGCTACAATTCGCACAGGCTCACCAAAATTGGTCAATAGAAGATTGAAAAAAAGTTGCCTGGTCTGATGAGTCTCAATTTCAGCTGCGACGTTCAGATGGTAGAGTCTAAATTTGATGTAAACAACATGAAAGCATGGATCCATCCTGCCTTGTATTAACAGTTCAGGCTGGTGATGGCGTAATGGTGTGGGGGATATATTCTTGGCACACTTTGGGCCCCTTAGTACCAATTGAGCATCATTGTTGCTGACCATGTCCATCCCTTTATGACTACAATATACCCATCTTCTGATGGCTCCTTTCAGCAGGATATTGCTCCATGTCACAAAGCTCCAATCATCTCACCACTGGACAATGAGGTCCCTGTCCTCCAATGGCCTCCACAGTCACCACATCTCAATCCAATAGAGCACCTTTGGGATGTGGTGGAATGGGAGATTCATGGATGTGCAGCCGACCAATCTGCAGCATCTGCGTGATGCTATCATGTCACTATAGACCAAATTATGAGGAATGTTTCCAACACCTTGTTGAATCTATGGCATAAGAATTACGGCAGTTCTGAAGGCAAAAGGGGGTCCAACCCAGTACTAGCAAGGTGTACCTAATAAAGCTAAACATTATTTAGTGTTAGTTCACCTATACATAAAAGTGAACTAAAACTGGACCTCCTCAGGCCCACCCCGTCCCCTGTCCTTGCTGTACTTACCTCCGGGGACGTTGAGCAGTCAGTACCCAGTATCCCGAAATAGCTGCACAGAGAAGAACGGGGATTTCAAATCCTCGGACAGCTGGAGCGAGGGCACTGACAGCTTGGCATCCTTGAAGGTAGTCCACCTTTAAAAAAATGTTTGTGTATTTGTGACCCTAAACCATACCAACTACATCATGACAATGCTTACCCACTGGTTAATCAGACCATTTAATCTAAAAATGTCTATCTACATTTTTTCTTTCATTTTTCTAGCAGTCATGCAACTTATCTGCTTCGATCTCCCCCCTCACCACCCCCCTCACCACCTCCGGTTGGTATTTGTGAATTCTAAAATCGTCTCTCGTCAGCTTGTGCCAACGTCACATGTCTCAGGAGCTTTTTAGCTCCATGGAGATAGTCCTGGGGCCATAGAAAGGAATGTGTGGGGCCAAGCCTGATTTCATGGGGAGAAGTGGGCTGCGAGGTGGGTAGACAGGTGAGCTGGTGGATATACACATTAGAATATACAGATGCAGGGAACAGCAGGGTGGGGCAAGGGGCATAGAAATAAACTAACCACCGAGATACAGGCATGCCGTGTATCTGCACAGCAACCTGTAACTTTAAGTGGAAATTAATGATATGCAAACTGACCATGCCAGCATGAATCTGTTTCTGTGCTTGAGTCATCAGATAGCTACAACAAAGAGTGGGACTGGCAGGATCAACGGAAAGAAAAAGAATTGAACAGGCAACAGTTGCACGCACCTTTATAGGACAATATTATTACTGTATGATACCATTCATTACTGTCGAGAACTTAAAATGCTTTGTGTTATCTGACATAGAAAAACCCTTTTAGGGCAGCAACTAAAGCCCAACTCCAGCAGCCTTGATCTTCTTCTGGTGGCGAGTGGTCTTCAAGATGCTGTACTGACACAACGATGCCAGCTCCACCCTCTGCATCTTCCCCAGGGGGCAGTCCCACGACGCCCTACATTTAAAGATAGAGGGGTTGGAAGCCTGGTCCCCAATCAGGCTGCCAAAAAGGCATGGGGGCAATTGGACTATCGCGGTACAGTAGAGCAGGAAAAATGGAAATGTATAATAAATGTATAAACAATACATAAAAAAATGCAATAGAGTTTTATTAATACAGAAAGAATAAGCAATTACAAATTAAAACATGATGGCAGTTCATATAAATCACCAAAATAATTAAACCACAGAAGGGAAGAATCACAGATGGCATCACTCCCAACTAGTTTCGTGGACAATGGCCGCTTCGTCAGGAGTGTATCTGTAATTTGATTAGCAGATTGGACAGAGAACAATAGAGTTGCCCGAAGGCATATGCAGTGATGTAAGTAACTGAGTTAAAATAAACGGAGTTACTTAACGCAGTTACTTTAGAGGGTAACGAGTAATCTAACTGATTACTCTTCCCCTCACGGTAACTCTGTTCCCATTACTTGGGCGGCGTTACCGCAATTACATCTACCGCCCGGGAGGCCCGCCGTGGCCGCGCTGCTTGGCTGTTAGTTCCGCCGCAGGGAGGGGGGCTTTCGCCCCCGCTGAGCTGAGAAGAGGCTGAGACTCAGAGAGACTGTCTGGACCGCCCCATCCCGCCCCGCCTATCCAGAGAGAGAGAATGTAGAGAGGCGGGGCGGACACTGAAAAATGAAGTAAGCTGACTAGCTGACACCAATCGAGTGAAGGGGAGGGTCTCTCTCTCTCCCCATGAGGAAAGGCATCCCTGGAGGCATTCAAGTAAGTGACTGTCAGTGTCTGACGATTCGAATTGCAGGGCAATCGATCCATCCCAAGTCCTCCACCACCTCTGCTTCTTACTGATCCCATCCCTACCCACCCACCATCACTTCTACAACAGAGGTGATGGGGGGGATAGGGTAGGGATGAGATCAGTGGTGGTGGGGGATGGGATCAGTAAGAGGCAGAGTTGGTGGTGGGAGAGGATGGCACCACCACCGCTGCCACCCCCCCAAGTACCACCGCTGCCTGCCACCCCCCAAGTACACCACCGCTGCCACCCCCCCAAGTACTGTACACCACCACCACTGCCACCCCCCCCAAGTACACCACCACCACTGCCACCCCCCCAAGTACCACCGCTGCCACCCCCTCAAGTACCACAGCTGCCACCCCTGTCACAGTTACTTTGCTGAGTAACTAATTACTTTTCCAATGTAGTAACTGAGTTACTAACGCAATTACTTTTTGGGAGAAGTAATTTGTAACTTAACTAATTACTTTTTTAAAGTAAGATGACCAACACTGGGCATAAGCGCTACAAAACTTAGCAGTTAAACAACATTTAATAAAGATAAAAGGGGGAAGAGCCAGGCTGCTTAGCCATATTCCAGCAGCCTTACATTCAAAGTGTTTTTAGAATAGTATGTGGCGCCTCCCGGTACTCATCTTCACATATGGTGGGACTGTCCGATGGCGCAAGAATTTTGGAATCATATTTTCGCAATGGCCTCCAAAGCTTTAGACATCTATATTGCACCGGACCCAGCTATTGCCCTCTTAAATCTTTTTTTTTTGAAAAATCTTTTTATTAAGTTTTTTTTTAAAAGGACAGTACATTGCATACATACATATACAACAACAAGACAGCATTCTAAACACTACACACATATAACACTGCCCAACACGGGCAACCAGCCACCAATAATTGGTGTACCGCGAACTAACATAGTTCGCTCAAACTTCCCCCCTTCCCTCCCTCCCTCCCCCCCTGCCCTCTTCCCCTTCCCTCCCAATACCTCCCTGCCTTGCTTGAACTTAATTCTTCCGTACGTAGAGTGTACCGTGCATTTAGAGAATTTTTCACTTTACTTTATTTGGAGAGTGCCTTCTGTTATAGCTATAGGATTTACATACTATAATGACTTATGTTGTTGTGCGCTTATTCATTTCCTCCTAGTGGAGAAAAAAGGAGTGATGTAAATGGATGTAAATGGATCCCAGTCACCCAAACAGTCTCACCAACATTCCTATTATCCCACTGTGTCTGATGAGTCTAACCAGGGCTGCCAAACCTTATAGAATTTTTTCCCACAGCCTCTGGATCTGTATGTCGCTTTATAGAGAGGTAGGACCTTATTTATTAATCCCTTCCAGAAAGACAGCGTGGGAGCCTCCGCTTTCTTCCACTTCAACAGAATGGCTTTCCTGCCATAGAAAAGCCCTATGTTCAGGAAAGTACGTTGGGCCCTTGAAGGGACCACTTCCTCCACCAGACCAATCATACACACTCTCGGTAACTTGGGTATAGGTATGCTGAGCACCTCCGATAAGCAATCGATAATACCTGACCAAAATACTTGAATCTGAGTACAGCTCCAAAAAATATGGTCTGCATCAGCAGGGGTGTGATTGCAACGCCAGCATCGACCGCTTGCAGAGGGGTAGATTCGAGCTAATCTGGCAGGGGTGAAGTATACCCGGTGTAAAAATTTGAAATGGATCAGTCTGTCCCTTGCCGACACTAAGTGTTTAAAGGGGTGGTCCCACATGTCATCCCAGTCTTCACCTTGTATATCTGTAATCTCGGTCTCCCATTTCCGTCTACACTTAGCTATACCAGGGGGTGTCTTTTTGAAAAGGGATTTGTACACAGTTGACAGTGGTTTGGATAAGTCCTCTTCCGTTAGCAGGGTCTCTAGGTCTGAAGGTAGGTATTCTATACGCAGACCCGAGAACTGCACTTGAAAGGCATGTCGCAATTGCATATAGCGAAAAAAGTAAGTATTGGTAAGGTCATGCCTAGCCTTTAGTTGGTCAAAGGTGCAAAGTTCACCCTCGCTAGTTATATCTCTTAGTAGCTTGATGCCTTTACACGCCCATATCATAGGGTCAGGGAAAGAAAAGAACTGAGGAAACCGTGGGTTCATCCATAGTGGAGCTGAGGGTGTAATTCCGTCATAGCTGGGGGTCATCAGAGTGGTGGTTATCTCCCATGCCCTTATTGTGGCCTTCATGGAGCTTGTCAGAGGTAAGCATGACTTAGGGCCCCTGTATAGAGCCAATCGCAAACTTTCATAGGAGCCCAGCAATGCCGCTTCAACAACCGTCGCGGAGTCTCCTTCCTCCGCTGTCAGCCATTTCCTGGCAACTACCATTTGGCCTGCCAAATAGTATTTATGCCAGTCGGGCAGTGCCAGACCCCCTTGTCCCCATGGTTCCTGCAGAGACTTGATACTGATGCGGGGTGACTGTGGTGACCAGATAAATGACCCAATAATGCTATCAAGAGATTTAAAAAAGGTCTTAGGCACCCACACAGGGGAGTGACGCAGAAAGTATAGAATTACCGATAGGAATTTCATTTTTATAAGACTAACTCGTCCTATTAGGGAGAGAGGGAGGTTTTTCCAGGTCACCGTCATCTGCTTGAGTCTAGTCACTAATGGAAGGAGGTTGATTGTCATATAGTCCTGGATGTTCGCAGTAATTTTGACCCCTAAGTATGTGATTGTGGACACCCATCTAAGTGGCAGACTATCATCCTTTTGGGCGGGTGCACTGGAGCCCAGTGGAAGAATGGACGACTTACTCCAATTCGCCTTAAGCCCTGAGAACTGGGCAAATTTATCTAGAATTTTTAAAGCCGCTTTGAGCGAGGGCCCAGGGTCTTTTAGGAACAGGAGCATGTCGTCTGCGTATAGTGCCACACATTCATCCACACTACCTACTCTGACGGCTCCCACCTCTTGCGATTGCCTGAGTGCCCTGGCCATGGGCTCCATCATTAACGAGAAAAGGAAAGGAGAAAGGGGACAACCTTGTCTCGTTCCCCTTCCTATCTCGAAGAAGTCTGAGATCCTATTACCCAGCCTGATTGCCGTCCGTGGGGCACTATATAATAGTGCAATCCACTGCCGGAAACCAGGGCCGAAGCCCATGGCTTCTAACACTTTGTGCATGTATATCCAATCGACAGAGTCGAAGGCTTTCTCTATATCAATAGAAACTACAATTCGTTCTGGGGATTCTGTATCTTCCAACTGGATGTGTGTAAAGAGTCTCCTGAGGTTAGTGTCAGTCGACATACCCGGCATGAATCCGGTCTGGTCAATATCCACCAGGGTTGGGATTACTCTAGTCAGCCTTGAGGCCAGTACCTTAGCTAGAATCTTCAGGTCTGTATTGAGTAAAGCTATAGGGCGGTAGGAGGAGCACTCTAACGGGTCCTTTCCCGGCTTCAGGAGGAGAACCATATAGGCTTCCATCATCGAGGCCGGTAAAGCCCCCTGTTCTTTACAGTGTGAGAACAATTGGGTCAATCTACCGGCTAATTGGGATTTATATGTTTGGTAGAAGTCTGCTGGAAATCCGTCAGGGCCTGGTGTTTTGTGGGGGGGAAATGCGGCTATAGCTGTCTCGATCTCCATCTCTGAGATGGCCTCGTCAAGAGTGTCTCTGTCTAGATCGGACATCCGTGGGATGGATAAGCTTCCCAGGAGTTCCTCCAGTTCCAGCTGGTCGTATGGAGCTATCTGTGTATAAAGTGACTTGTAAAAGTAAATAAATTCCTCCATAATTCCCTCCGGTTCTGTGACCAGCTCCCCCCTCCTGCCCTTGATTACTGGGATGCTAACGGGTACCCTATGCTCAGCAGCCAAAGTGGCCAGTAGTTTGCCGTTCTTGTCTCCCTCGGCAAAAATTGTCTCCGCTTTCTGCCTAAGCTCGGTATGGGCTAAGTTGTCAAAGTGAAGGGCTACAAGTCTCCTAGAGGAAAGAAGGGCTGCATAATTGACCTCCGAGGGGGCGTCCGCCTGTAATTGAGCGCACTCCCTCTCTTTGGCCAAGAGGACATCACCTTCCTCCGTCCTATCTTTTTTAGCTGCTTTTATCGCAGAGATACACTCACCCCTCGAGACGACCTTAAAGGCGTCCCAAACAATGCGTGGCTCCGCGGAGTGCAGATTGGTCTCCCAGAAGGTGTCCATAGCAGTTTGTATTTGCGTAGTCACCTGATCTTCTTGTAACCAGCCCGAGGCCAACCTCCAACCCCCTCTCCTACCACCTGTGGGGAAGGCCAGGGTTACTTGTAACGGGTTATGGTCTGATGTGCCACCAGCCAGGTAATTCACATCCGAAACATGTTGTAGCATAAGGGGGTTTCCAAAGGCCAGGTCTATTCTGGCCGAGGATCTATGAGTAGAAGAAAGGTGTGAGTATGCAACCTCATCTGGGTGTTTCCACCGCCAGATTTCTGTCAGGTTGGCCATATGCACCCAGGAGCAAAGGTCTGCTGAGACAGGTCTGGTCACATTGGAGGAGTCACGCGTTGGGTCCAGGATGGCATTAAAGTCACCCAGAAGCAACACTGGCAGGTCTAAGTGTGGAGCTAAGATTACCCAAATATCATACAGCAGTTGAACCCTGAAGGGAGGAGGCACATAAACATTTACTAGAACCAGTTTCTTACTTCCTATTTCCAGCACTAAAACCACATATCGTCCCCCTGGATCTGTAATCACCTGGTGTATAGTACATGCAATGGCTTTGCTAATCAGAACGGTGGTGCCTCTGGCATATGATGAATATGTGGAGTGGAATGCTTTTTGTATCCAGGGCTTACGGAGAGATAGAATTCTACTTCCATCCAGGTGCGTCTCCTGGAGGAGAACAATATGTGGTTTTGCCTGTTTAAGGTACTGGAACATTGCAGCCCGTTTAAATTTGTTATTAAGCCCTCTCACATTCCATGAGAGAACTTTAAATCTATCTTCCATAATATCCTAGAACACATTTAAAGATACGGATATATCCTGAAGGCACTCTCATGTTAGTAAAACATAGATACTGCATAGAATTGCTATGAATAGGTACACTCATCTTATTTGCATCACATATCATAAGGCATTGAAATTTCCCTTCCCCTCCCCCCCCCCTGCTGTTATACTGGAAACTGAGAGCCCTAAAAAGGGGCTCAAACCAAAAAAAGTCCAGCATGCAGCTTTAATCCCATAACAAAACCTACAAAAAGAGTTCCACCGGTCGTGTCGAAAGTTCGGCATCTGGAGATACAAAAATCCGTGTCATCCATACGAGTCTCCATGCTCATATGAAGGGTAAAGTGCGGTCGGCTAGACAGACCTAACCATGTGGTGTGCGGCTATAAGCACCATTTTGGGGGGCACTGCTAAAAAGAGAAGTTGCAGCACATGTGTGGGAGCAGCCGGCTAGTAGCCACCCCCCGGAGTAAACTTGCGAGTTCCAATAGTGCCTGCCGAGCAAACAAGTAATTGAAATGAAAGAAAAATAAAAAAGAAACAATATAAAATATAAAAGTCACCTCTGCAGCCCAGGGTATACCAGGGATCTTGATGGGTGTTACCCCGGTGTTTAGAGGGTGTTGATCCGTAGCAAGGAGCTTTTGGGCCCCCAATGTATTTCAGGAACATTAGCAGCTGCACTTTACTTTGCTGGGTCAGGGTTGGGTGTCAAAAACCGAGGAATACCAGCAAATGACAGCAACATTCAGCTTGTAGCGGGGCTCATCTTGTAGAGGGTAAAAGTTCCATGTTGTCTCGAGGGTTCAGGGGTTGCGATCCAACCACTCATTGACGTCTTGGGGGTGCTCAAAGAATTTTACAGTACCTTTGTATTGGACACGTAGGCGGCTTTGGTACAGCATACTATATTTCAGCTCTTTCTCCCTGAGCCTCTTTTTTACTTCTATAAAGGACCTGCGTCTCCTTTGCGTCTCCGCTGAGAAGTCTGGAAAGAGCATAATGCGTGCATTTTCAAACTTTAACTCCTTATGTTTCCTTGCTTCCGCCAGTATCATGTCACGGTCCCTGTAGTTAAGAAACCTGACCAGGAAAGGTCTTGGTGGTGCACCCGGAGGTCTGGAGCCTGTTGGGACTCTGTGCGCCCTCTCAGCAACATATGTAGGGGGGAGGTCGCCTAGAGCCAGGATGGTTTTAAAGAATTCCTCTGCAAATGTAGTAGTGGCAGACCCTTCCACCCCTTCAGGGAGCCCCACCACCCTGACATTGTTCCTCCTTTGGCGGTCTTCCGCATCATCAGCTCGGCGTTGTAGTGCACCAACCATATCCCTTAACTCCGCTATTTGCGAGCCTTGTACATGAGTAGCGTCTTCCACTTCTGATATTCTGTCCTCCAGCAGTCGTCAGTCTGCCTCTGATTTTATCTAGATCATGGCGTATGAGGTTACATTCGGACGCTAGATGGTCCATGCGGCCCACCAACTCCGTTTTTGAGGCCGCTATGGCCTCTAAAATCGGGCCTGTAATTGCAGCTGTGTCCACCTCTGCTTCCTGCCCCATACTGAAGGCATCCACTGATGCCGTCGGACTTGCTGGGCCCTGTTGTTCCACGCCAGCCGTTGCCATTTTGGCGCGCTGTGGGGCCGCACTGTGAGCTGGGCCTGCAGGGAGGTGGGCGGGGCTAGTCGCCATACTCGCCTGAGAACGGAGAGTCCGCGGACCTTTGGGCGGCTGGGAATGATGTTTCTTGGCCTGTTTTCGGTTCGCAAATGGCATGTCCCTTTGCCTGCGTTATTCCGCCACCCTGCTAGCGTTGAGAGAGCCTCCGATCGGTGGTCTGTCCGCCTATGTCAGGATAATTTGTCGGATGTGAGCCGGAGCTCTGTATCAGCACGTCCTGCCTCGCTCACATCCGGTCACGCCCCGCCCTCTTAAATCTTAAACCAGATTCCATCACCCGTTCACAATTCAAATGACTTATACACATTAGTACGGCAGCCAAACAAACCATAGCTAAGGCTTGGAAAACAAAAAATTTAATAGTGGCGGAGGCCAAACATAAATTGAACAAAGCTCTAATTTTTGCAAAAATGACAGCTATTGAAGACAATAATATTAACAAATTCCATATGATCTGGCAACCTTGGGTTACACATTTCTTTCCTTCTGACTTCGACCAGTCATTGTTGTTACCATACTAAAATCCTTGTGCAGAGGCGGCTCTCTAATTAGGCAAATTAGGCAGTCGCCTAAGGCCTCACACTCCTAGGGGCCTCACGGCCGCCTAATTCGCCTGATGTGTGTGTTACAGTTGAAGGAAATATCATGCAATTTATACAGTTAATTTCTATTGCTTTAATTATTTTTCCCATTTTGGGCATGAGTGGGGCCTCATGTCTAAGATTTGCCTAAGGCCTCACAAAGCCTAGAGCCTCCTCTGTCCTTGTGCATCATTTTTTTTGTACTATTTGCTTATGTTAGGAGCCGGGTCATCACCTCGAGAGATTCTACCTCTTTCCTTCTCTCTCTTTCTCTCTTCCTTCTCCTCCTCTTCTCTTTTTTTTTATGTTCTACTCTTGGTCTATCCATGATATCCTTGATAGGTAGGGTATTATAATATACTCTTTATATGATAATCCTCTCGAATAATATATTACCCATCTATATTTATTTATTTACTTTTACTCACATGTCTCCTTTTTCCTTTCTTGTTGCTATGTTAATAACAACAATGGGTCACATTATTGTTCCACATATTGATTTATTTCTCGCTAGCACTGAGATTTGCTTTTATCTTGAGGATTCGATTTCCATAACTTTCCCTAAGTTCTGGTTATGTTAAGCTAATGCTTATCAGGGAATGGGTTATACCTTTATGTTATTTGTCTCATGTTACATGTTATATATCGGGGATATTACATCTCCGGTTTTGACTAGACATGCCCCTGCCCGTTAACAGTTTGAGCCCATTAGGGGTGGACACAGGGGCGGACTGACCATTCGGCCACTCGGGCACTTTTTACATCTGTTTCTGAAATGTCCCTTACCGACATCCTTTTGGTCTAAAAATCCAGAGATTATAGCTGCCCCACCTCTCCAGTACCTTCTCAGCCAATAGAAACATGTCTGTGTATACTGTGTGTACATGTATGTGTATACTGTGTGATTGTATACTGTGTGTGTATACTGTGTGGCCCCATATTCTCTGATTGCCTAGGGGCCCCATAATCTCCTATTGCCCGGGGGCCCCATGAGTTGTCAGTCCGCCCCTGGGTGGACGGGTGGTCCAGAGGCATAACTTACTAATTTTTCCCATATAAGTTTGATATTATTTTTGTTCCATACCTACATTATTATACTATACGATCTCTATGTTTCTTAATTTTCAATTTTTCACATACCTATCTTGTGTATTCAATAGTTGATAATAACTATGTCGCTTATTTCTATTACCCATGTTTTGATGCATGTTATGTCTTGTTATTAAAATTCAATAAAAAAATTGAACAAGAATAGTATGTGGCACTACCCTTCCAATAGCACGATTATTATAAAGATATCATCTATATAATAAATGTGTGACAATATTAAAATAAATAAACAGTAAATATTAAATAATAATGCAGGTGAATAAAGTGCAAAATATGCTGTGCAGAAGTGTGCAATATTCACCAAATACCTCCAATATGTACCATAAAGAGCAATAAATCTTCTAATAAAGTGCAATAGAATTCGGATTCATATAAACACTGAAGAGTGCAAAAAACATGAATGATTGTGCAAATACTCCCAAATAGTGCACAAGGAACATATAAGTTATAAAGTGCAATCCGTGACACAAAAAAACTGACGTGCCCAAAAAAATATTTTTTAAATATATATAAAATACCAAGTCCCAGTGATTAAAAAAAAAAAAAAATCATTCATGTTTTTTGCACTCTTCAGTGTTTATATGAATCAGAATTCTATTGCACTTTACCAGAAGATTTATTGCTCTTTAACTACTTCCCACCCGGCCCCTGTATATATATACGGCCGGGTGGGAGCCGCCTACTTCTGATCGGACATTCCCGAACGTCCATCAGAAGTAGGGGGATCGCGCGCACGCGCAGCGGCGTGATCCCGATGCGCTTGTGTCACCCGGACACGGCGCATCTCGGATCGGCAGGAGGGCTCTGTGATTGGCCCTCCTGATCACATGACGGCCGTGTCCAATCACAGCCGTCATGTGATGTAAGCAAACAGCCGGTTGCTAGGCAATCGGCTCTCCTCTCCTCACACGGAAGTCGTCGCTAAGGAGAGGAGAGCGGATCGCTGCAGCCGGCTGGTGATCAGTGAGTATTAGCTGTTTTTTTTTACTCACTGATCACCAGTCTAACCAGTAAACACCAGTAAACACACATGTCCCCCACACATGTCCCCAAAACATACATGTCCCCAAAACACACATGTCCCCAAATAAAAACACATGTCCCCAAATAATAAAAACACATGTCCCTCACATATGTCCCAGTAAAATCACATGTGCCAATGATTATCTGCACACATATGTCCGTGATCACCTGCACACATCTGTACATGATCATTTGCGTACATATGTCCGTGATCACGCAAACCAATTATTATACACTTAACGGAATTTTTTTTACTAAAAACATGTTGCAGAATACATTTTGGCTTAAATTTATGACAAAATTTGATTTTATTGGATTTCGTTTAAAAAAGAAAGTAGAAAATACAGTTTTTTTTCAAAATTTCCGCAATTTTTTCGCTTATATCGCAAAAAATAAAAAACGGAGTCGTGAATAAATACCACCAAACTAAAACTCTATTTGTGCGAACAAAATGATAAAAATTTCATTTGGGTACAGCATTGCATGACCGCGCAATTGTCATTGAAAGTGCGAGAGCGCTGAAAGCTGAAAATTGGTCTGGGAAGGAAGGGGGCGAAAGTGCCCAGTATTGTAGTGGTTAATGGTACATATTGGAGGTATTTGGTAGAAGGAATTTTGCACTTCATGGTACCATTGAAGGAATTATATTAGGAAGCATATTGTGAATATTGCACACTTCTGCACAGCATATTTTGCACTTTATTCACCTGCATTATTATTTAATGTTTACTGTTTATTTATTTTAATATTGTCAAGCATTTATTATATAGATTATATATTTATAATAATTGTGCTACTTTATTGTGTGAGATCACTTTATATGTTGGCAGCTTCCTATCATTCCCCACAGTGAGGTTGTGCGCATTAGTTCCCTTTCTTTTATATATCCTACATTCAAAGTATTTTCCTCAGACTTCCAGGTTGGATAAGAGTAGGCATCACTCAATCTGAAAGATTGAGGGCATTCTGCATCAGAAAAGAAGTACTGCGCATTTTATGTGCATTTCTTAAACGCAAAATTAACCTTTTTTAGAAAATAGCCCATGCAGTGAAGAAGCCCCAGATAATAAAAAAATGTTTCAGCTCTCCAGTTTGTTCATTCATTTTTTGGCATCCTTGTAGGCCATTTGTGCACCCCAGTTAGCAACCCTCATGTCTTACCGTATTACTAGGACTTGAAAACCAGTGAGTGCTCCTTACCAGCAATACCTGCGTGAAAACCAACAGTTCTTACGTCCTAGCAACAAGATGGGACATAGGGGTTACTAATTGGCAGTTTTTCAGGTAGCTTTCATAGGAGGCCTCAAATAGCTTAAATGTATGACAATAAAATGAATGAACATTTTACAAAATAGCAGTTTCTTTTAATTCCCACTGGAGCTCCTTGACTGCATAAGCTATTTTCTGGAAAGGGTAAACTTAGCCTTTAAGCAACCCAGTGGCATAGCATGTGGTTGCCAGTGTTGTGCCCCCTAACCCATGGACCGTTACCACTCCCTAAATCCCTTCCACTATAATATATTCCCCCATTTTGTATTCGCAGCCCCTCCACCCCCTTATTGTGCACCCCAACTCCATATAACTTCATCCCTGTGCTCACTGGTAGTTGGAGGAGTTCCAGTGCACAGCATACTGATTGGCAGTAATCCCGGGGAAGAGGAATTAGAAGAGAGATTGAAGCCAGCCTGTACTGCACTGAGCAGTGCAATGCCACACACTCAGCTGCAGCAGGCCACTCAACTTCGCCCATTCTGACCTAGAACCGCCCAGCCAGACCCACCCACACAGCCCAAGAAGGAACGAGAGAGGAAGGAGCGTGACAGGACCAGAACAGAAATGTGCACTACTCACCCCAAATCCTTACTAAGTTTGCATCAAGAGCAAGTGGCCCTGTGGCCCTGCCCATGCTATGCCACTGAAGCAGCCCATTAATTTTGAACTGGCTACCAAATCAATAAAACTAGACCTGCAGCTGAAGCCTTTTTTTAAACACTGGACACCACAATGTATGGGTGGGTCGCATCTGTGTACTGTGGTGCACTATATAGTATCACGTGTACAATAAATGGCACCACAACTCAATGCTTTATGTTTTTACCCCACACACTGGTGAAAACAAGTCCTTAACCACTTAAGCCCCAGACCAATTTGCAGCCAAAGGACCAGGCCCCTTTTTGCGATTCGGCACTGCGTCGCTTTAACTAACAATTGCGCAGTCATGCGACGTGGCTCCCAAACAAAATTGGCGTCCTTTTTTTCCACAAATAGAGCTTTCTTTTGGTGGTATTTGATCGCCCCTGCGTTTTTTATTTTTTGCGCTATAAACATAAATAGAGCGACAATTTTTAAAAAAATGCAATATTTTTTACTTTTTGCTATAATAAGTATCCCCAAAAAATATATAAAAAATATTTTTTTTCCTCAATTTAGGCTGATACGTATTCTTCTAAATATTTTTGGTAAAAAAAATCACAAATTAGCGATTATTGATTTGTTTGCGCAAAAGTTATAGCGTTTACAAATATAGGGGATAGTTTTATAGCATTTTTATTAATATTTTTTGGCGGTAATGGCGGCGATCAGCGATTTTTATTGTGACTGCGACATTATGGCGGACACATCGGACATTTTTGACACATTTTTGGGACCATTGTCATTTATATAGAAATCAGTGTTATTTAAATGCACTGATTCCTATGTAAATGACACTGGCAGTGAAGGAGTTAACCACTGGGGGGGGGGGGGGCTAAGTGTGACGTGTGTTTTTTTTTTACAGTAGGGGGGCGTGGCTTTACGTCTGACGTCACTGATCGACTTTCGCAATGACAGGGAACAGCCGATCAGTGACAGGCAGTGTAGGAAGCACGGGGAGAGGCTTGTTTACACAGACCTCTCCCCGTTCTTCAGCTCTGTGACCCGATCGCGGGGCACCAGCGGCGATCGGGTCCGCTGGTCCCGCGGCCGCGGTCACGGAGATCAGGACCAGGTCGCGAGCGTGCCGCCGGCGTGCGCGCGACCCACAGCTGGGCTCTTAAAGTGCAACGTACCTGTACGTTGATTTGCCCAGCCGTGCCATTCTGCTGACGTAAATGTGCAGGAGGCGGTCCTGAAGTGGTTTATATTAACTTTCTACTGAAATGGAGGGACCTCAGACAGTTATCTGAACTGGTGGTCCACATCTTTGGTGGCCCCAGCAAATTTCAGTTCAGTTTGCTCATCATTCGGGACTGCATATTTCACAAACATACCAATAATGTAATAATAATAATGTAGAGCCTAATACACATGAACGGAATTTCCGTCAGAAAAAACTTGGATGTTTTTCCGACGGAATTCCGCTCAATCTTGCCTTGCACACACACGGTCACACAAAAGTTCTCTGAACTTTCGACCGTCAAGAACGCGGTGACGTACAACACTACGACAAGCCGAGAAAATGAAGTTCAATGCTTCCGAGCATGCGTCGAATTGTTTCCGAGAATGCGTGATTTTTTACGTGTTCAAATTGCATACAGACTAATTCCCCGTACACACAGTCGGAATTTCTGACGGAAAATGTCCTATCGGACCATGTTGTCGGAAAATCCGACCGTGTGTGGGCGCCATCGGACTTTTTCAGTCGGAATTTCCGTCGGAAAAAATTTGAGATCCGCTCTCAAATTTTCCGACAACAAAGTCGGACTTTTTCCGATCGTGTGTAGCGAATTCCAACGGACAAAGTGCCACGCATGCTCAGATCAAATTACAAGACCAAAGCTATTGGCTACTAGCCTCTACGTAGTTCCGTCGTATGCAACGAACGTCACCACGTTCAGAATGATCGGATTTTCCAACAACTTTGTCCGACCGTGTGTATGCAACACCAGTGTCGGACAAAATCCATCGGAAAAAATCAGACGGATTTTGTGGTTGGAATTTCCGACCGTGTGTATGGGGCATGACACATTTTCAGATAGGAACTTTTTCCGACCGAAAAATAAAGAACCTGCTCTCAATATTTTGCTGGCTGGAATTCTGCCAGCAAAAGTCTGATGGAGCATACACACGGTCGGAATTTCTGACCAAAAGCTCACATCCGACTTGCTGGCAGAATTCCTGATCGTGTGTATGGGGCATTAGAGATGGTAAAAGGTATTATTGTGTCTAACAATCACAAATTAAGAAATTAAGTATCCATGAATCTTGCCAGCCCCATCTCCTGACCTAAATTTGTTTCATTGTCTTTTTTTCTGGTTTTCCACTCAAATTGGCAAATGCTTTGAACTTTATGACAAGACCAGGGATACAGTAGCTGTTACTTCCATTGCAAACAGCAAGGAATTGATCATTTTTCTCCATTTTGTTAAGAGGCTCCTTTGTCACTGTGATGGCTCTGTGGTTTGGTCTAACTCAGAAATGTCACTAGGCTTTCTGGAAAATGATGATGCATTGCCTTGTGCTAAAGCATGGAGCTCATCCTTTGATTGATGCCCTCTGTGAAACCTCTCTTTGAGAAGATACATTGTGTGCAATGCCAGAAAAGGGACTGGTGATCCGCGTCTTACCCTTTCTTGGTAATTGAATGAAGCCAATCCGATTTGTATTGTCATCGTCCCAGAACAATTTCTTCCTTTTTTTTTTGAAGTTTGATAACTGAAAGCATTCCCTGTAGTGAAGACTACACTTCTCATGCGCTGTGTCTTGCTGGCAGACTTTATAAGCCAATTAAATCTGGAGTTTGACAGTGGAAAAGAAAAATCTGATTTATTTGGAGAACTTGATGGTGTAAGGAACTTGCTTGTCACAGGCTTGACTGAAATTGTCAAATTGTGGTTGGTTGTCCATCTGCAGTGTGGTCCTTCGTCAGGTGTTCAGCTGGGTGTTCGGTGGTCTGCTTGCCCTTGCTCTGGTGTAGGTATCAATGACCTGCTCCTCCACTCATCTGGTTATTTTTCTCCTGGCATTGTGTCAATTACCTCTCAGGAGCATGTCATTACTCATGCGCATCTTGACAGAGGCGGCGGGGGACAGATCAGCATCGGACCAAAAAGCTGCATCTACCTAGGTAAGTATATTTCTTGAAAAAAAAAAAAAAACTACTTCTCTTTTAAATGATAGAAACAGAATATCAACCAAAATCCAGAACAAACACATGATACAAATGTTATAAATTGAGTTGCAGTTCAGTGAGTAAAATAAATATTTGATTCCCAAGTAAAACATGACTTAGTACTTGGTGGAGAAACCCTTGTTGGCAACCACAGAGGTAAGACGTTTCTTGTAGTTGGTAAACCAGGTTTGCACATATCTCAGGAGGGATTTTGGTCCACTCTTCTTTTTTACCAATCTTCTCTAAATCCTTAAAGCGATTGTAAAGTCTTGTTTTTTTTCCTATAAAAACAACAAACATGTTATATTTACCTGCTCTGTTGCAATGGATTTGCACAGAGCAGACCAGATCCTCTTCTTGGGTCCCTCTGCGGCTCTCCTGGCCCCTACCTCCTGTTCAGTGCCCCCGCAGCAAGCAGCTTGGGGGCGTCCAAGCCGAATCACAGCTCCCTGTGTCCATTCAGACACAGAGCCCCAACCCAGCCCTGCCCTCTCTCTCCCCTGATTGGCTATCTGACTTTGATTGACAGCAGTGGCAGCCAATGGCGCAGCTGCTGTGTCTCAGCCAATCGGGAGGGAGAATCGCGGATAGCTGAGACACTCCTGGACATCGCTGGACAGAGAGGGACCTCAAGTAAGTATTGGGGGGGGGGGGGCTGCACACAGAAGGCTTTTTATCTTAATGCATAAAATGCATTCAAATTAAAAACCTTCTGCTTTTACAACGACTTTAAGGTTTCTTGGCTGTCGCTTGGCAACTTGAAGTTTCAGCTCCCTCCATACATTTTCTATAGCATTAGGGTCTGGAGACTGGCTAGGCCACTCCATGACCTTGATAAGCTTCTTCTTGAGCCACTTCTTTTTTGCCTTGATGGTATGTTTTGGGTCATTGTCCTGCTGGAAGACCCATCCATGACCCATCTTCCGTGTTCTGGCTGAGGGAAGAAGGATCTCAACCAACATTTTACAATACATGGCCCCGTCCATTGCCCCCTCAATGTGGCAAAGTCAGCCTGTACCTTTAGCAGAGAAACAGCCCCAAAGCATAATGTTTCCATCTCCATGCTTGACTGTAAGGATGGTGCTCTTAGGGTCATAGTAAGCATTATTCTTCTTCCAAACTCCTCTTCAACAAGGCACATGTACAGACATGCCAATGAACAGCTAAATGATTCAGAGAAGGATTCTGAGAAAGTGCTGTGGTCAGATGAGACCAAAATTGAGCTAACTCAACTTGCCATGTTCGAAGGAAGAAAAATGCTGACTATGACCCTAAGAACACCATCCCTACCGTCAAGCACGAAGGTGGAAACAATATGCTTTGGAGCTGTTTTTCTGCTAAAGGTACAGGCTGACTTTGCCGCATTGAGGGGCCAATGGACGGGGCCATGTATTGTAAAATCTTGGGTGAGAATCTTCTTCCCTCAGCCAGAACACTGACGATGGGTCATGGATGGGTCTTCCAGCATGACATTGGGGGTGTCTAATGAAAGCCATGCGCCATCAGTAGAGGCGCACGTGAGGCGCAACGCACATTTCCATATTTACGAAATTGGAGAATGCAATCTATGGCCCACTATGGACATGGCGCACGGCATCTCCAATTCAATATTGACAGAAGATGGAGGTGCCAATATTATGGGGTGTTGTGAGGAAGTTTAGTAAATACTGCCCATGTAACAAATATGCCCAAAATAGATTGAGAAAGTAACTTTTTCAGAGAAAGCCTGCTGTGCCTGCAAGTATGTTTAGAACTGCGTGAAATCAATGTAAGCAGTGCACATGCGCAAGCGGCTCTTGTGCTCATTCACTTGATGAACGGGGCACCTCTAAACTTGACAATTTTTTTTTTTTTCTTACGCTGGTTCACCTTTATGTATGTTTTTAAGGAGATTTGCACACAGGTCATGTTAACATGTTACGTTGCCAACATGTGACATGCACCTTGTTAAAATTATGTAAAATGACTCTCGCTCCTCTAGCTCCTCCTAAAAGGGCATTTAACCTTCCCACTCTAATGCATGTGATTTCTTTGGGCTAGCTTTTGCTTTTAAAGGGAACTCCACACTCCACTCCTTTCTCAAAAGGCTGTGAGCTGCCTTCACCAATCCAAACCCCATCCCTTTTCAGAGCATACAACAGGGCCAGCTAGGGAAGGAGCGAGAAGAGCGATCGCCCAACCCCCTCCTGAACCATACAAGGCCACATGCACTCAACATAGCTGGCTGCCTTTGGGGCATGTTTGGCTCAGCCCAATACCAACCACAAAGCACCTTGTACCCACTAGTTTAAAGGGGCTTTCCACATTCTGTAAAGCCCCCTGTCTGCAGCCACCCACAACCCCAGCCTAGGGTTGTGTGGAAGAGGCCCTTGTCCCCCTGAATATGGGAATACGGTGGTTGACTTTTGGGGTGCTCGAGCCCCCCCTGCCCCCAAGCATCCACCCCCTTTCATGGGCTGGCTTGCTGTGTGTTTGGCTAGGGGTTTGTTAATGTGTGGGAGGGGCACAATATATTTTTAGTTTGGGGTGGTATTTTTCATGTGGGGGTCCTCATTTTAAGCCTTAACAGAGCCAAATGGCCTTGTATGTTTTGGGGGGCAGGCTATTTTTTGTTTTGGGTTAAAATCTTGCAGCTGCAATGTAGATTTGTACGTTTTCTCTAAAGTCGTACATCTTTGAAGCAGCATTTTGGATACATGCTACAGATGCACCACTTTACAGGCAGAGTAAGCACCCCTCCCCCCAAGTTACTAGCTTTTAAGCACTTCTCCTTGTTTCGTTTTTTTTGGGGGGGGGCGGGGTGGTGTGTGTGTGTCCCCTTATAGAATTTGTAACACATGTATTTTCTCTTTGTATTTTGTTTCTAATGTCTTTGCAAGTATTTTTTACTTTTTTTTTTGGGGGGGGGGGGGATATTTTTCCCTGAAATATTTTAGATGTTGTCAATGTTTGTAGGTTGCTAATTTCACTTTGATTTCATTGTCTGTGTTGCATTATTTTTCAAAATCTTCCTCAAGATGTTGTGACTAAAATGTTTAAATCCCTAAGAGACTGTCCGTTTGTGGACGCAGTCCTTTTAACTCCTGTTAATTTCCTCTGCAAAATGGTCAGACCTCAAAACTATATTCTGTTAGTGTCTCAAATTAACATACATGTGTTTTTTGCTTTCCTTGCTCTTTTCCAAAGTCCTGTTTTGTTGACCAATAAAATTTGTAGCAAATTTTTATGTTTTATGTGTGTTGTTAATAATTTGTTTTGCAGATGCATGCTCAATCCAATTAATGCATTTTACACTTATGGCAAACATGGCCTGTTGGGGGTACTTGAGGAAAGGGTTGAGAAGCACTGATTTGGAGCACTGAGCTAAAATCTAGCTCAAGACAATCCTATTCTAATTGTGGGCATTTAAGGAAAACCAAGTAAGTGTTAGAATCCCTGCTTGTCTTTTTTAGGTTGGGCTTTGTTTTCCATTTTATGAAAATTGGCTTTACTTCCTGTCACATAGCCAAACAGGAAGTGAGGGTAAAACCCTACCAATGTTTTTCCTTGGGGACACAGGGGTCAATCTAACGAGTGTCCCCATTGGGCAAATTGCACTCTTGCACTTTGTTGTGTGCATCCCAAATTATTAGGTATTTTGGTGTTTATTAAAGGCAAATCCACTCTGCAATGCAAGTTTACGCGCTGTAAATCTGAGGGGAAACACTGGTGATTTTATCATCCAATCATGTAGAAGCAAAGATGCTGTTTTTTTATTTACTTGTAGTGCAAAGTGGATTTGCCTTTAGTAAATAAACCCCAAAGTCCAAGATACCTAATAATTTTGGGTGTACACAGCAAAATCTTAGAGTACAATTTTGGAAGGTGGCACAATATTCACAGACTTTGAAAGTGTGTGCATGCATGGAAAAAAAAGCTTTTTATAGAAAGGTTATTTTTTTTTTAAGAACACTATTATATAAAACCGCAATTCCAAAAAAGTTGTGACTCTGTGTAAAATCGACATAAAAGCAGAATTCAATGATTCTGAAATTGTTCACAGATTGGTGAACCTCTGCCCATCTTTACTTCCAAGACACTCTGACTCTCTAAGATGCTCTTTCTATACCCAATCTTTTTATGGACCTGTTGCTCTGTCTCAACTTTTTTGAGACATGTTGCTGCGATTACTATCAAAGTTACCTCTTTTTTTTTCTTAAATGTTTTTCTCAGTTTAACTATTTCAACACAGGGCACTTGGCACCTGGGCACCAGGCCAATTTTCAGCTTTCAATGCTGTCGCACTTTGAATGACAATTGCGCGGTCATACAACACTGTACCCAAATTAAATCTTTATCATTTGTTTCCCACAAATAGAGCTTTCTTTTGGTGGTATTTATTCACTGCTGGGTTTTTTATTTTTTGCTAAGCAAATGAAAAACACTGAAAATTATTTTATAAAATGTTGTAAATAAGTATGTTTTCGCCTTCACTGACTGGCACTGATGAGGCTGCACTGACGGGCACTGATGAAGCGGCACTGATGGGCACTAATAAGGAGGCACTAATATGCAGCACTGATGGGCACTGATAGGTGGCACGGATATGCAGCTTTGATAGGCAGCATTGATGGGCACTATTAGGTGGCACTGATAGGTGGCACTGATGTGCACTGATGGGTGGCACTGATGGGTGACATCGATGGGCACTGATGGGCGGCATTGATGGGCAGCACTGAGGAGGAGGCACTGGCAGGCATTACTGATGGGCATTGATTGGCATCACAGATGGGCACTGATTGGAATCACAGGTGGGCACTGGTGGGCTACACTGATGGGACTGCACTAATAATCACTGCACTGATTATCACAACTTTTATGGAATTGGGGTTGTATATTATTTCTGTGGGACACACCGGACACAGTCGATGACTACCTGTATCATGTGACCAATCACAGCATATCTCATGACAACTGTAAACTATGGATGGCCTCCTTTCATGCCATCCATTGTATACAATTGTGTTGCTAGCTGTGATTGGTCACAGTGATCACATGATGCAGACAGAGCCAATCACAGCCCATCTGTATCATGTGATTAGTTTTGGCCAATCACGACTAATCACAGCAAAATCAGTTTCATTCACTAAAAATGGTTGCTTATACCAATGAAATTCATTGATATAAGCAATCATAATGTGTAAAAAAAAAAAAAAACTGATCACTTCCCCAGAGTAGTACAATGTTACTGTGGTGACATTGTATTGCTCTGGTCACAGTGTGTTAAAAAAAAATCTCAAAAAAGGAAAGAAAATGTAAGAAATGTTAAAATTTTGTCTGTTTTTTTTTTTTTTTTTTTACATACTGTCACCAGTCAGTATCCCTGATCACTGCCACACCAGTTATATGATAGTGCTGTACTGCATTGGTGACAGTATGCAAAAAAAAGTTAGTTAGTTGTTTTGTTTTTTATTTCCTAATTTCCAAAAAATTGTGACAAAAAAGGGTCATTTGGGGGGGGGGGGGTATTTGTACTACCCTGGCATTTTCGAGCCTCAACAAATGAGGCCGCCAGTATATCAGGATTAGGGATGAGCCAGAACATGCGAACAGGCAAAAAATTTGTTTGAACATGCGAACACTGTTAAAGTCTATGGGACACGAACATGAATAATCAAAAGTGCTAATTTTAAAGGCTTATATGCAAGTTATTGTCATAAAAAGTGTTGGGGACCCGAGTCCTGCCCCAGGGGACATGTATCATTGCAAAAAAAAGTTTTAAAAACTGCAATTTTTTTCGGGAGAAGTGATTTTAATAATGCTTAAAGTGAAACAATAAAAGTGTAAAATTCCTTTAAATTTCGTACCTGGGGGGTGCCTATAGTATGCCTGTAAAGTGGCGCATGTTTCCCGTGTTTAGAACAGTCTGACAGCAAAATGACATCTCTAAAGGAAAAAAAGTAATTTAAAACTACTTGCGGCTACAATGAATTGTCAGTCCGCAATACACATAAAAGTTCATTGATAAAAACGGCATGGGGCATTTATGTAAACGGGTGACCCCGCCCCCTCTGACAACACAGGGAAAGCCATAGGGAAGTCCCTGTGAAGTCCCCATGCGTCAGAAGAGGTGGGGTTCACCGGGTGGCCCCGCCCTCCGTTATTTAAGAAGTGTCAGAAGAATCGAAGCGTCACACAGCTGAAGACTCCCACTGAGGCGGATCGCGAGGACGGAGGGGAGAAGAAGCCGGAGCAGGGTGCTGGACGAGAAGAGCGGAGGAAGAAGAAGATGAAGAAAAAGATGGAGAAGAAGAAGTTGGAGGAACAAGAAGAACACAGAAGGAAGACCAGAAGAAGATGAAAGAAGAAGCGGAAAGAAGAAGAAATTAATAAAGGAAAAAATGGTAGGGGTACATTTGTACCCTATTACCAATTCACACAGGGGGGGCAGGATCTGGGGGTCCCCTTGTTAAAGGGGGCTTCCAGATTCCGATAAGCCCCCTGCCTGCAGACCCCACAACCACCGGGCAAGGGTTGTGGGGATGAGGCCCTTCTCCCCATCAACATGGGGACAAGATGCTTTGAGGGGCTACCTCAAAGCACCCTCCCAATGTTGAGGGTATGTGGCCTGGTACGGTTCAGGAGGGGGGGGGCGCTCTTTTGTCCCCCCTCTTTTCCTGCGGCCTGCCAGGTTGTGTGCTTGGATAAGGGTCTGGTATGGATTTTTTGGGGGACCCCACGCCGACATGCGCCCCTTTACAGGCATACTATAGACACCCCCCAGGTACGAAATTTAAAGGAATATTACACTTTTTTTTGCATTGATACATGTCCCCTGGGGCAGGACCCAGGTCCCCAAACACTTTTTATGACAATACCATGCATATAAGCCTTTAAAATTAGCACTTTTGATTTCTCCCATAGACTTTTAAAGGGTGCTCCGCTTTTGAATTTCCCCCGAACAAACAAAATTGTTCGCTGTTCGGCGAACTGGCGAACAGCCAATGTTCGGGTCGAACATGAGTTTCAAGCTCATCCCTGATCAGGATTGATAAATTTTCAGATATATACCATAGTTTTGTGGACTCTATACCTATCCTACGGACTAAATAATAAACACTTGGTTATTTTCACCAAAGAAATGTAGCAGAATATGTTTTGACCTACATTTTTAAAGAAAGGTTATTTATTTTCAAAATTTTATATCAGAAACAAAGAAAAACAAGTTTTTTTTATTTTTTCAAAAATTTCAATCTTTTTTTGTGTATTTATCAAAAAAATGTAAAAGCCAGTGGAGATTAACCACTTGCCGACCGCTACACACCGATATACGTCGGCACAATGGCAGCGGTGGGCAAATGGGTGTACCTGTACGTCCCCTTTAAGAGGCGGTGCTAGCAGGCGCGTGTGCCGCGTACAGCGTGACCACGGGACCAGCGGATTCGATGTCTGCCTTTCTCCCGGTGATCGTGTCAAGGAGCTGCAGAACGGGTGTCATGACAGAGATCACTGCTCCCTGTGATCGCTGTCATGTGACTGGAAGCCCACCCCCTCACAGTTAGAATCACTCCCTAGGACACACTTAACCCCTTGATCGCCCCCTAGTGGTTAACCCCTTCCCTGACAGTGTCATTTACACAGTAATCAGCGCATTTTTATAGCACTGATTGCTGTATAAATGACAATGGTCCCAAAAAAGTGTCAAAAGTGTCCGATGTGTTTCTGCCATAATGTTGCAGTCATGATAAAAATCGCAGATTGCCGCCATTACTAAAAAAAAAAATGAATAATAAAAATGCCATAAAACTATCCCCTATTTTGTAGACGCTATAACTTTTGTGCAAACCAATGAATACACGGTTATTGCGATTTTTTTTTTTTTTACCAAAAATATGTAGAATACATAACGGCCTAAACTGAGGGAAAAAAATCATATTTTTATATATTTTTGGGGGATATTTATTATAGCAAAAAGTAAAAAATATTGTGTTTTTTTTTTTCAAAATTTTCTTTTTTTTTTGTTTATAGCGCAAAAAATAAAACCACAGAGGCGATCAAATACCACCAAAAGAAAGCCCTATTTGTGGGAAAAAAAGGACGTCAATTTTGTTTGGGTGCAGCGTCACACGACCGCACAATTGTCAGTTAAAGCGACACAGTGCCGTATCGCAAAAAGTGCTCTGGTCAGGAAGGGGGTAAATCCTTCTGGAGCTGAAGTGGTTAAATGCCACCAAAATAAAGTTCTGCTTGGGTGAAAAAAATGATATAAATTTCTTATGGGTGCAGTGTAGCACAACCGCACAATTGTCATTCAAAGTGCGACAGCGCTGAACGTTGAAAATTGGCCTGGGCAGGAAGGGGGTAAAAGTACCCGGTATTGAAGTGGTTACGTGGTGGTCCTTTTCCACCAGAAGCATTGAGCTAATGGAACTTATACAACTGACAACTGTAGCCCTGGCCTTTCTGCGCTAAGCGCTCTACAGCCAATCCAGAGCCATGGCTTTTTACATAAGTGGACCTAACCCAAATCACTAAAATCTCACATAACCTTTATAATGTTTATGTCACTTCAAAAGTCATTTTTAATCTTTTGAACACAGATTTCATTTTAAAGAATACCGAGCAATCCTGGGAAACGTTTTTTCCATAAACTTAAAGTAAACCCAAACCAAATGACTAAAATCTCATAGAACCTTTACCTTTTCATGTCATTTCAAAAGTAATTTTCAAGCTATTTAAACATGGAGCATTCATTTAAAAGATTACTTGGTAATCCTTTCATGAAGGTCCTTGTTCAAGCACTTTCCATTATGGGACAATGACACTCTGTCCCTGTCTCCTAATTGTTCTATGGCATTGCCATGATATCACCTGCACTCCTAGATTAGGCTGTTAGTGACCATGACATACAACATACTATATTTAGAATTAAAATACTAATAGTTTCATAGTTAGTAAGGTTGAATAAAGACACCAGTCCATCCAGTTCAACCTGAGTGAGTGTCTACAATTGTCCCTATCCATTGCACACTCACATTGGTCCCTACCCTCTAGGAGCCCACAATCCAAGGTCCCCATTCATATACTAGGGCCAATTTTTGGACAGAAGCTAATTAACCTACCTGCATGTCTTTGGATTTTGGGAGGAAACTGGAGTACCCGGAGGAAACCCATGCAGGCACAGGGAGAGAACATGCAAACTCCAGGCAGGTAGTGTCGTGGTTGGGATTTGAACCAGCAACCCTTCTTACTGCTAGGTGAGAGTGCTACCGACTACACCCCTGTGCCGCCACTAATATGATTAAACAATTGCCTCTGGGTGATCGATGTACAATGAGGGGGGGGGGGGGACTGATTGCAGACTGATTCTGAATGAGGAGGTTCTGGTTCATTATAATCAGCTGATGTACATTCAGTGTTCTGATAAAGAACGGTTGCGGTTTCTGCATCCCATTGGAAGTAATTAACCCTTAAGCCTCGTACACACGATCAGATTTTCCGACAGGAAATTTGTAATGACAGGTTACAGGTTACGACCGTTTGTACGCTCCATTGGACAATTGTTGTCGGATTTTCGGCGGACAAATGTTGGATGGCAGGCTTTAAAATTTTCCGTGGACAAATGTCTGTTGTCGGATTTTCCGAGTGTGTGTACACAAGTCCGTCTGACAAAAGTCCAAAGTACAAACACGCATGCTCGGAAGCAAGGACGAGACGGAATCGGTCGGTCTTGTAAACTAGCGTTCATTACATAGTTAGGTGGAAAAAAGACACAAGTCCATCCAGTTCAACCACAAATAAAAAAAATAATAATATCATACAATCCCATATACCCCATTCTATACCCACAGTTGATCCAGAGGAAGGCAAAAAGAAAACAGCAGAGCATGCTCCAATTTGCTAAAGCAGGGGAAAAAATTCCTTCCTGATCCCCCGAGAGGCAATCGGATTTTCCCCGGATCCACTTTACCTATAAATGTCAGTACCCTGTTATATTATGTACATTTAGGAAAGTATCCAGGCCTTTCTTAAAGCAATCTACTGAGTTAGCCAGAACCACCTCTGGAGGGAGTCTATTCCACATTTTCACAGCTCTTACTGTGAAGAAACCTTTCTGTATTTGGAGATGAAATCTCTTTTCCTCTAGATGTAAAGAGTGGCCCCTTGTCCTCAGTGTTGACCGTAAAGTGAATAACTCAAACCAAGTTCACTATATGGACCCCTTATATATTTGTACATGTTGATCATATCCCCCCTTATTCTCCTCTTCTCAAGGGTGAATAAATTCAGTTCCTCTAATCTATCCTCATAGCTGAGCTCCTCCATGCCTCTTATCAGTTTGGTTGCCCTTCTCTGCACTTTCTCCAGTTCCCCTGATATCCTTTTTGAGAACTGGTGCCCAAAACTGAACTGCATATTCCAGATGAGGTCTTACTAATGATTTGTACAGGGGGGCAAAATGATCTCTCTCTCTCTGGAGTCCATACCTCTCTTAACGCAGCTTGGCATTGCATGCTATTATTGAGCTTATGATCTACCAAAACCCCCAGATCCTTCTCCACTACGGATCCCCCCAGTTGTCCTCCACCTAGCATGTATGATGCATGCATATGTAAAGGAATATAATGAATGATAATCAGAAAATGTCTATTTGCTTATGTGTATACATGTTTCTATGCAACTCCTTACTTATTATGTAGTACACAGATTGGCTCTGTTTGGAACTAAAGATGGCGTCTATACCCTACATCCCACACATTAGAAGAATGCAGACGTCACAACACTTTCTTTTTTTATTTTTTTTTTTTTTTATCAATTACTTTTTTTTATCAATGACTTTCAATGAATGACTGTTCTCTGTGTTACGGGAACGGCAATTCATTAGCCGCGAGTGATTTTAAATAGCTTTTTTTCCTGCAAAAATGACACTTTGTGCAGGGACAGTTCTAAGCACGGGAACCATGCGCCCCTTCACAGGCAAACTATAGACACCCCCCAGGTACGAAATTTAAAGGAATATTACACTTTTATTGTTTCACTTTAAGCATTATTAAAATCACTGCTCCTGAAAAAACGGCGTTTTAAAAAAAAAAAAATTTGCATTGATACATGTCTCCTGGGGCAGGACCCGGGTCCCAAACACTTTTTATGACATTAACTTGCATATAAGCCTTTAAAATGAGCACTTTGGATTTTGAACGTTCGAGTCCCATAGACTTTATTAGGGTTCTAAAGTTTACACGAGCTTTAGGTCTGTTCGCAGGTTCTGGTGCGAACCGAACAGGGGGGTGTTTGGCTCATCCCTACTCTCCATCAACCAGGTCCTCTTTCACACTCGCTTTGAGATCACTTCTCACATACAGACAGACCCCTCCACCTTTCCTTTTAACTCTGTCTTTCCAAAAGAGTGCATAGCCAGGAATATTTATAGCCCAGTCATGTGAGGAATGAAGCCAAGTTTCAGCAATACAGATTATATCATAGCTCTCCTGATGCACCAGAGCTTCAAACTCACCTATTTTGCTTGGCAGACTGTGTGCTTGACAGTTGCAAAGGCTTTTTTTTCTAGTGATATCAAGAATAATATTATTTATGCTTTTTATTTTATTTTTTGGTACAAGTTACCACAGCACCATTATCCTGTAGTTTTTAAGATCAAAGATACAACTATGTTGGTGTCCCTTGTTAATTTTACATTGTATTTTATAAAATGTAACTGCCTACTCCCATACTGCCATTTGAAGTAAAACACACAGCCAAGTCTGACTTTGTCATTGGTGCCAACGTGCACCATGACAATTAATCTGTCCACCAGATCCGTGATGTGCCGAACCCGAGCGTCCGGTAGACATACTTTGTCTGATGTTAGTTTTGCGTACACACGGTCGGAAGTTGTCGGAAAATCCGATCATTCTGAACGTGGTGACGTTTGCCTACGACGGGACTACGTAGAGGCTAGTAACCAATAGCTTTGGTCTTGTAATGTGATCTTCGGACTACCATACACACGATCGGATTTGGTGTGATCGGAATCTATCCAGCAGGAGATAGGACTTTGTCCGTCGGACAATACGACGTACACTGTCCGATGCCAATAGAACTTAACCAAAAAAAAGTGCATTCGATCAAGTGCAAGAAAAAAAATGTTTAAAAGGTGTCAGAAAAAAGGTGTTAAAAAGCTACAAGGAAAAGCCCCAAAAAGAACCTAAAAATCCAAAAATATAGAAAATATACAGAATTAACAAATTATGAAATCTCCAAATGCATTATTATTCAACCAAAAAATTAAATAAAAGCCTCATGCATGTGTCCTGCTTCTTAATATAGGGGGTCAAAAATGCCAAGAGTTGGTTAAAGCAGGGGTCCGTCATCCGGAGATAATTCCGAAAATCATCTGGATTATTCTCCTGGAGCTCCCGCAGCAAAGGCATATGACATAATTGGTCAAGATTAATAAAACAACCAATTTTTCGTCCAAGAAATCCTCCTCCTCCTGTTCCTGGACTGGACTTGGGTCAAAACAATAACTCCAAGGCCAATAATTAATAAATAACACGTTATCTCCTCCGATTCAGCAACCTGGGTGGTTCAGCTCAGAAACAAACTGAAAAGCGCAAAAAGAAAAGCGCGATTCTACACTCACCAAACTTCTACTAACACAAAATTAGCAGAAGGAGCCCAAAGGGTGGCGCTAAAGATCTGAAAAACCACGTAGTACCTCACTAAGTTTGTGTTTGTTGGCCGAACGATTCCTTGCCGTTTACCGTTTGTATGCAAGACAAAATCCAGGCACACGCCTTTGGACAAAAGTCCAAGGTTTTGTCTGCGGAAAATCCGATTGTGTATACGAGCCTTTAGGATTTGTTCACACATCTGACCACCCGCGTGAACAGCCTGTGCACATGCCGTGGCAAAAATTAACCACTTGACCTCCAGAAGATTTACATGACCAGGTAATTTATTGCGATACGGCACTGCGTTACTTTAAATTGACACTTGTGCAGTCATAACAATGCTGTACTCATATAAAATGTATGTCCTTTTTTTCTTTTGGCGGTATTTGATCACCTCTGTGGTTTTCATTTTTTTGCGCTATAAACAAAAAAAAAAGACTGAACATTTTTGAAACAAATAGCAATATTTTTTACTTTCTGCTGTAAAATACATCCAATAAAAAAATTTAAGAAAATCTAATTTCTACATCAATTTAGGGCAATATGTATTCGGCTACATATTTTTGGTAACAAAAATCACAATTATGCCCCATACACACGGTCGGAAAAATCCGACCACAAAATCCATCGGATTTTGTCCGACGGATTTAGTCCGACACTGGTGTTGCATACACACGGTCGGACAAAGTTGTCGGAAAATCCGATTATTCTGAACGTGGTGACGTTTGTTGCCTACGACGGAACTATGTAGAGGCTAGTAGCCAATAGCTTTGGTCTTGTGATCTGAGCATGCGTGGCACTTTGTCCGTCGGAATTCGCTACACACGATTGGAATTGGTGTGATCGGACTTTGTTGTCGGAAAAATTTTCCAGCAGGAGATAGAACTTTGTCCGTTGGACAATCCGATGGAAACTGTCCGATGGTGCCTACACACGGTCGGAATTTCTGACAACATTGTCCGATAGGACAGAATCCATCGGAAAATCCGACCGCGTGTATGGGGCTTAAGCGTTCATTGATTGTTTTGTGCAAAAGTTATTGCGTCTACAAACTATGGGATATATTTATTTATTTATTTTTTTACTGGTGGCGATCAGCGACTTATAGCGGGACTGCGATATTGCAGCAGACATTCTGACACTAGTGCGATGCGAGAACCCTGCAAATCCACTGCGGGTTCCCGCATCGCACCCGACACGCACGGCAGTTCACACTGCCATATGCAAACTGCTGGGGAGTGTCATTATATGTTAACGAGACCCCCATTTCAGCTCGCATATCGCACTGCGAACTGACATGGACAGACACCGGAGATGGACTGACATCGATTGGATTGGATCGCATAGGTGTGAACACACATGCGATCCGATTCTGGTCCGAACAGAAAAAAGGGTCCTGTGCGTGTTTGGAACGAATGCGGTGCGACATCAGCCATACTATCTGTATGGCTGATATCGCACTGCACAGACATCGCATGTAATGTGAACAGCAGTGCGCTGTGAATTACATGCAATGTCTGGCATCGCACAAGTGTGAGCCGGCACTAACTGACACTTTTTGGGGACCAGTGACACTAATACAGCATTCAGTGCTAAAATATGCACTGTCACCATAGACGTGCGCACAGGGTATGCCAAGTGTGCCTGGGCACACCTTAATCACCCCATTAGCATTATCGCTCTGGGAAAGATGAGAAAGATCTCCCTCTTACCGACTCTGCCAAAAAGAGAAGTGCTTCAGTGTCCTGGCAGGGAGATCAATGTGCCAAGGACAATACATATGTAGACACACACACGTGTGTGTTTAAGCTTTAGGGTGCACACCCTAACACAATAGGCTGTGCACACTTATGACTGTCACTGTACTAATGACAATAGCTGGGAAAGGGATAACTTCAGGGGCGACCAAAGGGTTAAATGTGTGCCTAGCCAGTGTTTTACTACACTGTGGGAGATGCTTTTACTAGGGGAAGAGATTCAATTTATTGCCTGCTTTGCAGGGACACAAATGTAATCTCTTCGCGATCTGCCTTGTTTACATAGGCAGACCGCTGTTCTGCCGCGCTGCCTGAAGATCGGCGGGTGCCGGCGGACATCGAGTCCGCAATACCAGCCACTCGGCTGGTGAGTTGCTGGTTATGTGCATTCACACCCCCACCCAGAACAGTAAGATTACGTTAGGGTTGCCACCTGTCTGAAACCCAGACACATTAATCAGACCGGACCTTGGCTTCCCAACAGGGTTGCTGGCTGCAGGTGTCTAAACCGAGACAGTCTGTTACACTCTCTTTCACACTGCCCAAAGCCAGCACTAACAATCCCCCCACAATTTAAGTCATCTGACAAATATCTAGAAAAGATGATAGAAATAAGAGGGACCTAAATAAACAGAGGAATAGAACCCTACTAATAAAAAGATAGCAAACCAAGAGGGAAAAGAGGGATGGGGGGAGGGTAGTAGTTAGGGGGGTGGAAATGGGGTTTTATCTTTGTTTAAACGAGATTTATAATGAGTATTTTGAAGCTTTTTGTTACTTCACTGGAGTGTCGATGACGAAAAATACAAATTTAAATGAGAATAAACCAGATGAAGAAAAACTAAAAAGAAGCACAAAAGGGAAAAAAAAAAAACAATCCCCCCATATACACACACACAGACGGAGAGAGGGCTCAATCTGCTCCTCTTCCTCCTGCCCCTACCCCTCTGTGTCTACCCTCACAATAGGAAAGTTGGGGCCGGAAATTTGAAGTCCAGAAGCCTCAGTTACATCTGAATGGGAGGTTCTGACTGCCAAGGGGGTGAATGAGCTCACCATCCATTCCTGTCTGTGACTGAAGTCTCCCCTCTTCTCTGTCCTGCCTGTGAGTACACTAAGGTAAATCAGGGTTCTCAGAGCACCCCTTACATGAGAGTTCCCCTTTACACCAGAGGCCACAGTGTACCCCTCTATATCAGAGTCCTCTCCGTACATCAGAGTTTCAGTGCTCTCCCTTAAATCAGGGTTCCCAGAGCATCCCTTATGTTAGAGCCCCCAGAGTTCTCCCTTACATCAGAGTCTGCAGAGTCCCCCCTTACAGTGTAAGAGAACTCTGTGGATTCAGATGTAAAAGATGAACTCTGTGGACTCTTATGTAAAAGGGGACTCTTGTGATTAACTTCATATGATTAGAAATGTTATTTAATTGCAAAATATAAGTATAGTTTATACTATAAAAAAAAATAATTTGCTTTGCGTGGCTAAAATGTTCAGGTTTGACTTAAAGAAAAGGTGCAGAGGTGACGCCCTGTAGCAGTAAAACTCGGGTGATACAGTGTCAGTGCATATTTTTAGTACTGATCAATGTGTAGTGTCAGTTAGGTGTCCGATCTGTCCGCTGCAATGACACAGTCCCGCTAAAAATCACTGGTTACCGCCATTACAAGTAAAAAAATATATAAAAATGCCATAAATCTATCCCCCTATTTTGTAGATGCTATAACTTTTGCGCAAATCAATCAATCAATCTACGCTTATTGGGACTTTTTTTTTACCAAAAATATGTAGCAGAATACATATTGGCCTAAATTGATGAAGAAATTAGATTTTTTAAAACATTTTTATTGGATATGTTTTATAGCAGAAAGTAAAAGTATTGTTTTGTTTTTTTTTTCAAAATTGTCGCTCTTTTTTTGTTTATAGCGCAAAAAATAAAAACCACCAAAAGAAAGCTCTATTTGTGGAAAAAAAAAAGGACATCGATTTTATTTGAGTACAGCGCTGCATGACCGCGCAATTGTCAGTTAAAATAGCGCAGTGCTGTATCGCAAAAAATGGCCTGGTCATTAAGCGGGTAAAATCTTCCAGGGCTGAAGTGGTTAAAGGATAATGGCACCCAAATACGCACCTTGCTCCGGAGTCACGCCGTGGGCACTGGTGATATCAGTGGCAGTTAGTCAGTTCCCCCCCAGTCTGACACACCGCTACACCGATCTCGGTAAAGAGTCTCTGATGGAAACTCTTTACCACATGATCCGCCATGTCCAATTATGGCTGATTACGATGTAAACAGGAAAAGCCGTTGATCGGCTTTTTCTCACTCGCGTCTGACAGATGCGAGTAGAGGAGAGCCAATCGGCGGCTCTCTCTCTGCGCAGCCCCCCCTTGGATGCCCACACTGGACCACCAGGGAAGCCGCCAGGACCACCAGGGAAGTAGGCAACATGTGGAGGCCAGGTATGTACCCCATGGCCATCCACATGTGCCCAATCTGTCCCCAATCTGTGCCATAAAGTAACAGATACAATGACTAATGCCCAGCAATGCCACCCATCAGTGTCATCAGTGCCACCCATCAGTGTCCATCAGTGCCACCTATCAGTGCCCATCAGTGCCCATCCGTGCCACCCACCAGTGCCACCCATAAGTACCCACCAGTGCCACCCATAAGTACCCATCAGTGCCGCCTACGAGTGCCTATCAGGGCCACCTATGAGTACCCATCAGTGCCACCTATGAGTGCCCATCAGTGCCGCATACCAGTGCCACCTATTAGTGCCCATCTTGCCAACTATCAGTGCCCATCAGTGCCGCATACCAGTGCCACCTATTAGTGCCCATCTTGCCAACTATCAGTGCCCATCAGTGCCCATCATCAGTGCCTATCAGTGCCACCTCATCGGTGCCCATCAGTGCCACCTTATCAGTGCCCGTCATTGAAGAAGAAAACTTAACAGAAAAAACTGAAAAAAAATGAACAGAAACAAAGAAAAACTCTTTTTTTTTCAAAATTTTCGGTCTTTTTTTATTTGTTGCGCAAAAAATAAAAATCGCAGAGGTGATCAAATACCACCAAAAGAAAGCTCTATTTATGGGAAAAAAATGTTTGAAATTTAGTTTGGGTACAGTGTTGTATGACCGCACAATTGTCATTCAAATTGCGACAGCGCAGAAAGCTGAAAATTGGCCTGGGCGGGGAGGTGTCTAAGTGCCCGGTATTGAAGTGGTTAAGGGTGTAAAACCTTTCCGGAGCTGAAGTGGTTACTCTATATAAATCAAAAAGTTTTCATTTACATATGATTTAAGAAATGTTAGTTTATTTTTGGAAAACCATTTTAAAATGTCAAGGAAAGAATTTTTCAAGAGGAACAATCATTTTACATGTGACATTGGGGGGAAACAATTCTTGGCAAAGTTTGATCATATTTGTTTTAATTAGTCACTCATCAGCTAGAATTAAGAGATTAGTGCTAAAACATAGATAGTTCTTATGCAGGATTAGCAGTCTTTACATTTTTAAGTGAAACAACAGAAACAGTGATTAAGCATTCTGAGTTATTATTAACCAATTCAGGATTTTAAACATAGGAGATAGATCCTAAAAAAAAACGTAAAAAAAAAAAAAAAAAAAAAACGTAAAAAAAAAAAAAAAACTTCAACAAAGTTTTTAGAATCTATCTCTTAAGCCTCTTACACACGATCGGATTTTCCGCAGACAAAACCTCAGACTTTTGCCAGAAGGCGTGTGCCTGGATTTTGTCTTGCATACAAACGGCAAGGAATTGTCGGCCAACAAACAGGAGGAACGTAGTGACGTACTACGTGGTTTTTCAGCTCTTTAGCGCCACCCTTTGGGCTCCTTCTGCTAATTTCGTGTTAGTAGAAGTTTGGTGAGTGTTGATTCGCGCTTTTCATTTTGCGCTTTTCGGTTCGCGGTTTTCAGTTCGTGTTTTTTGTTTCGCGCTTTTCAGTTCGTTTCCAGCCATGATGCGGAATCAGAGGAGATAATGTGTTATTTATTATTGGCCTTGGAGTTATTGCTTTGACCCAAGTCCAGTTCAGGAACAGGAGGAGGAGTTCTTGGACCAAAAATTGGTTGCTTTATTAGTTGTGACTGATTATGTCATATGCCTTTGCTGCGGGAGCTACAGGAGAATAATCCAGATGATTTTAGGAATTATCTCTGGATGACGGACCCCTGCTTTCACCAACTCTTGGCATTGGTGCCCCCTATATTAAGAAGCAGGACACATGCATAAGGCTTTTATTTTATTTTTTTGGTTGAATAATGATTTGATTTGTTATATTTTCTATATTTTTGGATGCATAGAATGCACTTTTTGGTTAAGTTCTATTGGCAGATAGCGTGTCTAATTTTATTTGTTTTCTTTTTTTTAATGCACAATAAAAAAATTGTGGAGAATAATACTTGGCTATGTGTTTTACTTCAAATGACAGTTTGGGAGTCGGCAGTTACATTTTAAAAAATACAATGTAAAATTGACAAGGGACACCAACATAGTTGTATCTTTGATTTTTTTTAAAAAAAGAATCCTGCCCAAAGAAATACTGCCCTTGACCTTTGACCTTGACCCAAACACTAACCCTGGCACTGACCTGGATCAAACCTTATTCTAGGATTTTTTTTTTTGGCATCTTATTTTTTTAAAGTTATTATTATATTTATTTTTTACACACAGCTGTTTTTTTTTTCCTCTCTGCAAGGAGAGAGAGAGATATAGGTGTCTGTTTATGAAGCAGTGAAGAGCGGTGATCCCGAGGATCGCCACTGATCACAGTCCATAAACGGTTTATGAAACAGTGATAATCGGGGGAGAATGTGTTTGAACATGTTCTCCCGCCGATGATCTCCGCACACTGAGAATCCTCATTGACTGACACAGAAATGGCCAGTTTATGAAGCTGCGATCTCAGCGCTTCACTGGGGATCTGAGTCAGAATTCACCCTCCTAGGAGAAAGGAGAAAGATCTCCTCTGAGAATGCCGGAGAACAAAGATTTTTTCACTGCTTCATAAACGGACACCATAATGTATCTCTCTCCACCATTCAGAGAGAGAAAACATGTGGACGGTTTTCACAGTGACTGATCGCTATGATAGCCAATCAGAGGCTATTACGGTTATCAGGCGACCCAGAATCGGGAGTTCTGGGTCCCGACCATTAGTACGGGGCCTGGTGCTCTCGGCGAGACCCCGGTCTTAGTGCTGGGAGCGCGCCATGTGGCGCCACTATGAGATAAGTCCAAGGAGCTCCAGGGCTTAGCCCTATTAGTTACATCTGACAGGTAAAATGCATTGATTACTGTGTAAATGTGACTGGCTGTGAATTGGCTGGGACATTATCATCTCCCCGTTCTTCCTCTCCGTGAGAGGTATCCCCGCAGACATCGAGTCGGCGGGACCCGCGATCATGCTCACAAAGATCCCGGCAGGCGCGCGTGCCAGCAAGCCGCCTCTTAAAGGGCAACATACAGGTACGTGATTCTGCCTGTATGTGCCCTTCTGCCGCAGTATATCTGCATGAGGCGGTCGGGAAGCGATTAATGATGCGACTTAAAGTGTTACTAAACTTACAACAGTAAAATCAGTCTGTATATGCAGTAAAGCATGCTTGTTATACTCACTGTGGAACTTAAGGGGTTAATCCTCTGCATTGTGTAAAAAGGCTGTTTTATCCTGTATGCACAGATCCTCCCCTCTCCTGCAGGGTCTATCTGGGGAAGGCCAGCTAACACAGGCAGGGTAGCTGACCTGCACATGCTCAGTTGTGTCTTTTATGCTGGAGAGAACTTTTACTTGTTCTCAGAGCTAGCCAGGTCACATGATATTGACATCCCACATGTGGGCGTGTATACAGTAGGGGTGCAACGGATCAAAAAACTCACGGATCGGATCGATCCTCGGATCAGGAGTCACGGATCGGATCATTTTCGGATCAGCAAATAATAATTGAATTTGCAAAAACCCGTGAAAATTACGCCACCATATAGTCCCCACTGTAATATCCACATCCTCTCCCCACTGTAATATTGGCTGGGTATCGCAGAGTATTGGCTGGGTTTTGCAGAGTATTGGCTGGGTATCGCAGAGTATTGGCTGGGTATCGGCTGGGTAATGCAGAGTATCGCAAAGTAATGCAGAGTATCGCAGAGTAATGCAGAGTATCGCAAAGTAATGCAGAGTATCGCAGCGTAATGCAGAGTATCGCAGCGTAATGCAGAGTATCGCAGCGTAATGCAGAGTATCGCAGCGTAATGCAGAGTATCGCAGCGTAATGCAGAGTATCGCAGCGTAATGCAGAGTAATGCAGAGTATCCGCAGAGTAATGCAGAGTATCCGCAGAGTAATGCAGAGTATCCGCAGAGTAATGCAGAGTATCCGCAGAGTAATGCAGAGTATGTGCAGGGTAATTCAGGGTAATGCAGAGTATATGCATGGTAATGCAGGATATTGGCTGGGTAATGCAGGGTTTACAAGTGATCGCTCCGTCATTTGACGGAGCGATCACATTAAAAACAGTGGCCGGGTGTACCAAGATGGCCGCGCTCCGGAGCTAGGCCGAAGCCGCGGCCTTTCCTAAGGCCGCCGGGTGTACAAAGATGGCCGCCGTCGCTCCGGAGCTAGGCCGAAGCCGCGGCCTTTCCTAAGGCCGAGGCCGCGGAGCACTCCGCGGATCGCGGGGTGTGCCGATCCGAACGGGGTGGCCCGTTCGGATCACGGATCGGCGACGATCCGTTGCACCCCTAGTATACAGGCTGTAGTGGAAATCTCCTCCTACCTGAACTCTCAGCACTTTAGAAACTGTGCAGTTTATCATGTAACCGTGGTATACAGATCATACAAAAAGGTATATAGTGACAACATTTTAATGTAAAAAGAAGATTTATTTAAAGAAGATTTAAAAAGCAGAAAAAAATACTTATGTTTCTTTTATATAATTTATACCAGACTGTACCTTCATTGCTTTTTCTCACACATTCGTTTATGAATGCCCATGAAATTTCAGTGCGCTCGCTTACCAATCTGCATAAATCAGTTAGCTGACAATGTGTGAATAATACATAACAGGAGCAGGATTTGGCAGAAGATTTTTGGATGGCACATAAGGGTTTGGCACAGTTTGTGTGAATTCTGCGTGGACCTTTCAGGGTCTGAAAAGTATGATGGAAATCTGTGTGTGCGTGGAAGAAAGGACACCCTCTGATCGGTCCTCATGAGTATTGCTGGGATAAAAGTCTATTATTATTGGAGTGGACCGAACAATGTGGACAGGCTGCACATCATGGCCCTGGGCTGCTTTCCTGTCCTGACGTGGTCTCTCTAAGCGGACCTTTCCCCCACTTTACTAAAATCCACATCAGTATCATATTTGCATACTAATGTGAAGTCATCTAACATTTTTGACAAGTGGTTGCAAAGGTAGAAGGTTTTTTTTTTTTTTTTTTTTTTTTACCTTAATGCATTCTCTACATTAACCACTTTCCAACCACGCTATAGCTGAATGATGGCTACAGCGTGGCTGGCTAGTTCTGGAAGGCTGTCATATGACAGCCTCCCGTGAACGCACCCGCTGCGGGGCGCAGGCGGCACAGAATGAGGTAATGAGCCAATCAGCGGCTCTTTACCACGTGATCAGCTGTGTCCAATCATAGCTGATCATGGATGTAAATATAAGCCAGTTATTGGCACTCCTTTCCTCATGCTGACTGCATGAGAAGAGGAGAAGAGAGCCGATAACCAGCTTCTCGAAAAGTGACATCTACACTGATAATCAGGGCACTGATTTTTCAGTGTCCTTATTGTCAGTGCAGTCCCAACAGTGCCCACCAGTGCTGCCAATCAGTGCTGCCAAGCAGTGCCGCCTATCAGTACCACCTATCAATGCAGCCTCATCAGTGCCCACCAGTGCTTCCTCATCAATACCCACCAATGCCGCCTCATCAGTGCCCATCAGTGCCCATCAATGCCCATCAATGCCCACCAGTGCCTCCTCATCAATGCCCACCAGTGCCTCATCATCAATGCCCACCAGTGCAACCTATCAGTGCCCATCAATGCCCATAGGTGCCTCTTCATCAATGCCCACCAGTGTCACCCCATCAGTGCCCAACAGTACAGCCTATCAGTGCTCATCAGTGTCGCCTCATCGTTGCCCATCAGTGCAGCCTATCAGATACGTGCCCATCAGTGCAGCTTCATCAGTGCCCATGAGTGCAGCCTATCAGTGCCCGTCAGTGCAGCCTCATCAGTGCCCATCAGTGCACCTCATCAGCGCAATTTTGTTTTTTTTACTAAAAATATGTAGAAGAATATATATATATTGGCCTAAACTATATTTGTTGGATATTTATTATAGCAAAAAGTACAAAATATTGTGTTTTCTTTCAAATTTTCGCTCTTTTTTTTGTTTATAGCACAAAAAATAAAAAACGCAGAGGTGATCAAATACCACAAAAAGAAAGCTCTATTTGTGAGAAAAAAAGGACGTCAATTTTGTTTGGGTACAGCGTCGCACGACCGCCCAATTGTCAGTTAAATCGACGCAGTGCCGAATTGCAAAAATGGCCTGGTCAGGAAGGGGGCAAATCCTTCCGGGGCTGAAGTGGTTAACAAATTTTTCCAAATATTCGTAAATTCGAAAACCCGAAAATTCTAAAATCTAAAATAATAACTAACTAATTAATAACTTAACTATTACTAACTATTAAATTATAGGTAACGTTAGTGAACGTAACAAATACAAATTTATCCGAAGTTACGAATAATCCGAAATAACAAATGCTGTATCTAAACTAATGGAACATAGCTAATTAATAATAATAATAAACAACAATAATTATAATAATAATAATAACTTTTTATTATTATTCTTATTTATTATTAGTTTGTTACGTTCCATTTGTGTAGATGCAGCATTCATTATTTCAGATAATTCGTAACTTTGGATAAATTCGTACTCGCTACGTTCACTAACAGCCAAGTTTGAAAGGAAATTCCAATACCTTTAATTTAATAGTTAGTAATAGTTCATTTATAATTAGTTAGTTATTTCAGATTATTGAATTTTCGGGAATTTCGGATTTTCGAATTTCTGAACTTTCAAATTTCCGAATTCTCGAATATTCAAATTTCCGAATATTTCGAAAAATTTGTTTTGTTCATTCAAATATTTCAGAATGAACAAATTTGTCGAAATTAGTTAAAAAATTAATTTGGAACAAATTCCCCACTTCCAGCCCAAGGACATCATATGACATCCTTGAATTTCAGTGGCAATATCTGAATGATGCCTGCAGCTACAGGCATCCCCCAGGAATCATCTTTTAGTGCCAGCGATTCTGTGCACCATAAGAATGATCATAGCATCAGTTCCGCTCCTTGATCGCTCTTACAGGTGACGAGATGGGACATCCCGCCTCCTGCCGCCCTCTGGTGCTTCTCCGGGCTCTCCCGTGCCATTGGGGACCCGGAGAGAGAATCTGTTGCACATGTGTGGGAGTGATGTTGTGATACCCCAGCCATTCAAGTAAATGAACAGATGGAAATCATAGAGAAGACCAGGGAAGATGGAAGCACCCAGGACCTGCAGGATCGGTGACAGCGCATCGCTGAAGGGCATACTATGACAGGTAATAGTGCAAGTATGCAGTGCATTTAGCCGATTTAAAGTGTTACTAAACCCACAACATTAAAATCAGTCTGTATATGCAGTAATGCATGTTGTACTCATTGTGGAACCTAAGGGTTTAATTCTCCTCATTGTGTGAAAAAACTGTTTGATCCTGTCTTCTCTGATCCTCCCCTTCTTCCACAGTCCATAATCCATCTCCTGATAAGACAGAGTCTGGGGGGAACTCTGCACATGCTCAGTTTGGTGTGTATTGCTAGAGTTTTTTTTTTTTTTTCTTGGGAGCTTGCATGTGATCAGAACAGGGCCAATCAGCACTGGCCAGACAGAGGGTCAGGGGTCCTGCAGCCTCATAGGACAGTCAGAAGAGAATGAAAACTCCTCCTACAAGCTTTAACCAGACACTGATAGAAGTCACACGACTGCTATATACTGCTGATGAGAAAAGGTATTTAGCAATTTATATTTGCTAAAATTGCTTGCATTCCCAAGCTCTGTGTACTGTGGGAGACCAGATATAGTGAATGCAGGGTCCTGGGTTTAGTAACACAAATGAATGCAATGCTGCAGACACATGACGATGTGTTTGACGTCATGCGCTCCATGTCACATATACGCAGTACAACAATATCGCAAACCACAGTATAATATATATTTTCAAAATGGCAGAGCAGGGACTGAAGGGGAAGGACAGGATAGGCAAGGGCACGTTTCACTGGATTCACAGATTATTGCCACTTCCTATAGAGGAGAGAGGGAAGGTCCTCTTTAACCGATTCAGCCCCGGAAGGATTTACCCCCTTCCTGACCACTCCATTTTTTGGGATACGGCACTGCGGCGCTTTAACTGACAATTGCGCAGTTGTGCGATGCTGCACCCGAACAAAATTGACGTCCTTTTTTTCCCACAAATAGAGCTTTCTTTTGGTGGTATTTGATCACCTCTGCGGTTTTTATTTTTTGTGCTATAAACAATTTTGAAAAAAAAAAAATAATTTTTTACTTTTTGCTATAAAACATTTCCAAAAAAAATAAAAAATGTAAAAAAACAATATTTATTCATCAGTTTAAGTCGATTTGTATTCTGGTACATATTTTTGGTAAAAAAATTCCATTAAGCGCATATTGATTGGTTAGCGCAAAAGTTATCGCGTCTACAAAATAGGGGATAGATTTATGACAATTTTATTTTTATTTTTTTTACTTGTAATGGCGCCGATCAGTGATTTTTAGCTGGACTGTGACATTGCGGCGGATAGATCGGACATCTAACTGACATGTTTGAAACCTTTTTGGGAACCAGTGACGTTATAACAGGGATCAGTGCAAAAAATATGCACTGTTATTGTACTAATGACACTGGCAGGGAAGAGGTTAACATCAGGGGAGAGATCAAGGGGTTAAATGTGTGTCCCTGTTTGTGTTTTCTAACTGTATGGGGGACGGTGTAACTGGGGAAACACACAGATTCGTCTTCCTGCTTAGCAGAAAGACAGGATCTGTGTGAGATCCCCTGTCAGAAAGGAGATCAGCCTTGTTTACACAGGCAGATCCCTGTTCTGTCACTGCGGGGAATGATGGCGGGCGTCCGGCGGACATCAAGTCTGCCGGACCCGCTGATTGGCCCACAAAAGCGCATTCCCGAGCCAACGTACACCCACAGCGATTTGCGGGATTGTGGCACCTTGCCGCCGTACAATAACGGCGGCTGGTCGAAAAGCGGTTAACCACTTTCTGACCGATGCACGCCGACATACGTCGGTACAATGACAACGGTGGGAAAATGGGCGTACTTGTACGTCCCCTTTAATCGGCAGGGCTAATGGGCGCGCATGCCATGCCCGCGGGACCGGCGGACTTAATGTCCGCCAGTCTCTCTTCAGGGCGATCATGTCACGGAGCCGCAGAACGGGGAAGTGCCTATGTAAACAAGGCATTTCCCCAATCTGCCTTGTGACATGACAGAGATCCCTGCTCCCTGTCGTTGGGAGCAGTGATCGCTGTCATGTGAGTTTAAGCCCACCCCCCTCCGACAGGTAGAATCACTCCCTAGGACACACTTAACTCCTTGATCGCCCCCTAGTGTTAACCCCTTCCCTGCCAGTGTCATTCATACATTAATCAGTGCATTTTTATAGCACTGATCATTGTAAAAATGACAATAGTCCCAAAATAGTGTCAAAAGTGTCCGATGTGTCCACCATAATGTCGCAGTCGTGATAAAAATCGCAGATCACCGCCATTACTAGTAAAAAAAAAAAAAATACTAAAAATGCCATAAAATTATCCCTATTTTGTAGACGCTATAACTTTTGCGCAAACCAATCAATATACGCTTATTGCAATTTTTTTTTACCAAAAATATGTTGAAGAATACATATCGGCCTAAACCGATGAAAAACTTAGTTTTTTTATATATTTTTGGGGTATATTTATTATAGCAAAAAGTAAAAAATATTGCTTTTTTTTTCAAAATTGTCGCTTTTTTTTTTTTGTTTTTTACAAAAAATAAAAACCGCAGAGGTCATCAAATACCACCAAAAGAAAGCTCTATTTGTGGGGAAAAAAAGGACATCAATTCTGTTTGGGTGCAACCTCACATAACCGCGCAATTGTCAGTTAAAGAGACGCGGTGCCGAATCGCGGTTAACCAGGAAAATGCAGGTTAAAAAATGTAGCATGGTCGTTTTTTATTTTTTTTGCAACCCAACATATTGACGGCATCATAAATAATGGATTTTCTCAAGTGCGTGCATTTTCAGTAGTAAACTAGGTGACAATGTATCCGGTCAAAGTTCCCTCGCTAACATTTCTGGATGATTTCCCTGAACCGCAGAGCCCCCCGTACGCAGAAAGTCAATGCCGCACTTGAAAGCAAACACGAACCAACCATTACATAAATGTGAAAGCGTTTAGCTCTCGGGCTGTCAGAGGCCAGTCATTTGTGCTGAAGTGGGTGCATTACCGCCGACAAACAGCTGCAAATTGGTCTTTTATAACTGCTGGGAAATCACTTGACAAAAAAGGGACAATAATTTCATCATCTCCATCCATCTAAAGTCCCGGTGCCAACAGGCCAGACACAATTAGACGGCAGCTGTCAAGCTCGCCTTTTTTTTTCACGGTGAAGGACATCATCCTAAGCAGCTGTGAGATATTTTGCTTCCACTTTGTAAAAATTATCGATCGGGAGAGCGCAAAGGTCCCGGTGTGTTCTGAAAGGAACGGCCGCATCACCCGGGAAAAGATTGTGACTGATGATATGAAACCGACGCCTCCTTGACATCTGGCTTCAAGAGTTTTTGGTCCAACTCCAAATAGACTCTAATGGGAGTGCCTGGAAAACGCGCGTGAAAAAAAAACACGTGCAAAAACGCACACATTGCAACAACACATGTTTTTTCCCCACAGTAACTAGTTTTCCTTTTGCTAAAAATTATGCCCCACTTGTAGGAGGTCAAAGACGGTCTGCTTAACCACTTCAATACCGGGCACTTTCACCCCCTTTCTGCCCAGGCCAGTTTTAACTTTCAGCGCTGTCACAGTTTGCGCGGTCGTACAACACTGTACGCAAACAAAATTTTCATAATTTTGTTCACACAAATAGAGCATTCTTTTGATGGTATTCAATCACCACTGGGTTATTTGGTTTTGCTAAGTAAACAAAAAAAGAACAAAAGCTTCTGTTGTAAAATCTTGCAAATAAATAATTGTTCTTCATAATTTAAGGCCAGAATGTATTCTGCCACATTTCTTTGGTGAAAAATAACCCAAATCAGTGTATATTATTTAGTCTGTAGGAAAGTTATAGTGTCCACAAACGATGGTATATATCTGAAAATTGATCAGTCCTGATATACTGACGATCTCTTTTCTTGAGGCCCACAAATTTTAGAACAGTACAAATACCCCCCAAATGACCCCTTTTTGTAAAGTAGACAGTCCAAGGTATTTGTAGCAGAACGTCCCACACTCCACTTGAGTGCTTCCGCCATATACCGCTTCCTCCAGTCTGAATATAGATATTATATATTACAGCCGCTTGCAACCAAGAACTAGGCAGGACTCGTTTTGGCTGCTGAACTGGAACATGAACTGTTTATTTCAACACAGGTTCAGAGATATCAACTCAGAGGACAATCCCCCCTTCTTTGCATAATGAAACAGGGTGGGGTAGACTTTACCTCCACCAGTAGCATGACACAGGTGTATTCAAACTTCTCATAAGTAGACTGTCTTTGGGAGGGATTGCTGGAGAACCCCCCCCCCTCCCCACCCACTCACAGCTAATTCAGAGACATATGCATCCCATAATAGGTTGGCAAGGCAGAAACAAACAATAGAACAATGGGATACAGCCACACCTCAAACGATCTAGTAAAGAGTCTAAAACAGTATATGAGACAATATACAATATATATATATATATATATATATATATATATATATATATATATACACACACACAATATTCCAGTGTGGTTGTACAGTGATTCTGACTAGTGCAGATCAGACTGGGGTTCTCGGTCACCCTGTGCCCCTAATAGACACAGGGTAGCTTACACACAGGAGGGTCGGGGGAGCTGGACAAGGAGATTCCAGTGCTCTCCATGGTAAGCTGGGTTCCACAAGCCCCCCACCCAAAGTGACTCCCATCACAGTATTTAATACGAGGTGTGGTGAGTTTTTTGAAGTATTTTTTTTGAAAATTAAGAAATAAAATATATTTTCTTTTTACATACTGTCACCAGTGCAATACAGTGTCACCATATAACTGGTGTGGTGGTGATCAGGGACACTGACTGGTGACAGCACAAAAAAAATGTTTTTCAAATATTTTTTCTTTTTTATTTTATATATTTTTTTTTCTTTTTTACGATTTTCTTAACACACTTTGACCAGAGCAATATAATGTTACCATAGTAACATTGTTCTACTCTGGGGTAGTGATCAGTATTTTTTATTTTGTGATGGGTGCTGGTGGGCTACATTTGTTGGGCACCTAAAAAGGTGGGGTATACAGGGACAGGGGCAAAGGGGGTGAAGTCAGGGGAGGAGCCAATGGGGGTAGTGGCAAAATGAGGTTTCACCTAGGGCAGTGATGGCAAACCTTGGCACCCCAGATGTTTTGGAACTACATTTCCCATGATGCTCATGCACTCTGAAATGTAGTTGAGCATCGTGGGAAATGTAGTTCCAAAACATCTGGGGTGCCAAGGTTCACCATCACTGGCCTAGGGTGTCAAAGACAAAATAAACTGAAAGATCAATTTCATTCAGTAAAATGCTTGCATATAGCAATGTTATGCACTGCTATATGCAAACATAATGTGTAAAAAATAAGTTATTTTATGATATACACTTTTTTTATATTTTAGTATACACAATATTTTTTCTAAATTAGTTTGGTTCATACATATCTGCACACTTTATGGATTTGCAGATGATGTCCAGGTTTTCCTCTGGCTGGCTATTCCATTTGGACTGGGCGGTTCATCCTCGCCTCCGCCCCGTGCGAGACGGTTGCTCTGATACTCCCACCCCTCTCTCACATGTTTGGGCATTTATGGTGCTAATATGTATGTAAGTAATAAAGATATTTTTTTAGTTTAGGGGGAGTTTATCATTATATCCTATATCCCTATCCTATATCCTATCCTATCCTAGCGGCTTCTGGTGGGTAGAATGGAGGTAGGTCAGTGAACATCCATTTGCTTATGATCCATCTGGTAAGTTAACACAGAAGCAAAACGTATTCTGTCACTTCTGGGTTCAGAGAGGTCATTAACCAGCTGCTATGCCCAGGGAAGAAGCTAATCAACCAAGAAAAGTGTTTGATTAGCTTTATTGGATACAGGGGTGACATTAAACTGGAGTTCCACTCTAAAGTGGAACTTCCACTCATCGGATTCCTCCCCCTCTCCGGTGCCCCAATTGGCCCCTTTCAGGGGGGAGGGGGGTGCAGATACCTGTATAATCCAGGTACCTGCACCCACTTCCGGGAACAGCTAGCCACAGCTAGCCGCAGATGCTCTGCCCCCCCCCCCCCCCCCATTGTGTTCTGGGAAACACACAGTTCCCAGGACACAACAGGGACCAGTGAAGATGCGCAGTGTGACTCGCGCATGTGCAGTAGGGAACCGGGCAGTGAAGCCGCAACGCTTCACTTCCTAATTCCCTGACAGAGGATGGCGGGGGGGGACGGCCAAGAGACGAGCGATTGCTCGTCATCTGCTGCCGACATCGCTGGACCCTGGAACAGGTAAGTGTCCATTTATTTATTTAAGTCAGCAGCTGCAGTATTTGTAGCTGCTGACTTTTAATATTTTTTTCAAAGGGGGCACTCCACTTTAAGGTCTAATAGACCCCTGTCCCCTTAGGCCTTGTTCACATGGGTCATTTTAATCTGTGCCCACATGCAGGAATGTGTTTACTGGCACAGGGATGCACAGGTGTTGCGTGCATCCCTGTGCCAGCGGTCCCATAGCTGTTTACTGGAATGCAGGTGCGAATGTGGAATGCATGCATTTGTAGCTGTGCACCCATACCTGCATGGATGTCCCATTGGGAGCAGAAGCTGTGTCTGTGTGGCAGATATGGGGGGTGCACACAACCCCTGTGCAGGGTGATTGGTCTCGTCTCCGCCGATTCCTGTAGTTTTCTGCAGGCAGCCGGTTGTGGGTCGAGCTTCTGGGCCCCTCCCACAGCTCTACTCTCTGCACAGGCTATGTACAGCACAGTGGTGTTATCACTGCTAGGTTTACCAGGTAATATCTGGGTTTGTAAAGGTATATGGTGCACACAAGGTGGATTTATATCCTTTGTGGCTATAGAGGAATATATTTACATACACTTTTTTTTTCTGCCCAAAGTTTAGCTTTAACAAGTCAACTTTAGGTTCATAATAAAGATACTCGTTTCCTCGTTTTTCTTTTTTTTTACATCAAGTGACTTTGGTAATTGTTAATGTTACCTAAAAATTGTAAAAAGATAAGGATGGAAGAAAATGTTGGTTGAACCTGACTGACATCCTCCGTTAATAATTCTAAAATTTAAACACACAGAAATAGGAAATCGCTGTCCTATTTTTACCTAATCCTCTTGCTTGTGGTGAAGCCGGCCAAAAGAAGGATCAAGATTAAAAGATAGGAAACTAGATAAATGTGCCGGGATAAGCCTTGAAATATTAGTTTTTGTATTTGAACTTTTATTTTTCCACTGTATGGGGTGAAATTAAAACAGGATTTACAGCCTTCCCACATCCTCGCTTGGTGACAATGCGCGGGAGAAGAGAGATGTCACCTAATTAAAGAGGAAAACCAAATGATCCCTTCAAATCCATTATGAATTATAACTGGCGCTGCAAGATGTGAGCTTCCTTCTGTGTCCATGCAGACAATACGTTGTTCTGTTTATGGAGCTCATTCCTCACGGACAAAGTTATTCATTTTGAGGATGTCCTGACATCTACCTGGACTCTGCTGGACCATGTGCAAGCTAAACACTTGACCCATCCAACATTGTCTGTAATGTAAAACTGTCAAAGCTGCAAATAGCATTTGTGTCCTTCCGATCTGTTCTTTACCCAGAGAGTAGGGCATTTTTTTACAATCAGCTTAAAATAATAGTCTTAATAATGGAAGAAAGGAAGGAAGGAAGGAAAGGAAGGAAAGGAAGGAAGGAAGGAAGGAATGAGGGAACAGGAAAAAGGAGGAAGAGGAACGTGAAAAAGGAAGGAAGAGGGAGTTGCTAAAAATGTAAGAAAACCTATGCTGATAGAAACAGAGAGGCTGCCAGATTCTGATCCATTGACTTTAATACTTTCTGATGAAAAAAATTGCCTTAATGGAGGTAGGTATGGGTAGGGGCGGGTACCATCATCCTTAATTGATAATGATCTAAAAGGTGGTTGCCTGGAACTACTCCAATAAATGCCCCAAGACAAAAATAGGGATGGACTATCTCGGTACCCAGGGATGAAGCAATTGAATATAAAAATACATTTTATTGTACATAGATAGTTTTGACATATAAGTACAGAAAATGATTTAAAAACATTGTTGCATACAGAAGCAAAAAAGATTATTATATATACAGACTTTATGAGGTGGGGCTTCTGAAGATGTAGGTCCAATTTGGATTTCTCTACATGTTTCACGAATAAATTTGCTTCCTCGGGAGGAATTGGCCTAGTACACCTTCCCTTCCCTCTTAGCCAACTATTATCTTTATAATTTGTATCAATAAAGAATTGTATTTCCTCCTAGATGTACTAGGCCAACTCCTCCTGAGGAAACAAATTTATTTGAAACATGTAGAGGAATCGAAATTGGACCTACATCTTCAGAAGCCCCACTACATTGTGGGGTTCTTACCTCATAAAGTCTGTATATATAATCTTTTTTGCATCTGTATGCAACAATGTTTTTAAATCATTTTCTGTACTTATATGTCAAAACTGTCTATGTACAATACAATTTATTTTTATATTCAATTGCTTCATCCCTGGGTACCGCGATAGTCTATTCCCATTTTTGTCTTGTGGCATTTATTGGAGTAGCTCCAGACAACCCCCTTTTATATCATTATTAATACTTTCTGAGTCACTGAATAAATACATAAGCAAGAGGGAAAAGAAAGGAAGGAAGGAGGAAGAAAGGAGAGGGAAAAGGAGTGGATGTAGGTAAGAGAGAGGGGATCCTTTTGAGTTTAGGAATTTCTGAATCACTGAAGAGATAAAGATGGAGGGGAAAAAAAGGAAAGGAGACAGAAGGAAGGGGGAAAAAAGGAAAGGAAACAGAAGGAAGGGGGAAAAAAAGGAAAGGAGACAGAAACAGGGAGACAGAAAAAAGGAGACAGAAAAAGGGAGACAGAAAAAGGAGACAGAAAAAGGAGAAAGAAAAAAAAAGAAAAAGAAAAAGGAAAAGAAAAAGGAAAATAAAAATAAAATAAAAATGACAAAGAAAAGTAAATAGAAAAAAAAAAGGAAAAGGGAGAAGAACACAAGAAAGGGAAAAGAAAGAAGGAAGAGGAAGAAGGAGGAAGAGGGAAGTGAAAAAGGAAGGAAGAGGGAGTTGCTACTGAGTTAAGAAAACCTATTCTGAGAGAAACAGAGAGGCTGCCAGATTTTGATCCATTGACTTCAGTCAATGAAAAAAGTCACTGAAAAGATACATAAGCAAGAAGGAAAAATTAAGGAAGGAGGAAGAAAGAAGAGGGAAAAGAGTGGATGTAGGTAAGAGAGAAAGAATACTTCTAGTTTAAGAATTTCTGAATCACTGAAGAGATAAAGATGGAGTGGACAATAAGGAAAGGAGACAGAAGGGAAGCGAGGGAAAAGGAGAGGGAAAAAAAGGAAATGAAAAATAAAAAGGGAAAAGAAAAAGGGAAAAAAAAGGGAAAAGGAAACAAAAAAGGAAAAGTAAATAGAAAAGTAAATAGAAAAAAAAAAAGAAAAAGGGAGAAGAACACAAGAAAGGGAAAAAAAAGAAGGCAGGAAGAGGAAGAAGGAGTAAGAGGAAAGTGAAAAAGGAAGGAAGAGGGAGTTGCTACTGAGTTACGAAAACCTATGCTGAGAGAAACAGAGAGGCTGCCTGATTTTAATCCACTGACTTACTTTCTGAGTCACTGAAAAAATACATAAGGGAAAAAAGATGAAGGAGGGAGAAGGAAAGCAAGAAAAATGAAAAGGGAAAAGAAAAGGGAAGAACGCAAGAAAGGAAAGAAGGAAAGAAAGGGAAAAAGAGTGGCTGTAGGTAAGAGAGAAAGATTGCTTTGCATTTAGGAATCACTGAAGAGATATAGATGGAGGGGAAAGTTGGGAGAAGGGAAGCAAGGGTAAATAAAGGAAAACAAAAAGGGAAAAGAAAAGGAAAGAAAGGGAAAAGGGTAATGGAAGGAAAGTTCTCTAAATGTAGGTATTTCAGAGTAACTAAAAAAAAAATAAGGATGGAGAGAAAAAGATGAAAGAAGGAAGGAAGGAACCAAAGGAAGAAGAAAATAGATATGGAAGAGAGGAAGAAGGGAAGTTTAGAAGGAAAGATTAAACAGAAGGAGGGGGAAAAGAAAGCGATAAGAAGTAAGGAAAAGAAAGTAAGAAATAAAGATTGGAGGAAGAAAATAATAAGGGGAAGGATGAAGGAAGGAAGGAATGAAGGAGGGATGGAGGAGGGAAAAGGGAAGGAAGGGAGGGGAGGAAGGTTTACTACAGATTAAAGGAAAGTTGACTTCATTGCTCTCTCAGTCATAACCCTGGAAGAATGACACTGTGAGTGAGTTTTTTTCCTTTTCATATGACAATGGTGTCACACTCTTGCAGTTGAATTCCACTATTGCGTTGATGAACCCAACCCCTTTCACCGTTTATAATCCAGTCTGTATCCTCCTCCATTCCCTGCAATTAGCCAGGTGCCAAGGCTAATTTGCTCCACTGTAGTCAACCATCCAAATAACGGCCTACACACTGAAGACGTCCAACTCCACCCAAGGTTTATTGCAATAACAGCAAGCCACTCACTCCCACCCAATGCCATGCCCCCAATATGTTTCACTGACAGCAGGGTTTAATCATGATCCCCATGACCTTGCTGTTGGTGATACTTGTTGGTGGCATGGCTGTGAGTGGGAGTGAGCGATGTGCTGTCATAGCAATAAAACTTGGGTGGAGTTGGACTTCTTTGGTGTGTAGCCTGTTATTTGGACAGTCTAGTCTGCCATTGGTTTGCTTAGTCTTTATCAGTAGTTGATAAAGGAGGTGGCATCATTTAGCAGTTCACTGAATTCTGAAAAAGATATAAAGATCCACCTTATGATTCAGTTTTGAAGAAACCAGGCTAAATCGAAATATCAGTTTTGAGAGGAACCACCCTCTAAAAATCTTCCTTTGGATTCGGGTATTAATCCAGACACGTCTGTTGAGACCTTAAAACAACTCATATAATTTGAGTTTGAAATTACTATGTTCCTAAGGTTTCCCTTTATGAGTTATTATTGTATATATAAAATACAGAGTCTTCCGTAACTTCAATCAACCCCCCACCGAGATGTGGATAAAATTGTCCATGCTCCACTTTCGGCTATTTTTTGTAAGTCTGGGAGTTAGGACAGTTTAAAGAAAGATATGGAGAGATTTAAAAATGATTTCTGTGTATTGAAGGTATTACCTGCAAATCCACCTTTCCCATCATCTGGGTCATCAAGCTGAAAGCCTCCTTTTGACTGCAGATTATAATGATCTTCACAAATCTGTTTCCATGTAAGTTCTACATTTTATGACTTAACTCTTGCTATGCTGTATAATTTCATTGCTGGTAAGGCTTTAGAAAGATGAAAATCTACCACGTTCAACCTCATGTAAAAAGTGAATAGTGTTTGTATGACATTAATCAACTTAAATTGTTTGTACAGTGCCTTCAAAAAGTATTCATACCCCTTGAAATTTTCCACATTTTGTCATGTTACAACCAAAAACGTAAATTATTATTATTATTTTTTATTATACAGGATTTATATAGTGCCAACAGTTTGCACAGCGCTTTACAACAGGAGGGCAGATAGTACAGTTACAATACAATTCAATACAGGAGGAGTCAGAGGGCCCTGCTCGTTAGAGCTTACAATCTAGGAGGGAGGGTCAAGTGACACAAAAGGTAATAACTGTGGGGGATTATCTGATAGAAAAAGGAAAAGTACAGTTGTTAGGTGGGGGCAGGGAGGTCCATAGGATAGGAGAGGCTTGGGAAAACTCCTTGAGGCAAGCATGGGAGTAGGTGATGCAGGAACTAGAGAGCAGGAGGTCTTGGGAGGAACGAAGGGAATGAGTAGGTTAGTTATGTAGCTGGGGACTGAGTTGTGGATGGCTTTGTAAGTTGTTGTTAGAATTTTAAATTGAATTCATTGGGTGAGTGGAAGCCAGTGGAGGGATTGACAGAGAGGGGTACCAGACACTGAGCGGTTGGTAAGGTGGATGAGCCTGGCAGCAGCATTCATGATGGACTGAAGGGGGGATAAAGGAAATCCCGCGAGGAGGGAGTTGCAGTAGTCGAGGCGGTAGATGACCAGGGAGTGAACTAGGAGCTTTGTAGTGTCATTGATTAGGATGGAGCGTATTTTGGAGATGTTGTGGAGGTTGAGACGTCAAGATTTGGAAAGTGTTTGGACGTGGGGCCGAAAGGATAGTTCAGAGTCCAGGGTTACACCTTGGCATGCAGTGATGGGCTGATAGTAGTGCTATTGATCTTAACAGAGAGATCAGGGGCAGAGGCACGTGGGGAAGGAAAAATCATGAGCTCAGTTTTGGATAGAAGATGAGTTTGAGGAAGTGGTATGACATCCAGGCTGATATGTCTGTTAGTAAATTAGTGATACGTGGTGAAACTGAGTGAGCTGAGGGGTAGAGAGATAGATTTGGGTGTCATCAGCATAGAGATAGTATTGGAAGCCATGTGAGGCTATTACCTGACCCAGGGAGGAGGTGTAGATGGAGAATATGAGAGGTCCAAGAACAGAACCTTGGGGAACCCTGACAGAGAAAGGGAGAGGAGAAGAGGAAGTAGAGTTGTAAATTACACTAGGGGCGGTTGGATAAATAGGATGAGAACCAGCAAAGAGGAGACCAGACCAAAGGCGTGGAGTTTTTTGAGGAGGAGGGGGTAGTTCACTGTGTCTAAGGCAGCAGAGAGGTCTAAGAGTAGGATTACAGAATTAGTGTCCATTGGATTTAGCTGTTAGCAGATTGTTTGTGAGTTTTAGGAGAGCGGTTTCGGTGGAGTGTTAAGGGCGGAATTCAGACTGAGTGGGATCAAGAACGTTATATTTGAGGAGGTGGTCGCTCATTCGCTTGTAGACCAGACGTTCAAGGAGTTTGGATAAAAAAGGGAGCAAGGAGATGGGGTGTAGGTTGTTAAGATTGGTGGGGTCTAGTGAGGGCTTAGTGAGTAAATGTATTTTATTGGGATTTTAAGTGATAGACCAACACAAAGTGGCACATAATTGTGAAGTGGAAGGAAAGTGATAAATGGTTTTCAAAATGTTTTGCAAATAAATATCTGAAAAGTGTGGCACGCATTTGTATTCAGCCCCCTTTACTCTGATACCCCTAACTAAAGTCTAGTTTAACCAATTGCCTTCAGAAGTCATAAGGGTTAGGTTATAAAACAATATCCCAAGCTTTGAACATCTCAGAGCATTGTTCAATCCATTATGTGAAAATGGAAAGAGTAGGGCACAACTGCAAACCTATTAAGACTTGGCCGTCCACCTAAACTGATAGGCAGGGCAAGGAGAGCATTAATCGGAGAATCAGCCAAGAGGCCCATGGTAACTCTGGAGGAGCTGCAGAGATACACAGCTCAGGTGGGAGAATCTGTCCACAGGACAACTATTAGTCGTGTAGGCCATGTAGGGGACACAGCAAACATGTGGAAGAAGGTGCTCTGGTCAGATGAGACTAAAATTAAACTTTTTGGCCTAAAAACAAAACGCTATGTGTGGGGGAAAACGAACACTGCACATCACCCTGAACACACCACTGTGAAACATGGTGGTGGCAGCATTATGCTGTGGGGATGCTTTTCTTCAACGAGAACAGGGAAGCTGGTCAGAGTTGATAGGAAGATGGATGGAGCCAAATACAGAGCAATCTTAGAAGAAAACCTGTTAGAGTCTGCAAAAGACTTGAGACTTGGAGAGAGGTACAAAGGAATGGCTTAGATCAAAGCATATTCATGTGTTATGCCCCGTACACACGATCGGAATTCTCATTGGAAAAAGCTCTGATGGTTTTCCTGACGGAATTCTGCTCAAACGTTCTTGCCTACACACGGTCACACCAAATTCCGACCGTCAAGAACGCGGTGACGTACAACACTAAAACGAGCCAAGAAAAAATGTAGTTCAATGCTTCCGAGCATGCGTAGGAATTTTGAGTGTCAGAATTGCTACAGACGATCGGAATTTCCGATAGAAACCTTTTCCGTCGGAAAAATTGAGAACATGTTCTCAAATTTTTGCTGGCGGGAATTCGGCCAGCAAAATTCCGATGGAGCATACACACGGTCGTATTTTCCGATGAAAAGCTCTCATCTGTCTTTTGCTGGCCGAAATTCCGATCGTGTGTATGCGGCATAAGAATGGCCCAGTCAAATGAGAATCTGTGGCAAGACTTTGTAAAATTGCTGTTCACAGACGCTCTCCATCCAATGTGATTAAGCTTGAGATATTTTGCAAAGAAGAATGGGCAAAAATTCACTCTCTAGATGTGCAAAGCTGGTAGAGACACCCCCAAAAGACTTGCAGTTGTAATTGCAGAGAAAGGCAGTTCTACAAGTGACTCAGGGGGGCTGAATACAAATTCACGCCACACTTTTCACATATTTATTAGTAAAACATTTTGAAAACCATTTATCATTTTCCTTCTACTTCCCAATTTTGTGCCAATTTTTTTGGTCTATTACATAAAATCCCAATGAAATACATTTATGTTTTTGGTAGTAACATGACAAAATGTGGAAAATTTTAAGGGATATGAATACTTTTTCAAGGCGCTGTATAGCCAAAAATGTTTCAATAGTATCATTTTATAATTATGTACATAACAATATTAAACAATAGCTCTAAGGGCCTCCACAACTTAAAAATTTAAAATCAAAATAAAAACCCTCATTGAAAAAAAAAAAAAAAGATCAGTGAGTGCATCAGTTGTTTTTTTCAAGAGGACCTGTCAGTTCACCCTGAACAAAAAGTGACAAGAGTCTTTTTAAATTACAGCCAAATCTGCTGCAATATGCTGCAGTTTAATGCCCTGGGAGTTCCATATTTGATTAGTTTTTTTTTTTTTTTTTATCCCTGCAATGTTTCTTATTACAGGGATTGATTTGATGATGCCACAGATTCTCTTATATACCAACCATCCTGAAAAAGTTCAACAAGTGCACTAGAATGGTCTTTGCTCATATCTGCAGAACACAAGCAGGTGAGGCCTGCAACTAAAGGCTAAGTTCACTTTTTTTTTCTAAATTCCAGCTTCCCTATGTACCAATATACCATTAATCTACCGTTGCAAAAAAATAAAAAGCTTTCTTTATATTCTAGGATAGGAATTACCTCCAGTGTCTCTTATAGATAACTCCTCAATTACATCCTGCTATTTTTCCTGGTATTTGGGACGAGAAAACTGTTAGTGAACTAAGTTAGGCCCCTTTCACACATGCAGACCGTATGTCCGTATTTCATCCATCCGTTTTCGGATTAATTACGGACATACATGCATGTCTATGGGATAGCGGGTGTCAGCGGATGAGCATCCGCTGACACCCGATATTGTCCGCCTCCGCTATGGTCTGATTCTGAAGAGGACAGAGGAAAACCCTATTTTTCCATCCGTCTGCAGAGCGGATCGGATGAAAACGGACAGACGGTCCGTGTTCATCCGATCCCCCATAGAGGAGAGCGGAGATTTGACAGGGCGTTCCCTGCACAGTGTGCAGGGACCACCCTGTCATCCGCCGGCCCAGCGGGGATCAGCTGAGCGATCCCCGATGAGCAGCGGATCTTCACGGGGCGGATCAATACGGATCCGTCCCGTGTGAAAGGGGCCTAAGTAGTTCACCAGCTGACCATTAACACACACCCTGCACCTGCCCTCCCCCTCCAGGTGATTGCTCCCACCCACCTCTGCAGTTTCATGCTCCCCCCATGCAGACATTGTCAGTGAGCACTGTTCTGCCTGAATACATAGCCAGTGTCTTCCACTGCAATTGATAGTTTTGTACTTTACCTTCTTATTGATCGTTCATTTGGCAGAATGTGCCGGAGCTGAGCGATCACATACCAGCCTATGTGGCCGTTCCTTCAGAGCCCTGTGCTGTCAACTCCGGCTCCCACTCACACAGCTGGAGTCCGCAAACCTGGAAGAAAGACGGGTGAAGATGGGAGCGCCTGCAGCGATGACAGCTCAAGGCTGGAAGGACTTGATTTTAAGGAAAGTATAACATAATGCGCTAGTATGCGATGCATACAAGCACATAAAAAAAAAACGCCCAGCGGTTTACTACCACTTTAAACACTTAAGGACCGGAAGGATTTGCCCCCTTAATGACCAGGCCATTTTTTTGCGATACAGCACTGCGTCGATTTAACTGACAATTGCGCGGTCGTGCGATGCTGTACCCAAACAAAATCTAGGTCTTTTTTCCCACAAATAGAGCTTTCTTTTGGTGGTATTTGATCACCGCTGCGGGTTTTATTTTTTTCACTATAAACAAAAAAAGAGCGACAATTTTGAAAATAAAAACAATATTTTTTACTTTTTTCTATAATAAATATCCCCCAAAAATTTTTTTCAAAACAAATTTCTTCATCAGTTTAGGCCAATATATGTTCTTCTACATATTTTTGGTAAAATAAATCACAATAAGCGTATATTGATTGGCCTAAAGTGCGTCTACAAAATAGGGGAAGATTTATGGCATTTTTATTATTATTTCTTTTTTTTACTAGTAATGGCGGCGATCTGCGATTTTTATCGGGACTGCTACATTGCGGCGGACAGATCGGACACATTTGACACTTTTTTGGGACCATTGACATTTATACAGCGATCAGCGCTAATAAAATGCACTGATTACTGTGTAAATGTCACTGGCAGGGAAGGGGTTAACACTAGGGGGCGATCAAGGGGTTAACTGTGTTCCCTCATGTGTGTTTCTAACTGTGGGGGATGGAACTGACTGGAGGAGGAAACAGATTGCTGTTCCTAATCAGTAGGAACCACAGATATGTCTCTCCTCCCCCGTCAGAACAGGGATTTGTGTATTTACATTGACAGATCCCTGTTCTGGCTCTCGTGCCCTTGATTGCGGGTGGCCAGCAGACATTGCGGCCACGCGCATCGGGGTCCCCCGCACCTGTTATGGCTCTTAAAGGAGCCGGCATACAGTATAAGGACGGTGGCTGGTCGGCAAGTGATTAAAGAACGTCCCTCGATGATACAGGCAGACTAGCTAGCGACTGGCTACATCAGTAAAAACATCCTATTCTGTGATGCAGAAAGGCAATGCATGATGGGATATGAAGTTTCCTGGGGGGGGGGGGGGGGGGGGGCATTAGGGTTGCCACCTTTTCTTCAAGCCAAACCCGAACACTTTAGCGGTGCGCAGCAATTTTTTTTAAAGGGGGAACATTCTGGACTCTGTTGTAGAGAGGAACTCTGATGTAGAGGGGTTTCTGCTCCCCAAAGCCCCCACTTACACCTTTTCTTCAAGCCAAACCCGAACACTTTAGAGGCACACAGCAAAGGGGAGCACACAGAAGCCCGGGGGGCAAACAGAAGGAAGCGGAAGCTGGACAGGAAGGGCAGCAGAGGTGGCGTTTACTAGAACAGATCCCCTGTATATTCCTCCTGCAGCAGCCGAATGCCAGCAGGAGGGAGAGGAGGAGAAGCCGACTTTCAGCTGCTGCAGAAATAAATTACAGCCAATCGGCTCTAGTAAATGTGTGGCAAGAGAGGAGGCAAAGACCCCCTGAAGATATGCCCACAGCCATGCCTGAATAATGTGTCCGGGTTTCAGGCCAATACCACCAATACCACCATTCTAGTAAATGTGTGGCAAGAGAGGAGGCAAAGACCCCCTGAAGCTATGCCCACAGCCCTGTCTGAATAATGTGTCCGGGTTTCAGGCCAATACCACCAATACCACCATTCTAGTAAATGTGTGGCAAGAGAGGAGGCAAAGACCCCCTGAAGCTATGCCCACAGCCCTGTCTGAATAATGTGTCCGGGTTTCAGGCCAATACCACAAGAGAGGAAGCAAAGACCACCTGAAGCTATGCCCACAACCCTGTCTGAATAATGTGTCCGGGTTTCAGGCCAATACCACCAACATCCTCTGCCAGGGATACATAACTGGGGGTGAGGGGAATGGGACCGGGAGAGGAGGGGAATCACTGATCGTCCTTCCCATCATCCCCTGAACAGTATTGAGTACCCCAACACTGCCCATCCCTCAACTACAGTCTGGTCTGAATATTGTGTCCGGGTTTCAGGGGGAATGAAACCCGGGCACATACTTCAAAACCCAGACTGTCCGGGTGAATCCCGGACAGGTGGCAACCCTAGGGGTCACATGATGCCACAGAAAGTCAGGGCACAGAAAGCATTTTTTTTTTAAATTTTGAACAGGGAGGTGAATATTCAAAGCTGCCATCAACTAGGTAAGTGAGAGATAAGCACATTGGGTTGGTTTGGGCAGAAAAAAAAATAAAAGGCTTCTATTTATTATAAAAAGTAAAATTCTGTTTAAAAGGGTGAACTTAGCCTTTAAAATTGCAAAAAAAATCTCTGGAAGAAATCTTGTTACAACATATCTTGAGTAATTTTTTAAATTATTTTAACTGTTAATAAGATACCAGTTATAAGGGTGTGGATTTAAAGAGAAGCTTCGGGAGAGCATACAGCTGTAATTAATGTCTGTATATCACCTGGCTACCTAGAAGCAGGAGTGATAAAGAAGACAAATTTCATCAGTGCCCATCTATGGATGCATTATTTACTTCCCTGTCCTCATAATGTGATCAGCACAATGTTCTTTATAAAAAAGCAATTCAATATCGAAGGAAAGCCACTGTATCTTGAAATAAATATTTGCCGGCAGCTTTAGGTAGCGTTGTATAATCCTATTTCTATCACATGCAATAAAATCCTTGCTGCTCCGTTGTCCTTAATAATACCGATTTGATAGACTCGCAAAAAAATGAAATTTGTTTTTAAGGATAAATATAAACAGTCTGAATATATAAAGTGGTTCATGTAGAAATATGCATAAAATGTCCGTTTTCATGCATTGGATTCCAGCTCAGCGGTTGGAAGACTTTGCTCCATCCACTGGTGTCCCCATTCACACCTTTGCGTGTTAGCGCGTGCTCACACATGTATAATGCCCCAGACACACGGTCGGATATTCCGATGGAAGAAGTGCGATCGGATTATGTTGTCGGAAAATCCGATCGTGTGTGGGCTCTAGCGGACTTTTTCCGTCTGAATTTTCCAACAACAAAATCCGATCAGACTTTTTCCGATCGTGGGTAGAGAATTCCGACGGACAAAGTGCCACGCATGCTCAGATCAAATTACGAGACCAAAGCTATTGGCTACTAGCCTCTACGTAGTTCCGTAGTACGCAATGAACGCCATCACGTTCGGAATGATCGGATTTTCCGACAACTTTGTCCGACCGCGTGTATGCAACACCAGTTTCGGACAAAATCCGTCTGAAAAAATCTGACGGATTTTGTTGCTGGAATTTCCGACCGTGTGTGGGGGGGCTTACTGTTGTTTTCCACTGTCAGAGCTCCTGTATAAATATATATATATATATATATATATATATATATATATATATATATATATAAAATAAAAGCCTGTTTGGTTACATAAGAGCACTGTGGGTTATTCTGTAACGCACGGCTATCAAATGCGGTGATGTAGACCCCAAAAGCTCTTCCAGTAGTGGCGGCAACAGGTACCAGCCTACCTGGGCTAATGCCCTGTACACATGACCGGTTTTCCCGTCGGAAAAAACTCTGAAGATTTTTCCTGACAGAATTCCACTCAAGCTGCCTTGCATACACCACAGGCTCACACCAAATTCCGACCGTCAAGAACGCGGTGACGTACAACACGTACGACGGCACTATAAAAAGGAAGTTCAATAGCCACTGCGTCGGAACAGCATACAGACGAGCGTTTTTTCCGCTAGAAATTTTTTCCGTCAGAAAAATTTAGAACATGTTCTCTATCTAAGTCTGTCTGAATTTTCGACGGAAAAAGTTTGATGGGGCGTACACACGGTCGGAATATACGATGAAAAGCTCCCATCTGACTTTTTCTGTCGGAATGTCCGACCGTGTGTACACGGTATAACAGACAGTCTGGTCCAGTGTCCTTTTGTTATTTTGCCTTCCAGATCTGTCTCTATTCTCAGTCAAAAGCCTGACCTTCACCTAGTAATTAGGAGGCAGCACAGGCGCTCTCACCACTGAAGATGCCAGTTAATGCGCAATAGTGATCAAGGCCAATAGTTTCGGCTCTGATGGCATTTTAAATAATGAGCTGTCTGTGGTTATCTATGTACCCCACCTTCTTATGCCTCGTACACACGGCCGGAATTTCAGACAACAAATGTTTGAGAGCTGGTTCTCAAATTTTCCGACAACAAAACTTGTTGTCGGAAATTCAGAGTGTGTGTACACAATTCCGACGCACAAAAGTCCACACATGCTCGGAATCAAGCAGAAGAGCCACACTGGCTATTGAACTTCATTCTTCTCAGCTCGTTGTATGTGTTGTACGTCACTGCGTTATTGACGTTCGGAGTTTCCGCCAACATTTGTGTGACCGGGTGTATGCAAGACAAGTTTGAGCCAACACCCGTCTGCAAAAAAATCCACGGTTTTGTTGTCGGAATGTCCGATTGTGTGTACGCGGCATTAGAGTATCATTGGTTTGATATGATGTTATTTGCTTGTGCACCCTTATAGCTAGTTCATTGGTAGTCCTATGCCTATGGATGCACAGAAGTCTATTTTCTCTAGCGGAAGTCTCCCTACTACAAATTTAGTGGACAGATAGGCTGAAGTCAGCTTGAGCTCTAATTTCATGTTCTGCATTTGTTGGGTTTCCCCTAAACCTCGGGCATAGCTTACTTCTGCCTGCTCCTGGGTTTGTTCTCTAGTACAGTCTTTTTCAACCAGGGTTCCTTAAGGTTTCTTCAGGTGTGCCTTTGCAAATTGCCTAAAAATTGCCCCAAAATTGTATACAACCAAGTGGGTGGATGAAACCTGCCTTTTAGTTACACAAAGCCACAACCTTCTAACTGTCAACCTCCTAACGACCAATTGCATTATCAGTTGATAAGGAGGATGTCAGTTTCCTGCATATCATCCTTGTTTGACCCTCCTTTGTCTCTCCATCAGCTTTGGGGTCTAATTAGCTAATTGATGGGGAAAAATTGAGGGAGAAGAGAAACATTAGAATACTTACTGGTCAGTACCAGTTTCCAAACGTGTATTTGCTTTGGAAGAATAAATCACCTCTAATGTTGGGTATCCTATGTGTATTGATGTTGCTGCATAATGTTACATAGTAGGTGAGGTTGAAAAAAGACACAAGTCCAACCTATCTGTGTGATTATATGTCAGTATTACATTGTATATCCCTGTATGTTGTGGTCGTTCAGGTGCTTATCTAATAGTTTTTTTAAACTATCGATGCCCCCCTGCTGAGACCACCACCTGTGGAAGGGAATTCCACATTCTTGCTGCTCTTACAGTAAAGAACTCTCTACGTAGTTTAAGGTTAACCATCTTTTCTTCTAATTTTAATGAGTGGCCACGTGTCTTGTTAAGCTCCCTTCCACGAAAAAGTTTTATCCCTATTGTGGGGTTACCAGTACGGTATTTATAGATTGAAATCATATCCCCTCTCAAGCGTCTCATCTCCAGAGAGAATAAGTTCAGTGCTCGCAACCTTTCCTCATAACTAAGATCCTCCAGACCCTTTATTAGCTTTGTTGCCCTTCTTTGTACTCGCTCCATTTCCAGTACATCCTTCCTGAGGACTGGTGCCCAGAACTGGACAGCATACTCCAGGTGCGGCCGGACCAGAGTCTTGTAGAGTGGGAGAATTATCATTTTATCTCTGGAGTTGATCGCCTTTTTAATGCCAATATTCTGTTTGCTTTGTTAGCAGCAGCTTGACATTGCATGCCATTGCTGAGCCTATCATCTGCTAGGAGACCCAGGTCCTTTTCCATCCTAGATTGCCCCAGAGGTCCCCCCCCCCCCCCCCCCAGTGTATAGAGTGCATTCATATTTTTGCCACCCAAATGCAATTATTTTAGTGTTGAAAATATTTTTATTGACATTTTCGGTATCAAAAGTACATACAGCAGAAGTCAGCCCAATGGCTATCGCCCACAGCTGACTCCTTCTACTAAACTGGGTAAAGTCAGAGAGAAAACCTGTTCTCTGTATTATTAGGCTTAGCCATTGAGTAGCACCCAAGGTTCACAATAATATAAGTAACATGTGTAAGTTAAAGTAAAGCAAAAGAAGTAAAAAAGGTAGAAAGTCAGAATAGAGGGAGAGGGTAAAGAACTAGAGAAAGAGAAGTAAACATTTATGGGGAACTGTGTCAAATGCTTTTGCAAAATCCAGATACACCACGTCTAGGAGCCTTCCTTTATCTAGATGGCAACTTACCCCCTCATAGAAGGTTAATAGATTGGTTTGGCAAGAATGATTCTTCATGAATCCATGCTGATTACTGCTAATAAAACCGTTCTCGTTACTAAAATCTTGTATATAGTCCCTTATCATCCCCTCCAAGAGCTTGCATACTATTGATGTTAAGCTAACTGGTCTGTGATTCCCAGGGATGTATTTTAGGCCCTTTTTAAATATTGGTGCTACATTGGCACTATTAGAAGAGGGTGCCTTTGGCCAATCATGGTTTAGCTCAGCCCTTCCTTCTCTGAGCTGGTCGCTCAGCTGTCGGCTAATTGCCAGCTCCTATCTCTCCACAGTGACTAACCTGCTGATGATATCCTGCTCATCAGTCCTGCCTACTTAAGCCGTCCAGCCCAGATGATCTCTGTCTTCACCTTGGTAAACATTACAGAGACTATCTCCTGCGTTCCTGTTAAAGACTTGCTTGGCTGACATTCCTTCAAGCTCCAGATCCTGCTTGCTGTTCCACTTGGCTGTTCCCTGACTTTCTGGCTTGTCTGACTATCCGTTCCGGTTACCGAACTTTGGCTATGTTTTGACTACGTTTGTTCTATTTACTTTTATTATTAAACAAGTGTGATTTAACTGTACTTCTATCTCGGTCTGATTCATGGTTTCTGACAGTAGACGAAGGCCATGAATTCAGAAGATGCAGTCAATTCACTTGTTAGTAATATTTTTTCCAGATTGGATGAGCAGGATCACCTCATGGATCAATTTGCCATGGCGTTACAAACGCTCCTGAGTCGCATGGCTCACCTGGAATCTCACACTTTGGCTGCTCCTGTACAACCTGTGTTGCAGGTCATCCCTGCTGCTGCTCCAGGCCTATTCATTGATGCTGCCTTTGTATCGAAGCACTTGGTTCCACTGCAGCTGCGTGACATTTCACTTTCCATTGAGGATCTTGACAGGAGACCTCTACAGCCTGCCCATGTGACTCATGAGACTGTTCCGTTGTCCATGGCCGTAGGGCTCTTCACCATGAGATAATCCAATTCCAAGTTATTTCCCCACCTAAGTTTCTGCTGGTTATTGGTTATCCTTGGTTACAGAGGCACAACCCCTCTTTTGATTAGCTCCATGCTGAGGTTCTCTCCAGGTCGCCACAATGCAGTAACACATGCTTCCAGAAGGTAGCCAAGGTCCTATGCATCTCTTCACTCTCCTCCCTGCCGAAGGAGTACTGCAATTTTAGCGATGTCTTTGACAAAGTTCAAGCCGGTAGTTTGCGTCGTATGATTGCGCAACTGACCTTCAACCTGGTGCCATACCCCCTCGTGGTCGGGTTTAGCCTTTGTCAGTCTTGGAGGATAAGGCCATGGAGGAGTATGTTGCAGACGCACTTTCTCGAGGTTTCATCTGCAAATCCTCGTCTCCTGCTGGTGCTGGTTTCTTTGTGAAGAAGAAGAGTTTCACGATTAAGAATGCCTATACGATTCCGTTGATTACGGAGTTATTTGACCGCATAAAGGGAGCAACTGTTTTCACAAAGCTTGATTTAAGAGGGGCATACAATCTCGTGGGGATTAAGGAGGACGATAAGTGGAAAACTGCGTTTAATACCAGAACAGGCCATTATGAGTACCCCGTAATGCCTTTTGGCCTTTGTAACGCCCCGGCAGTTTTCCAGGAATTTATTAACGATGTCCTCCGAGATTTGTTGCAGTTATGTGTGGTGGTTTATCTTGACGATATTCTCATATTTCCAAGTCCCTGGAGAGCCGACACACAGATATCTGTAGTGTGCTTCAGAAACTAAGAGAGAACAATCTCTATTGTAAATTGGAGAAGTGCGAATTCCATCGTGAACAGGTTAAATTCCTGAGTTATGTAATTTCCACTGCTGGTTTTTCGATGGACCCAGAAAAACTTTCAGCAGTCCTACAGTGGCCCCCGATCCGTGGGTTTACATCCATTCTTAACTTCTCATCTCTGGTCAAGCCCCTGACTGATATGACCAGAAAGGACGGTAACCCACAGAGTTGGTCTCCGGAGTCCATTAAGGCCTTTAGGAGCCTCAAGGCTGCCTTTGTTTCTGCTCCTGCGTTGGCACATCCTGATACTACTTTACCTTTTATCCTTGATGTTGGTGCTTCTGAGACAGGAGTTTGCGCCCTTCTGTCTCAACGTCCTACTTCTGAGAGCGCCATTCATCCTTGTGGCTACTTTTCCAAGAAATTGTCACTTGCAGAGTGCACTTACAAGATTGGTGACAGAGAGCTGTTAGCAATCATTTTAGCCCTGAAAGAATGGAGACATCTCCTCGAAGGTACCACTGTGCCAGTGTTCTGTCAGGAATAGTCCGGCTATCATAAAGTGTCCGCTGTGTACTGCACATGCGCAGTACGGAGCAGAAGGATTTTCCGAAAATCTCCGAAGATGAACGGCGCCTGCGCCGTGAGTCGAGGTGTAAGCCCCACCGTCCAAGTGGACATAGGGCTACACAAACTTAAAGGGCCCCTCGCGGGCTCTTTTTTATTCTAGCTCTATGTGCACTTGGATGGTGGGGCTTCGCTCGCCACGCTTCGGCTCTTTTTGGAATCTGGTTGTGCTGTGTACTGCGCATGCGCAGTACACAGCGGACACTTTCCGATGGGGGAATATGACATGATACCGGTTCTCATTCTTACTGACCATAAGAATCTCATAATCTTGTCTGAGGCTAAATGCCTGTCTCCCAGAAGGGCGCGATGGGCTCTTTTCTTGTCTAGTTTCAATTACATTGTCTCGTTCTTACCCTGTACTAAGAATGTAAGGGCTGATGCTTTGTCATGACAATTTCCGTCCACTTCCAAGATGGAGTCGGTTCCGGTTCCTGTGATTCCTCCTGATCGTATCCTTGCTATGGTTGGCACCAGTCTCACTTCTCCTTTGGGTGACAAAATTCTTGCTGCTCAGGTCCATGCTCCTCCTGAGAAACCTTGTGACCGCTGCTTTGTCCCAGAGAGTCTTCGTACTGCCGTGCTCCAGACTTACCATTCCCCCAAGGCTGCTGGCCACCCTGGGAAGAATCAACTCCTTTGGGCCATTTCCCAACAATTCTGGTGGCCTAGTCTACGTGCTAATGTAACTGCCTTCATAGCTGCCTGTTCCGTGTGTGCTCAGAGTAAGACTTCACCACCTTCCAGATGGCCTCCTACAACCCATACCCAATGGAGAGAGGCCCTGAACCCACCTGTCTATGGATTTCATTGTGGAGTTAGCCAACTCCCAGGGCAACACAGTTATCCTTATGGTAGTTGACCGGTTCTCAAAAATATATTGTTGTATTCCACTTGTAAGGAACTGGCTTCCATTTTTGCTCGGGAGATTTTTCGCTTACATGGGCTACCCAAGGTGATTGTCTCGGACAGGGGTAGTTAGTTTGTGTCCCGGTTCTGGCAAGCCTTTTGTGCACAGTTGGGAATTCAGCTTGCCTTTTCCTCTGCGTATCACCCGCAGTCTAATGGGGCCGCAGAACGAGCCAATCAGTCCTTGGAGCAATTCCTACATTGCTATATTTCTACCCATCATAACAACTGGCCAGACCTCTTACCATGAGAAAATGGAGTTTGGTCAACTTGTTAATCAAAAGTTGGGAGAATTAGAGAGTGTGTGCCACATCCGATAAAAAATGGAAGAACAAAAAAGGGTTTTCCCCTAGGTTAATGGACTTTCAACAGGCACTACTACACTTTCCCAAATGAATCTCAATTGTGTATAATAACAAAATTTATTGAAAAAATATTGTATATATGTAGAAAAATGGTTTACATTAGATACAAATAAAAACGGCATCAAACATATATGTAATTTATTACATGACATCCGACCAGACGCGTTTCGGAGTGAGAAGATGTCCTCCTTCAGTGGTCGTGGTGTCGAATATAAAGTTTAATTCTAAATGCAAAAAAATATATACATGGTTTTAGCATGATAGGGTACATTTTTGGGGAGATTGTTCAGAGAGCCGGCAGGGGGGGAGAGAAAATTCAGAACATGTATCACATAGAGAAAAGAGCATTTCATAAGCAGTAAGCATGTGTAGCCTGCAGTATCAGAGAGCAATATCAAATAGAGCAGCAGGGAAATAGACATTAAATATACAGAGCCATACTGTAAACTCACATATATGTTGATGCATTGGTGGTGTGGGTGTTCCACCGTATTTAAAAACAGTGTATCGCATAGGCGCAGCAAAGGATGTTTAGTTGGATACGAATCAAATTCCCTCCTGTGGTCATCCAAAGATGTATCTTGGAAAGAATGCAGGTAATAAGGAAAATCCCAAAAAGGCCAAAAAAAAGATTTTTTTAAAAACCATAGGGCCGAAATATCACATTGGGCTCCTAAGTGAGACTGGAATTGCCGCAGGGAGACAAAAAAACGTTTGAGAGGATGTGGGACTGCTGAGGTCAACAAATGATTCTCAAAATCCTCTGAAATAAGAAGAAAAAAGGAAGAATTTTTTTTTAAATAAAAGTTGTATTTCAAAATTTGTTTGATTTAAACGAAAGATGGTATAATCTTTAATTATAAAGAAGATATAGTTTACTTACGTCTATGTAGTAAAATGCCCGTATTGTCTCTTGAGGATAACACCTACGTGGGGCTAGCCTCGCAGGTGTAGAGGTGTAATCTACAAGGAGTGAAGTCCAAAGAAGCAAGGATTTATCTAATGTTATATTTGATGAACATGACAAAATAGATGTATACAGTATTAATATTAAGTTGGAAAGGGCATATGTTAGAGAGATTTGTTTTCTGTTATTGTTAATTATTTTTCCAAAATCTTGTTGTTATATTTATTATCTCACCGGTATATATTATAAAAGTATATAACAAAGGAGGGTTTATAGTTATTAAAGTAGAAGGTTTGTATCTATATATTGGTGCCGTACTCAGCAGCCAAGTAATACTTTAAAGTTTACAGTTTATATAACTACTATGTTACAGTTTTCAGTTGTATGCAGCATAGCACACATTCATGTATTTAGAAAAGTGTTTCACTAACGTATTGATAAAGTATCTGTGGCCAAAAAGTTGGTCCAAAAATACTGTGGAACACCCACACCACCAATGCATCAACATATATGTGAGTTTACAGTATGGCTCTGTATATTTAATGTCTATTTCCCTGCTGCTCTCTTTGATATTGCTCTCTGATACTGCAGGCTACACATGCTTACTGCTTATGAAATGCTCTTTTCTCTATGTGATACATGTTCTGAATTTTCTCTCCCCCCCTGCCGGCTCTCTGAACAATCTCCCCAAAAATGTACCCTATCATGCTAAAACCATGTATATATTTTTTTGCATTTAGAATTAAACTTTATATTCGACACCACGACCACTGAAGAAGGAGGACATCTTCTCACTCCGAAACGCGTCTGGTCGGACGTCATGTAATAAATTACATATATGTTTGATGCCGTTTTTATTTGTATCTAATGTAAACCATTTTTATACATATATACAATATTTTTTCAATAAATTTTGTTATTATACACAATTGAGATTCATTTGGGAAAGTGTAGTAGTGCCTGTTGAAAGTCCATTAACCTAGGGGAAAACCCTTTTTTGTTCAGACCTCTTACCATGGGCAGAGTATGCTCACAATAGTGCCTTGAATTCTGCTTCCCGATTGTCCCCGTTTATGGTGAACTATGGTTTCCAACCTTCCATGTTGCCTGACTCATTTGTTCTGCAGAGTATTCCTGTGTTAGAGGAGCATCTCCGTGGTCTTCGTTCCACTTGGGCACAAGTCCAGGAGGCTTTGCGACATGCTAATGATATGTACAGACTCCATGCTGACCGCAGACGCCTGCCGGCGCCTTCCTACCAGGTTGGGGAGAGGGTCTGGCTGTCATCTCGCAAGCTCCGACTTCCTGTTCCCTCTCTGAATTACGCACCTTGGTTTATTGGGCCTTCCCATATTCTTCGCAGGATTAACCCAGTGGCTTACGCATTAGACCTTCCTTTTAATATGCATATCTCAAATGTATTTCATGTCTCCTGTTACCTTTGGTCTGCAACCGCTTTACCACCTTGGAGCCTTGTCCTCACCCTGTACAGGTCAAGAACCATGAGAAGTATGAAGTACAGTCCAATGTTGACTCCTGTAGATTCCGTGGGTGCATACAGTACCTGGTGCATTGGAAAGGGTACGGTCCAGTCATCCTCGGACATACATGCCCCTGTGATTTCCATAGACGTTTTCCCCTCAAGTCTGGTGGTCCTCCGAGGGGGATGGGGTCATTGAGGAGGGAGTACTGTCAGGGCTGGGCTCAGCCCTTGCTTCTCTGAGCTAATTGCCAGCTCCTATCTCTCCACAGTGACTCATCTGTTGATGATAACCTGCTCATCAGTCCTGCCTACTTAAGCCGTCTAACACAGACGATCTCTGCCTTCGTCTTGGTCAACATCTCAGAGACTATCTCCTGCGTTCCTGTTAAAGACTTGCTTGGCTAACATTCCTTCTGGCTCCAGATCCTGCTTGCTGTTCCACTACACTGTTCCCTGGCTTTCTTGACTTTCTGTGGCTATGTTTTGACTACGTTTGTTCTATTTACAAGTGTGATTTAACTGTACTTCTGTCTCGGACTGATTCATGGTTTCTGACACGTGTATAGTGTGTGACTGTGGACAGAGATAACTGTGTGATGCCCCCCCCTGCTTATATAACAGTTGTCATAGCCAAGAGACACCATCGAGGCAGAGCTTTTTTTTCCGGGTCGTCGGGCGCTGTAATTGAAGATGGATGGACATCGCAGGACACAATAAAGGAATTGTCAAAAACTGTCTCCTGTCGTTTTTGACACTTTTTTGGGGGAACGGGTAGGGGTACACATAGGGGGCAGGATCTTGGGGCCCCCTTGTTAAAGGGAGCTTCCAGATTCCGATAAGCCCCCCCGCCCGCAGACCCCCACAACCACAGGGCAAGGGTTGTGGAGATGAGGCCCTTGTCCCCATCAACATGGGAACAAGGTACTTTGGGGGGACCCCAAAGCACTCTCCCCATGGTGAGGGCAAGCAGCCTGGTATAGTTCAGGAAGGGGGGGCTCGCTCGCGGCCTGCCCCCCCCCCCTTCCTGACCTGCCATGGCTGCTTGCTTGGATAAGGGTCTGGTATGGATTTTGGGGGGCCCTATCGCCATTTTTTTAAATTATGGCACAGGAGTTTTTTTCAATGGTTTTTCATCTATAGCCGACAATACATTACAGCTGCAAGCAATTTTAAAATATTTTTTTTCCTTTAGAAATGTAATTTTGCTGCAGTACTGTAATAAACATTGGAAAGATGCACCAGGGCCCATAGTCGGTAGGCAAGAGGCTAGCATTGAGACCCCTCCAAAAGCCTCTGTCCCAGGTGAGTCTGTCACAGTAATTTCACTGAAGTTTTATATTAGATATATGATCACTTGCACAGCATGTATGGACATGTGCACCAATTTAATGGACTGGATGTTATGATTTTCACTATGTAAAATGTATTTATACGATTTACAATTTACATAAGTTGGTATGGTTATTTCAGTTTGAAAGTCTGCTTTGAGTATGAACTCATGTTTCACAATTTTGAGCTTGTCAGTATGATAAGATTTATATAGACACATTTATACTTTTACCTCTAACTTCCTATTTGGGGTCATTGCTATTAGTGTCATTTATTTTTCTGTGTATTGGAATCTAGATACCGTCGGTATCATTATTACTTGCCATCATAGGAAAAAGAGAATTAATTTCTCACTTTGGTTTAAATTTGTGTTGTTAGATATTTGGAGAGGTAGGGCTTCACTTTTATTATAGCATTTTTGGTCTCAGTTTAAACTGTGTGTGTATGGTAGCGCAGGACTGATATAAGTGGTGTATTGGTACTGGTGGATATAAAATGAAGTAAGTCCTCCTTCAAAGGGGCTGATGCACAATGTAGATGGACCTTATTCCAGTCCCGGGCTGCTGCTCAGTGGATGAGAAATTCTGGAGTGAATAGTGAGGAGCACCCAGTACAAAAGTCCATAACACTAAGGGGTCTATTCAAAATGTTTATTGATTAAAAGTGTCAGGTAAATCCAACACGTTTTGAGAGAAATGCCTCCCACTTTCTCAGGGCTGAAGCAGTGGAAGTGATAAGGATTAGGAGACTTATAATATGGCTTGACTAGGACTGTCAAATCTGATGACATCACAAACTGCCGGCATAGTGCCCGATTATGTCTCCTAATTGCATTTTATTGTGAGTCTTATCACATCCACTGCTTCAGACCTAAAGAAGGGGGTGGCATTTCCCCTGAAATGCATTGGTTTTATCTGACACTCTAAATCGATGAACATTTCCAATAGCCCCCTGAGTGTTAAAAAGTTTTGTACTAGGTTCTTCTCACCACCAACTACTAGCCTGTGGTGAGAAGGTGTGCCAAATGAGCCTGGGCACAGCCTAAAAATCTTGTTTGGTGAAGATTCTCCCTGTTTAGACCCCTGATATTTCACCAAACCCCCCTAACGGAGCGCCTAAAAATATTGTGAAAAAAAAAAAACTTAAAAAGAAACTAAATGTGTAAAAAATTATATAAAAACTACTGACACCGTTCACTGCCCTACTGACACAGTTCACTGCCCTAATGACACCCTCTGTATATACACACATATGTGTTTGAGCTTTGGGGTGCACCCTAATGCAATAGGCTGTGCACACCTACGGCTAGAAGGATCTGAAAAATCCAGCGGTCCCTTAGGCTTGGTTCACACTGCTGTGACATGGGATCTGACTTGTGAGACCCCAACAGCTGTCTTAACTGATACTACACAAGTCGCTCCAACTTTACAAACAGTTCCTGCACTACTTTGGTCCAACTTGGGTGCGATGTCAACCCTTGTACAGGCTCCTAAATAGCATCCAAGTCAGATCAAGTCAGAAGTAAGTAAGAAGTAAGTCAGAAGGAAGTAGCAGGGAAAGGTTGCTGTCACAGTAGTCATGTGAACCAAGTCTTAGGCTGCATTCACACCTGAGCGTAGCTTTTCAGGCAGAAAATTGCACGAATTGCAGCGTTTTTTGCGGCGTTTTTTACTGCGATTTGCAGCGTTTTTTTACCACGTTTTGCCGCAAATTTTGTGCAGAGCAAAATGTCACCAATGTAAAAAGAATACAAAATGTCGAAATCTGCCCAATTCGCGCAACAAAAAAGGGTCCGGAACTTGTTTGAGCTTCAGGCGTAGGGCTTCAGGCATTTTGGAGTGGAGATGTGAACCATCTCCATAGAGAATAATGTATTTTTTCACCTCTAGCGTTTTGTAGCTTCAGGCTTCAGGCGACAAAACGCTCAGGTGTGAATGTAGCCTTAGGGGGCGAGTGCTATACAAGTAATGCACCTAAATGCAGGTAAATGCAGTGTGAATTATACAATTTAAATTATTGCATGTATTTATATGCTACTAGAAACTAGTATCTACTCTTTTCTCCGAGCGGTGATTCTACTCTCAGACTAGACTCATGCTTGTGTTATACAATAACCAACCATAGGCCAGCAGGGTGTTTCCTTGTTCACTTAAAGTGGATGTAAATTTTTTTTTTGATGTCATAATGTAGAGAATAATATTTCCTTTCATTTGAGCCCAGTCTTGCCACACAGATTTACTCGAGGCCTGAGAAATCCTATTTTATTGTTCAGTTAGAAAGATCTTGACAAAGTGCTGAAATCTTTGTCAAAAACGCCCCCTTGCTGTGAGTGACAGGTGATTTACATATCTCATGTACTAGCCTAAAAGAGGCACATCCTGTGTAATTATAAAAAGTGAGAAATCCACCCCTCCCCCACATAACAAATCCTGTGATCAATGTATCCTCAGACACACACACTGCACTATAACAATCATCAGATCACTGCATGTTCTACTCTGCCCAGCTCTGACTACATACATCTCCCCTATATTCTTCTTGCTGTTCACTCAAATAAATGTATTTTCACTCTGGTCTGTAAATCTGTGGTCTGTGCCTGTCTCAGGCTCGTACATGAGATATGTAAATCACCTGTCACTCACAGCAAGGGGGCGTTTTTGACAAAGATTTCAGCACTTTGTCAAGATCTTTCTAAGTGAACAATAAAATAGGATTTCTCAGGCCTCGAGTAAATCTGTGTGGCGAGACTGGGCTCAAATGAAAGGAAATCTTATTCTCTACATTATGACATAAAAACATTTTTGGGGTTTACATCCACTTTAATGCTGTGTACACACGGCCGTACTTTCTGGCAGAAAAAGTCTGATGGGAGCTTTTCATCGGACATTCCGACCGTGTGTATGCCCCATTTCTGCCGGCATTTTTAGAACATGTTCTCAATCTTTCCGTCGGAAATTCAGACGGAGCTTAGTCCGTCGGCAAGTCCGGCCGGGTGTACGCGGCATAACAGATTAATGTTCAAGTTGGTTTGAGACTCCCTTGGGGGGGGGGGGGGGGGTTCTGGCTTCCCAACTCCTCAGCTAACCTCCCACTAATTCATAACTTCTCATGGTTGTAAAGTTAATTTTCTCGTTGTACAAAAGGTCAATTATTCGTGTTATCTCTTATGTTAATAAAAATGGTTGTACGGGAGATCCTTTTTAACTCCCTATTTATCAGAGCAGGCTCTGTATTTTTCTGACCTTTACAAGTACTCCAATTGCTCAGTGTAACAATTTATTAAATATTAAATAATTGAGATTACTAATGGACTGTAATGAGATATTGTAATAGGCCGATTTGCTGGTACAATGTCGCTTTTACAATATGCGTTTGATCATTATTCATGTTAAAAATATCTGTCCTTGCCCATAAATCACAGGGCGCTTGTCACATGAAGGTCTAACAAGGGTTTTTTTTTTTTTTTCTTTTAACTTGTTAAATTTATATTAAAGAAGGACAAATTAGAATATAAATTGCCTCTTCTCTTTACTAGTTGCCAGTAATGTGTTGGACAAGACGCCAATCATTTGTCATGTATCCTCTTTTAACAGCAATGCTAATTTTGCTTTTAACCTTAAGGCTGGGTTCACACGGCTGTACGGTGCGGCTCACAGCAGCCGAATTCGAACCTGAAACGGACAAGAAAATGCACAGGACTCCTGTGCAATTCGCACCAGAGCCGAATCCGGAGATGTGTGAACCAGCTCCATAGAGAGCCGTCACAATCTCCTGACATGCAAATTGGATGCGGGGAATTCACACTGGTGTGAACCCAGCCTTATTTAGTAAAAATGCCCTTATATTAACCACTTGGCGACCTGCCGCCGCAGTTGTATTGTGGCAGAATGGCACGGCTGGGCGAAGCGACATTGTATTGTCGCTTCGCCCTGTGGCCACTAGGGGCTGTTCGCCCACTGCTCACCCCCGGAGCCGATGCCAGTGCCTGACGGTCATGATCACCACCGGGCTCCCGCGATCGCGGCTCACACAAGGAGAACCAGGATCTGTGTGTGTAAACACAAAGTTTCCGGTTCTCTGAGGGGAGAAGAGACAGATCGTCTGTTCACACAGAGTATGAACAGCGATCTGTCATCTCCCCTGCACAGTCCTCTCCCCCTTCAGTTAGAATCACCTCCCAGGGAACACAATTAACCCCTTGATCGCCCCCTAGTGTTAACCCCTTCACTGCCAGTGACATTTTTACAGTAATCAGTGCATTTTTATAGCACTGATCGCTGTATAAATGCCAATGGTCCCAAAAATGTGTCAAAATTGTCTGATGCGTCCGCCATAATGTCGCAGTCCCGATAAAAATCGCAGATCGCCGCCATTACTAGTAGAAAAAAAAAATTCAATAATAAAAATGCCATAAAACTATTCCCTATTTTGTAGATGCTATAACTTTTGTTAATAGTCAATAAACGCTTATTGCGATTTTTTTAACCAAAAATATGTAGAAGATACATATCGGCCTAAACTGAGGAAAAAAAATTTTTTTTTTTATATCTTTTTGGGAGATATTTATTATAGCAAAAAGTACAAAATATTCTCTGTTTTTGTTTATAGTGCAAAAAATCTAAACGGCAGAGGTGATCAAATACCACTAAAAGAAAGCTCTATTTGTGGGAAAAAAAGGACGTCAATTTTGTTTGGGTACAACGTCGCACCACCGTGCAATTGCCTGGGCAAGAAGGAAGGGAACAGGGAGAGGTTCCCATGCGGTGCAGACCATAGCACATGTGGCAGGTTGTTCACAGTGTTAATGCTAGTTAAATTAGTGTGGCTGCCCAAGTGGGGAGAGGAAGAGTTAACTCTGTTATGTTCTGCTGCTAACATTTTGCGGGCTTTTGGGGTTCAGCCTCTTGTCCTGTGATATATAAAAGGTCCGGATCTCAAGGGTCAGGTCAGTGTCAAGAGATCGAGAGTGCAGAGGCTTGAAGTCCTTCCATGAAGCACCGGTTTTCAGAAATTGCCCAAGCTTGAACTTCTTCCATCGAGACATGCCAACTATGGACTTCACCCACAAGGACTTTACCTGCACAGGTTCTCTGGAGCAGCCACTATTAGCGTTAGATAGGGAAAGAATGTTCTGCCATGTTGTTTATAATGCCTTATTTCTAGTAAAAGTTTTTAACCGCAGTGAGCCTGGTCTGAAGTTATTTAAGGGGTGCACATGGGGTCCTGGTGCACATACACAAGGGCCTGAGTCTCTAATAGCCTGTGAGATCACACAAAAGACTCTGGTCACATTTTGGCAACAAAAGGTTAACTGCAACCAGTCATTGGCCTGGTACCTGGTAGGGTGACAGGTTTTCCAGTAGCAAGGGGGTCTGGTGTTACGGCTCCCTCCCTAGCTGTCTGTCTCTGTCAGTCTCCAGGAGCAAACTAGTGTAACGGAGAGTCACAGCCTGGTCGCTTGGTATGGAACACGAAGAGTTAAGTGAGCACGCATGAGGTCCGTGCTATGTGCTAGGTGAGACCCCATTCTGCTACTGGGAGTGAGGTGGCAGAGGTACGCTGACTGGTGGAGTGGGCATAGGCTCCGCTTGTCCCTCCTAATACAACACATGCACCTGTAAATGTGTTTTGTACTATATGTGTGTTTTGTACTAATATGATATTATATATTATAGATACCCACCATCTGCATCCTCCAAAAAAAATAGACACTTGGTTCATAAAACGCATTGAGGATAAATTTATAGTTCCTTCATGTTTTTTTTTTTTTTGACCATCAGTTGTATTAACATCTTCCTGCCTGGCCTATAGTAAAATGATTGCCGGGTGGACGCACTGATCTGGGAGAACGGGGCTGTGCAGTGGCATGATCTGTCACCCGCTGTGTCTATTGATCACTGCATCGGGTTGCTGCCAGTGTCACCAATCACAGCAGATCACATGACAGTTGTAAACAATAAATGGCTTCCTTCCATGCCATCCATTGTGTACAATTGTGTTGTTAGCTGTGATTGGTCACAGTGAACACATGGTACAGGCAGGCCAATCACAGCCTATCTGTACCATGTGATTAGCTTTGACCAATCACAGCTAACCACAACATAAGACACTAAGGCCCCTTTCACACCGGGGCGGTGAGCCGCGGTGACGGTAAAGCAGCGCTATATCTTTAGCGCTGCTTTACTGTCGTTTTCACCGCGGTTTTCGGCCGCTCGCGGTGCGGTTTTACCCCCCGCGAGCGGCCGAAAAAGGGTTAAACACCCCCCGAAGAGCGCCGCCGTAGCCGCGGTATTGCCGCGGTTTTACCGCGGTCTCCCATTGTAATCAATGGGAAGGAGCGGTATAGGAGCGGTGAACACACCGCTCCTATCCCGCTCCAAAGATGCTGCTAGCAGGACTTTTTTTGTCATCCTGCTAGCGCACCGCTCCAGTGTGAAAGCCCGCCGGCTTTCACACTGGAGTTAAAGGGGCCGGATTTTTTTCATGCGGTGAACAGGCGCTATTTTTAGCGCTGCACCGCATGAACCAGTTTTATTCAGTAAAAATGGTTGCTTATAGCAATTAAATTCAACCATAATGTGTAAAAAAAAAAAAAAAAAAAAAAAATATATATATATAATATATATATATATACGAGACTGTATATGTATATATATTTATATATATATATTTTAATACACTGCCTGCACTGACTGAATATTGAGTAGACACTGAATATATAGTCTATGCTAAATTCAGAGTATATATATATATATATATATATATATATATATATATATATTAGACTGACTATATATATATATATATATATATATATATATATATGCTACCTTTCTGTCCACGCCAACAACACTACACATGGCCGCCGTGTAAGCAGCCTTATATAGTGTGGGGTGCGGACTTAGTCCCCCTCAGCCATGATTGGCCAAAAGCACTCTGCCTTTGGCCAATTATGGCTCTCTTAGCAGAGCACGCTGTGATTGGCCAAAGCATGCAGGTCAGGTGCATGCTTTGGCCAATCATCATATAGCAATGCATTATGGGGGGTTCTGCGGCGCTCTACTTTTCCCATAATGTTCACTGTTTGGCGAACCCGATGTTTGAGTCGAAATTATGTTCGACCCAAACATGGAGCTCATCCCTAACCAATAGCATGCAGCCCCATGCTGAAAGCTTGCAGCAGTGAGACCTTGGTGCCACTATAAATGGATTCATACCTTTTTATTGCTCTAATTGTGAGGCAGGTTGTGGCACAAACAATGGGCATCAGGTTGTCTACAACTTGCTTGACTTTGCTGCAGCACCATAGCTTAGCCCTGCTGCTCTACAGTCCACCATACAAGGAAGCATTGAGGGTCTGTGCATATTTCTCCTGGCCTCAATGTCTGGCCCTAGGGCTCATACACATGGGCAAAAAGATCTCTTCTTCCGCAGGTATTCACAGTATACTTGCAGCAGGAATCCACAGGAGGGCTTATTTTTTAATAATGTAAGGAAGGGTTAGCAACCCTTTCAGATTGTAATAGCTATTCGTCCTAGTTACCATTGTCACCATGACTGAAAGTGAGGGAGGATACAAAATAATGAGTTTTCCCCCCACTAGGAAAAAGAAGGAAACATTTCTAGTGCCAACACTTGCAGTGTAGACAGTGGCAACTCTCTAAGCCCCCGTACCCTCGGTCGGAAATTCCGACGGAAAATGTCTGATTAGACCATGTTGTTCGGAAAATCCGCCCGTGTGTGGAAATTCCGACAGAAAAAATTTGAGATCCTGCTCTCAAATTTTCCGACAAAAAAATCTGATCAGACTTTTTCCGATCGTGTGTAGAGAACTCCGACGGACAAAGTGCCACGCATGCTCAGATCAAATTACGAGACCAAAGCTATTGGCTACTAGCCTCTATGTAGTTCCGACGTACACAACGAACGTCACCATGTTCAGAATGATCGGATTTTCCGACAACTTTGTTCGACCGTGTGTATGCAACACCAGTGTCGGACAAAATCCGTCGGAAAAAATCCGACAGATTTTGTGGTCGGAATTTCGTGTGTACGAAGGCTTAGGCTTCGCTCACATGTGTGGCCTTTTTTTTTACCACCCTCCAACCACCCTCCTGGACAAAAATTAAACAGCATGTCACATTCAAGGGGTTACTGTCACCAAACATGACCAATGCAAGTCAGAGGGGCTGCTCTGCAACTGCCTTGAAACCACATGTAACACCTGTGATTTTGCCATGGTGGTTTGCCATTTACAGGGTTAAATCAGGTGGTGAGGCCTATCAAATGCAGAGGGTATTGCATGTGTGAACAAGCTCTAAGAGAGGATTTCCCTCGATTTGGAGAGATCTTGTCCCTTCCTGTTGTTTCTACTGGACAGGAAGTGAAGGGAAATTTCCCTAATTGAGTTTTGGCTTTAGATACACTTTAGGTGCTAAATGCACCATGTTTGGTGACTGATATCTCACTCAAAGGGTACATCTCTTGTAAGAAGAGCCTTCCTCCAGATCTCCTCCACCATTATACATTCACAAAAAACACATAAAACAGGTGTAGCACCCTCGGGTGTGTGCTACTAGTGTTGAGAGTAGGAAAAAGCATATTCTGGACAGGAATAACCTGTTTTATTAAATTGGGTCAGGGTTAATAGAGGCCAGGGCTGGATGACTCATCCTGGCAGCTCTCTGGTGCCTCCCTCTGGTGTCTGGAAGGTTGGAGAACCTTCTAGAACTAGAGGTCGGGGGTTAGGAGGAGCTTCCATGAATATTTATGAGGCCTCAGATGATCCCCAGAGGTGTGGTGGCAGGGAGCTGAGACAACCCCATAAAAAGACATGGGTCATTCCAGCAGGGAAGTCGGGTGGAAGATGGAGCAGCAGTGCTGAGGAGAGGCTGTCGTGGCCTTTGAGGGATCCCTTTTTGGGGGGGGGGGTTCTACCTTGGGCTGGGTGCTCAGAAAAGCTGGCCTGGAAAGATCCTAACACAGGAGGCAGTGGAAGGATTCATGCCGGAGAGGCAGCGGGAAAGAGCAAGTAGAGACAGTGAGTAGAGCAGCATGGTGCAGGGACAGGCAAGGGGAGAGACTGCCATCTGCAGCAGGCTTCTCTTAACCACTTGACCACTGGGCACTTAAACCCCCTTCCTAACCAGACCAATTTTCAGCTTTCGGTGCTCTCACACTTTGAATGACAATTACTCAGTCATGCAACACTGTACCCAAATGAAATGTTCGTCCTTTTTTTCACACAAATAGAGCTTTCTTTTGGTGGTATTTAATCAACGCTGTTTTTTTTTTTTTTGCGCTATAAATCAAAATACACTGAAAATTCGGTAAAAAAAAATAAATTCTTTGTTTCTATTAAAATGTATTGCAGAGTATTGGCAGAGTATTGGCGAGTGTTGGCGAGTATTGGCAGAGTATAGGCAGAGTATTGCAGAGTATTGCACAGTGTTGCAGATTATTGCACAGTGTTGGAGAGTATTGGCAGAGTATTGCACAGCATTGGCAGAGTATTGGCAGAGTATTGCACAGTGTTGCAGAGTATTGGCAGATTATTGCACAGTGTTGGAGAGTATTGGCAGAGTATTGCACAGCATTGGCAGAGTATTGGCAGAGTATTGCACAGTGTTGCAGAGTATTGCACAGCATTGGCAGAGTATTGGCAGAGTATTGCACAGTGTTGGCAGAGTATTGCACAGTGTTGGCAGAGTATTGCACAGTGTTGCACAGAGCAGCACTGTGGGCACTACACATGCAGCCCACAGCGCTACTGCCATCTCTTCCCCTCTCTGCTTCTCCCCTCTCACTGTACCGATCGATACAGAGAGGGGAGGGAGGAAATGGCGTCATGACGTGACGCCGGTTTGTTTACATGTGATCTGCTATCAGCGGCCGTTTACCATGATCCGTGACACGGATGTTCCCGAGTGCGCGCCCCGGGAGGCGCGCGGGAGCAAGATTCTGGGAGGACGTCCCACGGACTTCCACCCAGAATAAGCCAACCGCGCTGTAGCCGTCTTTCGGCTATGGCCCGGTCGGCAAGTGGTTAAAGACATTGTAGTGCCAAGTCTTCATCCAACCTTGCCCTGGGAGGTCTTCATGTGTGTAAGCCAGTTGGGCAGGACTGGGGTGAAAAGTCAGCCATATAGGACTGGGAGGAAGATCAGCCAGGCGTGGCTGGTGGCAGTTAGGTGGGCTAGCATTTTCTGCAAGCAAGTGGAGCTGGGATCAGTGGCCACAAGGAAGCAGAAGGAGGAATGTCATGCTGTTCACTCACATTGCACTACTTTGTAAAGGGACTGCGAGTTCCTGCCTATAATGGGCCTTTGCTGAACTAGTAACATCCTGCTAGTTCCCACAGGAGTGATCAGCCGGTGCTGTGCTGTAAAAACCAAGTTTGTGAAGGAGGAAGGAAGGCGAGGACTTTTTGTAAATAGGGAGGAAGTTGTCCCTTTGTTCATAGTTCTGGACATTTTTCAAGTTGGGCATCGCACAATTCCCTACCCCAAGTTATCAACCCCCAATAAAACATCAAAAACAAGCCTGTTTTCTGCATTGGAATATATGAAGGAAATGCTGTGTGACTGACTGTGATGCTGTGGGGACCCAGGACACTAGCAACTACTACGGGGTGTAGTGCTACACAAGAAATATTGTTCCAATGCACACACTTCTTTATTTTTTACAATGTGATTTTTGCCAATAGTGGCCAGCTACAGAAGATGAAGGGTGAAAACTGATTGGCTCTCTGGTCATAAACTCACTTTTGTCCGCATTTCCTTTCTCAATTTTCCTACAAATAGCCCCTAAGTTTTCTAGTTGCGAACATTTCAAAATAATTTACATAAGTTAAAATTTGTGAACCTTAGGTTGTCAGGACCCATATAGTCAAGGCATACATGGGAAATCTGAGCCATATTCACTGAGCCATGAGTACGTTTTCCAGCAGAATGTAAAAATGTTCCGTCTTCTTGCCAAATGCCATAGAATGATGCCAACTTCACTCTCAAAGCCATGACCCTCTCACCTCGCTTTAACGCTCCAGTTCTGCCATTTAACTCCCATACGCTGTTTAAGCTCATCAACACCTTTGGGAAGTGTAAATTAAGTGTTTCAAATGTTCTGATTTAAAAAGAACACAGTGGAAAATGATGCAACTTATTCTCAACCTAAATGCCATAACCTCTAAGCTAAATGTTATGTGTAAAGGGCAGTAGCCCTACAGCAACCAATGAGAAACCTATCCACTAAATGGTTCTTATGGCTTACTGTACCCGGCACATCATCATTAGGGATGAGAGAATATGCCCTGGGATTGGTTTGAGCCATATTTGGTGAACCCAATGGCCCCCGACCTTAGAGCCAAAGCCTATTGAAGTCTATTGGAGATAATGTAAAAACAGAAAAATTCTTGCAGCAATGGATTTTCTCTGGGCATATAAAGTTTGGTGCTACAAAGTAAATTCATAAAATGATAAACTTTATTATACACATATTAAAATTGTTTATAGCACCATATACAATGTTTACAAAGCGAAGTTCACACATCTTATTTCAATTCAACATCCACATGTTAGCTCAACGTGTTTCGAATGCTTCAAACATCTTCATCAGGAGCACGTGTCCATATAGGAAAACCCAGTAGTGTAAAACAAAAAAGTCTCCATACAGTTTGCTGGAATAGAAATTCTCAATTCCATAAGGGGACAACTGAGGCATACAAAGATAATAGTTCAAAAGGTGTAATAAATCTCCAATACAACCCTCCACCTGTTTACACCAAAAGCAAAGAGCTTTAAAGATAAAGAGCAAAATATTCACGTAAGAACCCAAATCATTTCTGGTCTGGAGTTCAATCCTGCTATCCATAAAGAAGATGCAACAGCGCGCCCAGATCCTTGACCACAATACTGTATACACTATATTGTCAAAAGTATTGGGCCACTTGCCTTTACACGCACACAAACTTTAATAGCATCCCAGTCTTAGTCTTAGGGCTCAATATGGAATTGGACCACCGTTTGCAGCTATAACAGCTTCAACTCTTATAGGAAGACTGTCCACAGGGTTTAGGAGAGTGTCTATGAGAATGTTGGACCATTCTTAAAGAAGCGCATTTGTGAGGTCAGGCACTGATGTTGGACAAGATAGCCCGGCTCGCAGTCTTGTGTACTTACCGTTTAGGAATAAGATAAGGTTCCCCTAAAAACAGCACCCAGACCCTTATCAAGCAATGCATTCTGAACAAATCCAAAATAGTTAACTGATTGGATGAGGTGGAGATTGTGACGCCCAATCAGAGAACACTTTGCACTCAGTGAATTTTTCAGTGAATGGTGCCCCATTCCAATGAGCATTATGTAGCAGGACAGCCACTTGGCACAGGACCTGTAAGCTAATGGAGATCACTTTAGTAGAGGTGCATACTACAGTGATTTCCAGCTTGGGGTCCCACATGTATGGAACATACATACAGTATTTACAGTACATTGGTCCAAGCTGGACCAATGTAACTATGTAAAAATTGATATACCTAAACTTCATCTTTAAGGGCCTGTTTACACTTTCGTTTTACAGTACTGCACGTGTAGCACCCTCTACCAATAGATAGGTGCTAGTAAGGTTTATTTTTACTAGGTTATCCAGCACAGGTAAATTTAGGCAGGCTTATGCTGCGTGCTAGGCCTGTCTGTTTTGATCTGGGGGCTGGGAATGGTCAGAGTAGCTGTGGGCGTTACCACCTGCACTTCAGTTCTGAAGCGCCTCCCCTGTTTCTGAGAAGAATGTTCTAGAAAAGGGGCTGGGCCTAGAACTGGAGTGGCAGGCAGCTTGTGTGTGAGCCCTGACCAATCCCCAATCGAGATTGGCAGGGGGCAGGCCTCATATATAAGCTGAGGTGATTCTCTTCACAGGGGTCAGAGTCGGTTGGGTGAAATGAGGAATGGCATGTTAGTCAGTCACAGGAGGCCATCCCCATCTGGGAGGGTGCGCCGATCGCAGAAGAGGCCCGGGGAGAGCTGTGAAGGGAACATTGCCTCTACATGGTCATTAGCAATGTCTCACCACACGGTCGGATGGCAGGGAACTTCTGGAGCAGAAGGGCAGGTGAAACTGGCGGTACGCATGGTCCAGTCAAAGTTCCTCATCAAGGACTCATGGCTGTTGGAAGTTCGGTGAGTGTTACCACAGTGGGGCTGAAGGTGCCAAGGGCTGAAGTGCCAAGGGCTGGAGTGCCAAGGGCTGAAGTGTCAAGGGCTGGAGTGCCAAGGAGTCTGTGAAGGGAACACGGTCAATAGTGGAGTCTTTAACAATACACACGGTGGATGATGGGGAGTCCTGGATCAGAAAAGAAACTGTGGGAATCTGTGTTAAGTCGATGCTGCCTGCGGGCACATGATTTGCAAGTTGGACTGGCTGGGAACAGTAATCCATATTTCCTAGAAGATATGCTATTAACCCACTGGGCCTCCGGGGAGAGGTTCTGTAGGCCTCTGGCCTAGTGGCAGTGAGCAACAAGAGCCATAGGAGGGAGGCTTATTCAGAGTGGGCCCCTACTATTCAATAGAAGAGGATGTGTCATATTTCAATACAGTAACTAAGTTTGTGCAGGAGGAACCAAGTGAATAGGAGGAAACAAGTTACGGGCAGGAGGTAAAAGAGATCTAAGAACATTGCTTTTACACGGTCGTTAGTGATGTCTCTGCCACCACACCGTCGGATGGCGGGGAACTCTTATGCCGCGTACACACGAGCGGACTTTTCGACGGACTAGGTCCGACGGTCTTTCCGACGGACTTTCGATGGAGTTCTGACGAACTTTCTGAATGAACGGACTTGGCCACACACAATCACACTAAAGTCCAATGGATTCAAACGTGATGACGTACGACTGGACTAGAATAAGGAAGTTCGTAGCCAGTAGCCAATAGCTGCCCTAGCATCATTGTTTGTCCGTCGGACTAGCACACAGACGAGCGGATTTTTCGATAGGAACTGGGTCCAGCGGAGTTCCGGCGGGAAAATTTGAAACATGTTCTATTTCTAAAGTCTGTCGGATTTTTCCACAGCAAAAGTCTGATGGAGCCCATACACGATGGAATTGTCTGACGGATTCATTCCATCGGACCTTTGCTGTTGAAAAGTCTGGTCGTGTGCATTAGATGGAATAGTCTGCAGAGGTTGAGCCGCAGGAGGAACAACATTCTGCATGGAGATGCAGGAGGAGATACATTCATATGCACATTACATCTTCTGGCTCTAACTTTATTCAGAATGTACTAAATCCTTAAATATGATGGCAATAACTTATCCTATTGGCATCCCACATTCCTAATCTCTATCCAAGTTGTGCCCCCCCAATAAAAACAACAAAAACAAAGCTTGCAAAAGACTGTTCATTGTCTCTGGAAGTGATGTATGAAGTCTAGTCTGGCAGTGGGGTGATTTGGCGGATTGTTTGTTATTAGCTGCAACACCATGGCTACACACACATTACCACTAGGGTGCCCACGTGTTCTGGATTGCCCGGGATTGTCCCGCAATTCGCATTTGTGTCCCATGTCCCGGGCACCTTCATTCTGGGACAATACCGTGTCCCGGAATGAAATGAGGACACATAGCCACCCTAACAGAAGATTGACAAACTGGTTGCTAGGGCCGCCCCGCCTGGTGTCTAGCAACCAGTGACATCACATTCGCAAAGTCTCAGAGCGAGGCCGAGAGGAGCAAGACCTTTACCCAGTGCTGCCCTATGCTCCGAGTCCACCCACCTCCTCCCCTTCTCTGGCTGCGGCAGCAGCACCCGGAGAGAGCAGCCAGAGCTTTTTCACTGTGTCTCCTCCTGACTCCTCCAGTCTTCAGTGACCTCCCGGCGGGCGGCAGCATTCTGTAGTGCTGGCTGGCTTAGATCCATGGCTCGGCTGCCCATCCCGACTCCCGCAGCGCATTGCCCAACTTCTCCTTCTCCCGCCCGCGGGCTGAGCTGCCCGACTGCTTGAGGGGGGCCCCCCAGCCTGGGAACAAAGACCGGCACTCAACCGTTCACCACACCAGACCAGTCCAGATTAAAAGGTGAGCAAATGCGACCTGATTGGAGCATGTCAGGTGACAAGTCAGGGCACTGGTGCTGGGGACAGTACAGTAATAAATGAGGCTGACAAAGTGGAGCCCTGCCCTGGGGGGGGGGCAATAAAAATGAGGCTGACAAGTGGGGGGCAATAAAAAAAATGAGGCTGACAAGTGGGGGGGGGGCAATAAAAAAATTAGGCTGACAAGTGGGGGGCAATAAAAAATGAAGCTGACGAGTGGGGGCAATAAAAATGAGGCTGACAAGTGGGGGCAATAAAAAAAAAAAAAAAAAAAAAAAATATATATATATATATATATATATATATATATATATATATATATATATATATATATATGTAGAGAATGCATACCACCTGTCTAAACTGACCACTGTTTGCTTTAGTTTTTAAAAAAATTGGCAAAAAATAAAAAATTATCTTTCTTTTTTTGGGCTTGATTGGTGTCCCTGAATGGAAGTTTGGAAATGTGGTCACCCTAATTACCACGCATGTTACCACAATGTGTGGTTTTGAACATAACATGGATTGCTGTGCCATTCAAAATTCAATGCATTAAAGTGGGGTGCCCACAAAAAAAAAAATATTAAAAGTCAGCAGCTACAAATACTGCAGCTGCTGACTTTTAATAATCGGACACTTACCTGTCCCGGGGTCCAGCGATGCGGGGGAACGAGACCCCCCCTTGTTCCCCGCTCCGCTCGCGGTGCCGGCATTCTTAATGTGGGAACCCGGCTGTGGCTTCACAGCCGGGCACTCACTGCGCATGCGCGAGCGGCGCCGTGCGCCGTGATTCGACGCTGTGTTGCTATGGGCATTTGTATAGTGACTTTATTGCAATAATATAGAGTTTTAGATTTAGTAACAGCATATGTCTACAAAGGCCTCTTCCACCTCCATTGATATGTAAATAAACCAGATAGAAGATGAGCAGAGGAAGTTGGTGTTTACAGGAAGTGGGTGGGGGAGGCATGGAGAGGGTTTGAAAGAGACATGTGTTTTGGGACAGAGGACAGTTGGTGTTTGGAGGACAAAGAGAAAACACATGGCTTCCAGGAACTGGAGAACGTTGGAGACGCTTTTGTGAGTTGGACTGAGCAAAGGACCATGGAGGACATCTTGACCCCTAAGTTGAGTAATTGTTTAGTTTACTTAATGTGTAAATATTATACATGCTTATATGTGAAGCTATAAGTTGTGATGTATTGTATTGTTCATCCTACAGTTTGTATGTGCAGATTTTTCCCTGTTTAGTAAAGCATTGATACACTTCAGAAGTCTAGTCTTCCTTGGTTTTACCACAAGAACTTAATAGATAAACGCAGGCATAACATTTTGGGGGCTCGCCCGAGATAACATTTGGGGGCTCGGCCGTTATTTGTGCTAAAATTTCAACTGAAGCAGACCTGTTTTATATTGTGTGTTTTGTTGCTTGTGCTGGGGGAAAAATGCTGCGTACACTGTTTAGGAGGAGTAAGGCTGCAAAGATTTCTGGTGTCCAGGAGGACTTGAAGGCGTGCACCCTTCCTATCTGGGCCAGAAATAGTCAGTGGATGCCTGTTGCAAAGGAGCTAGCTAGATATGCGTCTCCTTTGAACAGAGCTTGGGGGGGTGGAGTCTGTGATCTTTCCTCAGATTTTAGTCTCAAAAGTTTTGGGTTCAGTAAGGGAGAGATGCGGGCAGTTGCTGTGTTTGGTTTGCACTTCCTGCATGCTCTACATATTGAATCTGAAAAGAGGGAAAAGGCGGAATTAGAAAGAGATTTACTGAAGGAGCAGCTTGCAGTGGCATCCAAGTGTTTGGAAGAAACTGCAAGCAAGAAAAAAGATTTAGAAAGGAGGGTAATCAAAGTTAAACCTGCAGTGGCTTTGAAGTGTGTTCAAACCCCTGTAGGCCGAGCTGAAGATTTGAATGAGCGGTGTGCAGCCCTCATGACCAAGTCTAATGATGCCCTAACAAAGGACAAAGGCCCAAAGCCTGTAAGCAGAAGTAGGACATGTGCCACTGTTACTTCTCATAACCGGGAAGCAGAGGATTTGATCAGCTCAAATGACCGAGTTGAGTCAGATACAAGGAAGGCAAGGCCTATGATCTCCAGGAGACACATGTGGATTGATTTACTTAAGGTGGGGGTCCCTAGAGAGGAAATAGATGGGATTCCTACACCAGCATTGTTTAAGAAGTGGAAGCAAATGGTTGGGAATGGTAGATTCAGTCACATTAAGTGTTTCTGTTGCCATAAAATGGGGCATTTTGCAAAAATGTGCCATGCTGTGAAGGCTGAACAACAGCAAGCTTGTGTGCTTCCCAGGACAGCACGGAGAGACATGCAAGTTTATTCGTTACGTTGGAAGTCAATGCCTTTGCGTGAAAGTATTTCAAGGCAACAGTGGGCACCCTACAATAGTTTTGCAGTTAGAAATGGGCAGATAGAGAAATGTGAGCAGTGAGCTATGTTTTTAGGCACAGTTGGAAGGAACATATAATCTGCTTTGTCTCTTACTCTTTTCAGGTATTGAGCATCGAGAGGTGGAGCAGGCAGAGCAGGCAGAGCAGATGACCATACTGGATGGGAGGAGACAGACCAGAAGAGAGCCTGAGAAAAGGTGGCTGAATTGGAATGGACTTCCATCTGAGCATTTTCCTTATGACCAAGAAGAAAAGAGACTTTTCATCTGGGACTTTCTTTACAAACTGCCAAAAGACATTGTTAACCCTGCTCAAAAGTCAGCCTTCCAGGGACAAACCAATCGTCTGACCGCCCACAAGATGGGGGTCGAAAGGGAATTTGTTCCTCCCATTTATACGGGGGGTTTATTTTGCCCTTTCCTGGACAAAAGGCTTGAAGAAGTTTCCTATATTATCCTATAAAGTCAAGAGGTGGTATGTGTTGCTATGGGCATTTGTATAGTGACTTTATTGCAATAATATAGAGTTTTAGATTTAGTAACAGCATATGTCTACAAAGGCCTCTTCCACCTCCATTGATATGTAAATAAACCAGATAGAAGATGAGCAGAGGAAGTTGGTGTTTACAGGAAGTGGGTGGGGGAGGCATGGAGAGGGTTTGAAAGAGACATGTGTTTTGGGACAGAGGACAGTTGGTGTTTGGAGGACAAAGAGAAAACACATGGCTTCCAGGAACTGGAGAACGTTGGAGACGCTTTTGTGAGTTGGACTGAGCAAAGGACCATGGAGGACATCTTGACCCCTAAGTTGAGTAATTGTTTAGTTTACTTAATGTGTAAATATTATACATGCTTATATGTGAAGCTATAAGTTGTGATGTATTGTATTGTTCATCCTACAGTTTGTATGTGCAGATTTTTCCCTGTTTAGTAAAGCATTGATACACTTCAGAAGTCTAGTCTTCCTTGGTTTTACCACAAGAACTTAATAGATAAACGCAGGCATAACAGACGCTCACTCATCTGGGACACCTAACAGGTCCCAGATGACTGTGCGGCGCCTACAGGAAGTGACGTTTAGCCCGGGCAATGAAGGTGGCAGACTACGAGGAACCCCCTAGCAACAGGCATTTAGAGGTGAGTAAAAAAAAATTTTTTTCCAATTATTTTTTATTTATTTTTTTTTATGATTTTTAAGCCACATTTTTTTTTGGGTGGCAACCCCACTTTAAGGCAATATACTTACGTAACAGCATGCCATATGACAGTGCCTTGCTATGCGTTACATTGCAAAGAAGTAGATGGGCCCTAAATGACTCCAAATAACCCCTAAAAAAAGGCCTGTCTTTGAACTGTATCTCCAGGGGCAGCTATAGTTTATACTGCAATCACACTGTATCTGCTTCATCTGTTTTTATTTCTGTAGCTTACTTGAAAATGCAGCTTTTCCTGTTTTCCAGTAGATCTCGATACGGTTCACGTTTTGCCCTCTAGCCACTTGCCGACCGCCCCCTGTATATATACGTCGGCAGAATGGCACGTACAGGCAGAACCACGTACCTGTACGTGCCATTCTTCCGGCGGGTGGGGGGTCCGATCGGACCCCCCCCGGCCGGCGGGGACGGTCGGGATCGCTTCAGGAGCGATCCGGGATGAGGGGACGGCCAGTGGTTTCTGGCCACCCCCTCGCGATCGCTCCTGGCGAATCAGATGCTTCCTCTGTCTGTGTCAATCAAAACACAGGCAGAGGAAGTGATGTCACGCTCGGTGCGCCGGTCTATGTGACCGGAACGCCGAGCTGTGAACATCTAAAGGTTAGTGCACAAACAGTACACTGACACCAGTACACATAGGCACACAAAACACCCCCCTGTCACCCCCTGATCACCCCCCAGATCACCCCCTCCCCCCCCAGTCACAGTGTCACTAATTGCAGTGATCATTTTTTTACTGATCACTGCATTTAGTGTCAGTGTGACTGTAATAACTGTCAGGGCAGTTAGTTTTAGGTCCAAGGTAGCCCCCCACCCCCCCCTAATAAAGGTTTAACCCCTTGATTGCCCCCCAGGTAACCCTTTCACCCCTTTTGCCAGTGTCACTAAGCGATCGTTTTTCTGATCGCTGTATTAGTGTCACTGCTGTCGCTAGGTAACCATTTTTTTTTTTTAGGTAACCGCCATGTTTATATAGGTTCATAAATAGGTTTATAGGTCAGGTACCCCCATATTACAACCTAAATAAAGGTTTTAACCCCCTGATTGCCCCTAGAGTTAACCCTTTCACCAGTGATCACTGTATAACTGTCACTGGTGACGCTGGTTAGCCAGTTAGTTATTTCGTTATTTAGGTTCCCCGTCAGGTTTTTATATAGCGTCAGGTACCCCCATATATTACCTAATAAAGGTTTTAACCCCCTGATTGCCCCTAGTTAACCCTTTCACCCCCTTTTGCCAGTGTCACTAAGCGATCGTTTTTCTGATCGCTGCATTAGTGTCGCTAGGTAACCATTTTTTTTTTTTAGGTAACCGCCATGTTTATATAGGTTCATAAATAGGTTTATAGGTCAGGTACCCCCATATTACAACCTAAATAAAGGTTTTAACCCCCTGATTGCCCCTAGAGTTAACCCTTTCACCAGTGATCACTGTATAACTGTCACTGGTGACGCTGGTTAGCCAGTTAGTTATTTCGTTATTTAGGTTCCCCGTCAGGTTTTTATATAGCGTCAGGTACCCCCATATATTACCTAATAAAGGTTTAACCCCCTGATTGCCCCTAGTTAACCCTTTCACCCCCTTTTGCCAGTGTCACTAAGCGATCGTTTTTCTGATCGCTGCATTAGTGTCGCTAGGTAACCAGTTTTTTTTTTGTATTACTGTTACGGGTGACGCTGGTTAGTTAGCTTGTTTTTTATACTGTCAGGGCACCCGCCATTTATTACCCAATAACGGTTTAACCCCCTGATCGCCCGGCGGGTGATATCAATTAGGTTTTAGGGTCAAATAAGGTCTGCGTCGCCCCAGGTTAGTGCCAGTACCGCAAACACCCACGCACAAAGCATACACCTCCCTTAGTGGCACAGTATCTGAACAGATCAATATCTGATCTGATCAGATCTATACTAGCGTCCCAGCAGTTTAGGGTTCCAAAAAAAAACGCATTGTTAGCGGGATCAGCCCAGATACCTGCTAGCACCTGCGTTTTCCCCCCTCCGCCCAGCCCAGCCCACCCAAGTGCAGTATCGATCGATCACTGTCACTTACAAAACACTAAGCACACATAACTGCAGCGTTCGCAGAGTCAGGCCTGATCCCTGCGATCGCTAACATTTTTTTTGTGGTAGCGTTTTGATTCAGTCGCTTCAGTCAGGAGCTTTTTTACCTGTGAATCTCAAAAAAATAAAAAAAAAATAAAATAGTTGTCGTTTTATTGTTCTCTCTCTCACTCTATTCTCTCTCTATTGTTGCTCTTTTTTTACTCCATTCTATTCTGCAATGTTTTATTATGTTTTATTATGTTTTATTATGTTTTATCATGCTTGCTTTTCAGGTATGTAATTTTGTTTACTGTGTGTTTTAGTGTTGAGCATTTTTTTGTTTTCAGGTGCGCCATTCAGTTGCAACGCGGATTTATTTATCTTGACAGCAACAGCGTTTGCTCCCACGATACATAAAGCCGCGACTCCAACGCTGTAGGAGGTGATTTCACCACCACAGTTAAAAAAAAAGAGCATATATGCCGAAGCATGGGGGCCGCAGGGGGGGGGAGCGATTGGCTCCTAATGCCACGTACATACGGTCGAAATTCCGACCGTGTGTACACGGCATAACTTTTGCGGGAGGATGCCCCCATGCATCGGCATATATAAATGGTGCATGTATGCCCATCATTAGAAGTGGGTGGATGAAGGGAGGTATTCTAATGGTGGGCATACCCACCAATCAATCTCTTTTTTTCGTTCAGCCAAGAGGCTGCATGAAAAAAAAAAGATTACAATATATGTCCAGTATGTTGCTGGACTTTGAATGGTTATACCAGAATGATGCCTGCAGGTTTAGGTATCATCTTGGTATCATTCTTTTCAGCCAGTGATCGGCTTTCATGTAAAAGCAATTCTAGCGGGTAATTAGCCTCTAGACTGCTTTTACAAGCAGTGGGAGGGAATGTCCCCCCTCCCGGATATAAACCGCGCCATTGGGAAATTGGGAAAGCATTTTATCACACCAATCTTGGTGTGGTCAGATGCTTTGAGGGCAGAGGAAAGATCTAGGGTCTAATAGACCCCAATTTTTTCAAAAAAAGAGTACCTGTCACTGCCTATTGCTATCATAGGGGATATTTACATTCCCTGAGATAACAATAAAAATCATAACAAAGAAAAAAAATGGAAGGAACAGTTTAAAAATAAAATAAAAAAGCTAAATAAATAAAAAAAAAACCAAAAAAAAAAAAAAAAAAGCACCCCTGCCCCCCCTTCTCTTGCGCAAAGGCGTACACAAGCGTTGGTCTGGCGTCATATGTAAACAGCAATTGCACCATGCATGTGAGGTATCACCGCGAAGGTCAGATCGAGGGCAGTAATTTTAGCAGTAGACCTCCTCCGTGAATCTAATGTGGTATCATGTAAAGGCTTTTAAAGGCTTTTAAAAATGTATGTAGTTTGTCGCCACTGCGTGTTTGTGCGCAATTTTAAAGCATGTCGTGTTTGGTATCCATGTACTCGGCCTAAGATCATATTTTTTATTTCATCAAAAATTTGAGCAATATAGTGTGTTTTAGTGCATTAAAATAAAAAAAAGTGTATTTTTTCCACAAAAAAATGCGTTTGAAAAATCGCTGCGCAAATACTGTGTGGAAAAAAAAAATGCAACACCCACCATTTTAATCTGTAGGGCCTTTGCTTTAACATTATATATAGTGTTTGGGGGTTCAACGTAATTTTCTTGCAAAAAAAAAATATGTTTTCATGTAAACAAAAAGTGTCAGAAAGGGCTTTGTCTACAAGTGGTTAGAAGAGTGGGTGACGTGTGACATAGGCTTCTAAATGTTGTGCATAAAATGCCAGGACAGTTCAAACCCCCCCCAAATGACCCCATTTTGGAAAGTAGACACCCCAAGCTATTTGCTGAGAGCAATGTTGAGCCCATTAAATATTTTTTTTTTTTGTCCCAAGAGATTGAATAATGAAAAAAAAAAAATATATATATTTTTTTTACAAAAAGTTGTCACTAAATGATATATTGCTCAAACATGTCATGGGCATATGTGGAAATACACCCCAAAATACATTCTGTTGCTTCTCCTGAGTACGGGGATACCACATGTGTGGGACTTTTTGGGAGCCTAGCTGCGTACGGAACCCCAAAAACCAATCACCGCCTTCAGGCTTTCTAAGGGTGTAATTTTTTTATTTCACTTCTCACTGCCAATCACAGTTTCGGAGGCCATGGAATGCCCAGATGGCATAAAACCCCCCAAAATGACCCCATTTTGGAAAGTAGACACCCCAAGCTATTTGCTGAGAGGTATTGTGAGTATTTTGCAGATCTCGCTTTTTGTCACAAAGTTTTGAAAATTGAAAAAAGAAAAAAATTTTTTTTTTTTCTTTACTTTCTTCATTTTCAAAAACAAATGAGAGCTGTAAAATACTCACCATGCCTCTCAACAAATAGCTTGGGGTGTCTACTTTCCAAAATGGGGTCATTTGGGGGGGTTTTGTGCTATTTTGGCATTTTATGGCCTTCGAAACTGTGATAGGTAGTGAGGAGTGAAATCAAAAATTTGCACCCTTAGAAATCCTGAAGGCGGTGCTTGGGTTTCGGGGCCCCGTACGCGGCTAGGCTCCCAAAAAGTCCCACACATGTGGTATCCCCATACTCAGGAGAAGCAGCAAAATGTATTTTGGGGTGCAATTCCACATATAACTATGGCATGTGTGAGCAATATATCATTTAGTGACAACTTTTTGAAAAAAAAAAAAAATCTTTTTTATTTTTGTCTTTATTCAATCACTTGGGACTAAAAAAAAAAATATTCAATGGGCTCAACATGCCTCTCAGCAAATAGCTTGGGGTGTCTACTTTCCAAAATGGGGTCATTTGGGGGGGTTTTGTACTTCTCTGCCATTTTAGCACCTCAAGAAATGAAATAGGCAGTCATAAATTAAAAGCGGTGTAAATTCCAGAAAATGTACTCTAGTTTGTAGACGCTATAACTTTTGCGCAAACCAATAAATATACGCTTATTGGCATTTTTTTTACTAAAGACATGTGGCTGAATACATTTTGGCCCAAATGTTTGACTAAAATTGAGTTTATTAGATTTTTTTTATAACAAAAAGTAGAAAATCTCTTTTTTTTTCAAAATTTTCGCTCTTTTTCCGTTTATATCGCAAAAAATAAAAATCACAGAGGCAATCAAATACCATCAAAAGAAAGCTCTATTTGTGGGAAGAAAAGGACGCAAATTTCGTTTGGTTACAAAATTGCATGACCGCGCAATTACCAGTTAAAGTAGTGCAGTGCGAAATTGAAAAAAGACCTCTGGTCCTTTGGCTGCCAAATGGTCCGGGGCTGAAGTGGCTAGATATACATTTTCAGCTAGATGCTAATGAAGGCCTCATCCTTCTGGATGGACCCAGTTCTGTCATTTCATGTTACCTGTTCTTACTCCTGATAACGACATCTCGGGCCAGTTCATGGGATGGTCAGATCAGACCTGAGAAGGGTATGTAGCAGGCACCGAGTATGCCGTTTTGATGGTATAGGATTCGACGGGATGCACAGATTGTTCATTTGGATTGACATGAAATATTTTGGCATAGATTATCCAATAGGTAAAAATGTATAGCAAGTGACATAAAAATAAATAAAAGAGTTCATATTATTGTCTAACATTGGCGTTGTGTACAGTCAGTATCTTATGCTCCTGCCAGAAGGGTTTTATTTTTGCTGTATACAAATTTATGGATCATTGCCCCGTCTACTGACTTTATTTTTTGTCCACTGTGCATTATTTCTCAACTGTACACTGCTACCTTCTTCTCTGAAACAGAAGAGATATTCACATATCATGGCTTGGTAGCAAACTCTGAAAAGAATGCATTTCTTCAAAAAGAAGAATTCCAGGTATGGAGATTTTTACATAATTACATTGATCCAACTTGGTCCAATGTACCTATGTATATACCATACCTGTGGGCAGGGGCGGACTGACCACTCTTGGGACCCCCGGGCAATAGGAGATTATGGGGCCCCCAGGCAATCGGAGATTATGGGGCCACACAGTATACACACACACACAGTATACAATCACACAGTATACACATACATGTACACACAGTATACACAGACATGTTTCTATTGGCTGAGAAGGTACTGGAGAGGTGGGGCAGCTATAATCTCTGGATTTTTAGACCAAAAGGATGTCGGTAAGGGATTTTAGAAACACGAAAACCAAAAAAAACACAGATTTTTACATACTGTCCCTGGTTTTACTTAGGCTGGCAACCCTGATGGGGCCCCCTAGTGCCCCGGGGCCTTCAGGCAGTGGTCGAATGGTCAGTCTGCCCCTGCCTGTGGGATCCCTCTAGAAGCTGTAAATCCCTGTATTGGGCTTCCCTACTTCAGTGACCTTCAGTTGCTTCCAGGTTCCATGCCAAGTGGCTGCCCTGCTACATTGTGGAGCATGACATCACTATACCACCTCTCAAATGCCGAATGTCTGACCTCTTGGGTTTACATCGTAGCAGGGCAGCCACTTGGAAAGGAAACCGGAAGCTAGTGGGGATCAGTGGAGTAGTTGTGCCTAATGTCTCGTACACACGATCGGATTGTTCGCCAACAAAACCGTGGACTTTTGTCCGAAGGGTGTTGGCCCAAACTTGTCTTGCATATATACGCCCACAAATTTTTGGCCAACAATCACGAACGTAGTGATGTACTACATGGTTTTTCGGCTCTTTAGCGCCACCCTTTGAGCTCCTTCTGCTAATTTCGTGTTAGTAGAAGTTTGGTGAGTGTTGATTCGTGCTTTTCATTTCGCATTTTTAATTTCATGCTTTTCAGTTCATTTCTGAGCGGCCGTTCGTCAACCAGCCATGTTGCGGAATCGGGGGAGATTACATGTTATTTTATTATTGGCCTTGGAGTTATTGCATTGACATAATTTTTTTGGTTGAATAATGATTTGATTTGGTATATTTTCTATATTTTTGGATGCATAGAATGCACTTTATTGGTTAAGTTCTATTGGCAGATAACATGTCTAATTGTATTTGTTTTATTTTTTTAATGCACAATAAAAAAATTGTGTAGAATAATACTTGGTTATGTGTTTTATTTCAAATGACAGTTTGGAGTAGACAGTTACATTTAAAAAAACACAATGTAAAATTAACAAGGGACACCAACATAGTTGTATCTTTGATCTTAAAAACTACGGGATAATGGTGTTGTGGTAACTTGCCCAAAAAAAAAATAACAAGCATAATATTATTCTTGATATCACTAGAAAAAAAAAGCCTTTGAAAATTAGTTTGCAATAACTCCATCAGTATCACCAGCAAAGCAGCTTCATTATTATCCCATTAAAGAAGAAGAGAATTGTGCGCTGCATTTTGAGATTTCATAATTTGCCGTGTCACGAATGTTAATTCTCCATTATGAACGCTAGTTTACAAGACTGACCGCTTCTGCTTCCGAGCATGCGTGTTTGTACCTTGGACTTTTGTCCGACGGACTTGTGTACACACACTCGGAAAGTCCGACAACAGACATTTGTTCGTGGAAAATTTTAAAACCTGCCAGCCAACATTTGTCGGTGGAAAATCCGACAACAAATGTCCGATGGAGCGTACACACGGTCAGATTTACCGCCAACAGCCTGTCATCGAACATTTCCATCGGAAAGTCTGATCGTGTGTATGAGGCTTTATACAGTGATTTTTAGCTTTTAGTGGGAACTCACAGGTATGGTATATGCATAGTTACATTGGTCCAAGTTGTATCACAGCTGGTCTACCGCTCCAGACAGCTCTGTGCCATTTTCTGCATACAAGGGCAACCACAATGAGGACACCGGAGAAAGAAGAAGGTGGGGAGAACAAGGCAGCGGCGTGTGCGCACAGAGGACACAAGAGAAGGAAGAAAGGGGGAAGCAGGAAAGTGGCACATGTACACTGAGGACAGAGGAGGAGGGGAGAATGGGGATCATAAAGTAGTACATGTGCAATGAAGACACAGGAGGATGAAGGAATGAGGAGCAGGGGAGTGGCGTTTGTATAGCTCCCAACTGTCCCTGATTCCGAAGGACTGTCCCTGATTTGGAGCAATGTCCCTCTGTCCCTCATTCCTCCTCATTTGTCCTTCATTTTGGTCAGTTCTACATAGATGTATATAAAATGTATGTTTTATCTTTCAAAAAGCTGCCTATGTGCCCAGAGGACACAGGAAGAGGGAGGAGTTGGGAGCAGGGAAGAGGCATATGTTCAATGAGGACAAAGGAGAAGGGAGGAGTGGGAAGCAGGGGAGGTGCGCGTGTACACTGATGACACAGGAGGAGGATGTAATGCGGAGTGGCACAGGTTCTCCGAGGACAGGACACAGGAAGAGTGAAGACTGGGGATCAGGGGAGTGGTATGTAGGAACACATGAGAACACAAGATGGAGGAGTGGGGACCAATGAGGACATAGGAGGAATGGGGAGCAGGGGAGTGGCAATGCACACTAAAGGCACTGGGGGAAAGAGGAGGTGGGATCAGGGGAGTGGCATGCTGGCACTGAGGACACAGAATAAGTGAGGAGTAGGTGTGTGTGCACTGAGGACATAGGAGGAGGAAGTAATGGGGAGCAGTGGAGTGGCGTGTGTTCACTGAGGTCACAGAAGAGGAAGTAATGGGGAGCAGGAGAGTGATGGGTGGGCACTGATGACACAGGAGGATGGGAAGCGGAGAAGTGGCATGTGTGCATGAAATCACAGGCGGCAGGAGGAATGAGGAGCAAGGGATGTGCCCTGAGGACACAGAAGGAGTGGGGATCAGGCAGTTGCACATGTGCACTGAGGACACAGGAGGAGGGAGGAGTGGGGAGCAGGCAGTTGCACATGTGCACTGAGGACACAGGAGGAGGGAGGATCGGGGAGCAGGGGAGTTACTTGTGTGCACTGAGGACACAGAAAGGGGAGGAGTCTGGAATAGAGGAGTGGCATGTACACACTGAGGACACAGAAAAGGGAGGAGTGGCATGTACACACTGAGGACACAAGAAGGTGAAGTAATGAGGAGCAGGGAAGTGGCACATGTACACTGAGGACATAGGAAGATGGAGGAGTGGAGAGCAGGGGAGTGACACATGTGAAGTGGGAAGCAGGGGAGTGGCGTGTGTGCACTAGGGACACAGGAGGCGAGGGGGGCAGGGAGTGGCATATGCTCACTGAGGACACAGGGGGAGGGAGAAGTGGGAAGCGGGGGAGTGGCATGTGCGCACTAAGGATGCAGGAGGAGTGGGGAGCAGGGAGTGGCATATACTCACTGGGGACAAGTAAGGATCAGAGGAGTGACAAGTATACACTGAGGACACAAGAGGAGAAAGAAGTGCAGAGTAGGGGAGTGGTATGTTTGCACTGGGGACACGGAAGGAGTGGGGAGCAGAGGAGTAGCATGTAAGTACAGAGGAACCTGATAAGAGGGCATTTTGATAGCAAGGAGTGCAACACAACCACAGTCCTGGGAGGAAAAGCATACAGCAAACATGATAAGTGTTGATGTCTGCAGTAGAGGTCGACCGATATGGGTTTTTCTCTGGCCGATGCCGATGCCGATATTTAGAAATCGCGGCGGCCGATGGCCGATATAGGATGCCGATTTTTTTGGGCCGATATGTTAGGCCGATTTTTTTAATTTTTTTTATTTTTTCCCTTCATCTCATAAAATCTAATGAGATTTCACACTGGGGCGTTTTTCAGGCGCTTTTGGGCTAAAAATAGTGCCTGTAAACTGCCTGCAAAACATCTCCCCTGCAGTCTGTGTGAAAGCCCGAGTGCTTTTACACTGAAGCGATGCGCTGGCAGGACCTTAAAAAAAATAGTCCTGCAAGCAGCATCTTTGGAGCGGTGTTAACTTCTCCTCCACCACTCCTGCCCATTGAAATGAATGGGCACCGCTGCTGAAGCGCCTGCAATGCGATTTGGCAGCGGCGATTCACGGGCGCATTTAACCCCTTCCTCGACCACTAGCTGGGCTATAAGTGCCCCACTAGCAGCCGAATAGCGTCGCTAAAATGACAGTAAAGCGTCGCTAAAACTAGCAGCGTTTTACCGTCAACGCTGCCCGCTCCAGTGTGAAAGCAGCTTTAAGTGATACAAAAAATTTCCTACATTTAAACATTTATTAAACAAAACAAACCTCCAATCAGTTCACTTGTATGTATAATTTAAAAAAAAAACTATATATTAAATACACAAAAATAGGTAATCAAAACTTTAGGACGAAAAAAAAAAAAAAAAAATCGGCAAACTTTACTGTTTTAGTTTTCGTTTTAAAATCATTAGTGTATTTTTTTTCCAAAAAAAATGCGTTTGAAAGACCGCTGCGCAAATACCGTGTGACATAAAATATTGCAACAACCGCTATTTTATTCCCTAGGGTCTCTGTTAAAAAAACATATATAATTGTTGGGGGTTCCAAGTGATTTTCTAGGAGAAAATACAGGATTTTTACTTGTAAGCAACAAGTGTCAGAAAAGATTTAGTCTTTAAATGGTTAAACTGAGAACTTCTCCCACACAGCCTTGAGTCTATTCATTAAGTGTAAACATTGTAATCATTGTAACACTTTGGTCTTTTTTGGCAGAATGCCCAGAGAGGAGAAGGGGAAGACTGAGGCAACTTGCATTGACTTCTATTACAGAAGTCTTTTGCAAGTCACGGCTGAAGTTATAATCGGCCTTTTTTATCAGCAGAATCGGCCGATGCCGATTAATTAAAAAACGCCAAATATCGGCCGATATATCGGCCGGCCGATATATCGGTCGACCTCTAGTCTGCAGCACTATATCCTTTTTTCACCTCAGGATTTAGTAACACTTTAAGCGCTTCTTTATAGCAATCTTTATACAACATACTGAATGTGATTACTTACTTATTACTTACTACTTGATACTACTTACTACTTGATTACTTACATTACAGGGGAACGAGTGGAGCTCATGAAGGAGTCACAACTTTGAGTGACTGCTATCCTGCTTGGATAAATATATATGTAGCACCCTGGAGTTTAGGTAGGGTTGCTCCTCACAAATTTTCTTACCAGGAGTAGTTATCCCGGTTGATTGTTAGAGATCTATTGATTTCTCCCCCCACGGGCGGCAACTAGTTAATGGCTGTGTGTTGAGTTATTTTGAGGGGACAACACATTTACACTGTTATACAAGCTGTACACTCACTACTTTACATTGTAGCAAAGTGTAATTTCTTCAGTGTTGTCCCATGAAAAGATAGAAGAAAATATTTACAAAAATGTGAGGGGTGTACTTACTTTTGTGCGATACTGTATGTCTCTTTTACATTGTCAGTGAGAAAATGTCACAGTCCTTCACCATAGGCCGCTCAGGAGGACCGTGTTTGCTCTGGTCATACAATCTAAATGATCTTTTTTTTTTTTCCCTGTGTCCTGAAGTGCAGAAATAGTGCACATCAGTAGGCAAGTGACATTTTAAAGATCTTTCCGCCTCCCCGAAGGACAAGTTTCTAATTAAAAAGGTAGAATTGACCCAGAAAAAAAATATGATGGAAATGCAGAAACTGGAAAAGAGAAGAAGTTAAGAAAAATTTGTGGTAATGGAATTTTTCAAATCCAAAACGTAAGAGATAGCAAAGGTTATACTGCTTCCAATTGTCTATTTTACTTAAAGTGGAGGGCCACCCTGAAAGAAAAAAAAAAAACTTCATAAAAATGTTAATAAAAATGTAAAATGAAAAAAAAAAAAATTATTTTTTTTTACTTACCAGAAATGGCTGTTGCTAGGCAGATCGTCCTAATCTGCCTCTTCTTGTTCCGCGGAGCTGTTCTGTCTTCTGCTCCTAGCGCCATCTTCTAGTGAATGGGGCGCGGTGTGTTATGGGAACTGTGTGTCCCACAACACATCGTGTTCCCCATTCACAAAGCGCTGCGTGACTCGCACAGTAGGAAACGGGCAGGCGGCGCCGGGAACCGAGACCCGAGGGACGATCGGTCTCGGGCGGCCGACATCGCAGGCACCCAGGACAGGTAAGTCTGCTTATTAAAAGTCAGCAGCTACAGTGTTTGTAGCTGCTGACTTTTATTTATTTTTTTTTTTCCCGGCTGGCCCTCCCCTTTAAAGTTGCAATTTAATTTGCTTCTATTTTGCCTTACCTGGTTCCTTTTTTCCCTCCTCATTAGAATACTAATTACATAATAAAAAAAAAAAAAAACAGTTTTCCTTAGATAGATTATTTTAGACCCAATGACATCACTAGGGGTTCCAAATACTGTAGCCATAATATATTATGCAGGAACCCTCCCCTGTTGAACAGCGGCATTCAGAGGCATGGCTTGGGGAGATGATAAATGTTTAGCACCTTTCTAGAGCTCTCTTTCCCCTGGAGCTTCTCCCTGGGAGGTGATCTCTATAAAGGTATTTCACATTGGCTTAGCCCCAGCCTGAGACGTGCTCAGGGCCCAAGAACTAGAACTAAAGCTGGAAAGATTTCCTGAAGGAAGCTCAGCTAGAGAAAGGATCTTCCTGCTGAAGAGTGCCACAGAGTAGCTGTGTAGAAGCTACCATATGGACATTGTAAAGAAGGACTCATTGCCCACTAGACATGTGCACAATAGAAAAAATTTTTATTTTCATTTCATTTCTTTCGTTTTCGTCGATTCGTAACGATTCGTAAATTCGTAAGTCGTCGGTGTTCGTATTCGTAACGATTCGTATTTTCGTGTAGCGGGGTCGTACCCCTTTTAGGGGAAAAGACTACATTCCCCATAATCCCCCAGGCTCCCGGGCTGCTTGCTTCCGCCCTGGAGGCTGCTGGGGGAGGTTATAAAAAGGAGGAGGAGAGACCGCCTCTTCCTCTTCTGATGCCGCTTCTGACTGGGTGTCCTCTTGTGACTGATCTTCCTCTGCTGACTGTGCTGGTCACGCGGAGACTTGTTCCTGAGGAGACACCTGTGCGGACCGGGACTGCTGAAGGCCTGAAGCCTGGGCCTTGCAGCAGGTGGAGAGAGACTCTCATCCCTCAGAGTCAGCAGCAGCGGAGCGGAGACTCTTCCCTACAGTCGGTCGGTCGGAGCTGAGGACCGGAGCGCAGGGGCTGTGACGGAGGAGACCGGAGCCGCCATTGGAGGGACCGGAGCTGAGGACGGTACCCCAGGATTGGTGAGAGAGCTGAAAGGCTCATCCTGCATTGCTATACACACGTTTATGCCTATTGAACTGCCTAGGCACAATTTACCTCAGAGCAGCAAATGTTACTTTCTGTGGATTACAAATACACCATTTAAAGCTACATGTGCACCACCTCTACAGATCTATTGCCGGTGAAGAACACTGTACTAGTACAAGGACTGAGCTCTATTGCTAGGGATCAGGCCTGGTCCGTTAGGTAGGCGCAGATAGATTTATTGCACCTCAGGGGTGCATAGCAGACGGTCGCCACACCTGGCGCTCCGTTCCCCATTGCTAGTTTGATACATATATATGTGTACATGTTAAAGTGCATATTGCAGGGACCTGCTAAAGTATTGTAAGCCAAATGTTTAAATGCATGTTACTATTTCTTTTCCTTATTGCCAAAGTAAAGCCAGTTATTCTTATCTCAGCAGTCTGCTTGTGAGTTCATACCCATTACACTTAGAGTATAAGTGATATTTATATGTGCATAGATACATACCCCTTTACTAACTGTGCCAGAGCGGGTAGAGCAAATTGCCGGGGGTTTGTGGAGCTGTACTCAGGGACCCAAAACAAACCAGCGGCCCTCTTAACTGGGGGTATCGCTACACGTGGGGGCTCGTAATCCGGGATCCTGAGTCAGCGGGAAAAGCCGCCAGAAGGTACCGGCATGGACCCGATAGAAGTGGGACGGTGGTCCGCAACATGGGCCACTGATCCAGCCGCAGCAGCAGTCATTGAACTGCCAGGGATATGGCAGAGAGAGGCAGTCAAGCAGCTCATAATGTCCCTATCCCCGTGCCAAAAGTCATGGATAATGGACATGAGAAATGATGCCGGGTATACATACGCCCTAATAGAATGGCAGGAAGAGACTCCAGAGCAGTTCAGGAGCCAAAGCATACAAGCACCGAATGGTCAGGCCTATCAAGTGCTGCATGCGCTGCCGCGCAAGGGAGTCTGTCCTCCTATGAAAGCTGTGCTATCCCCAAAGAAGGAAGAGCAGAAGGGCGCGGAAAGTCCCGCACCCGCACAACCTACTCTTAGCGCAGAACTGTGTGCTGTCCTAGGGGAGATTGTGACTCAGTGCAGAAGAGACCCCGGGGATTACCCAATGTCGGGATACAGGAAACTCCGGATGTTTTCAGGGAGGACACCTGTACCCTCGGGAGAAGAGAGATTTGAAGAGTGGTTAGATGGTGCCACACAGGCCTTAGAAGAATGGGAGGTCTCAGAAGGCAGAAAGAAGCAAAGGATTGTTGAGAGCCTAAAAGGGCCTGCCTTAGAGGCCATATGCAACCTGAAGACAAGCAAGAAAGATTGCACTGCCCAGGACTACATAGACATCCTGGAAAGTGTGTTTGGTGGGACAGAAAAAGTCACAGAACTTACCTATCAACTGGAACACTGTTACCAGAAGACAGGGGAGAAGCTGTCGGAGTACATGGGACGTATAGACAAGATCCTGCATAGGATTATCCTGAAGAAGGGGATAGATCCAGGGAAGGTAGATGAAGCCCGTGCCCAGCAGGTGATGAGGGGAGCCCAACCTCTAGACCCTGTCGCACTAATTCTACGCACCCGGCAGGATGGGAAGAGCCTGGACTACCCTGATCTCATTCGCATGGTCAGAGAAGAAGAGGCCATGTTGGAAGAGAAAAGGGAAAAGCAAGTGATGGGGTCTACAAAGCTTCCAGTGGCCACGGTCAGGTCGGCCTTAACCACTGAAAGAGAGACAGAGGTAGATGCCCTGAAGTTGCAGATGTCCCAGATGATGGAGATACTGACATCTCTAGTGGCGAAAGAGACGCCAAGTCCCAAGAAAGAATCAAGCAGGAGGGAATTGTTTCCAGCTGTTTCAGCACCAGCATCCCCACCTGACTACGGTGAGATGATCTGTTTTAATTGTGGGGGAATTGGCCATATTGCAGCTGTATGTGCCAGTCCCAGGAAGAAGAAAACAGAAAGCCGCCAGCCGGCGGGAACCGCCAAATGGCCCCGGTGAAGGAGTCAACCGGGTGCCCATCACCTTCAGTGAGCTCCAAGAAGGATAACAGGAAAAGAAAGCGAGGAGATCAAACCCCTCGGAAGGAACCCAGGGATCCTCAACCAAGTTACACTCCAGAGAAAGGGGGCAAGACCCCTCCGAAGAGACACAGTACCCCCAAGCGAGAACCCTTAAAAGTGAGAGATAACAATGTCCCTCAACGGGTTCACACTCCCACTAAGAGGGAGAAAATTAATGCATACCAGGCTCAAGAAAGGATCAAGCGTAAATCCAGCACTTGTAAAGAAAAGAGTCCAAAGAAGAAGGTAGCATCAACTCGGCCCTACCCGGAAGAGCTGGTTGGTCCATCTCCTACTGTACCCATCCAGGTGGAAGGAGTGTACACGAAGGCCCTCCTAGACACTGGAGCACAAGTGACCCTATTGTACAGGGACTTCTATGACAGATACCTGAGTCATCTGCCTATACAGAAGATAGAAGAGTTGGAGATAAGGGGATTGGGAACTCAGAGTTTCCCCTATGATGGATACCTACCCATACGGTTGACCTTTGACCCATCCGTGGCTGGAAAGGCTGAAGTGTTCGACACCCTGGCAGTGGTGTGCCCTCGCCCGCCTGGAACCAGCAAGACCTCCCTGATCATAGGGACGAACACGGATCTAGTTAGAAGGCTTCTGACTCCCCTGGTGAAGAAAGAGAATCTTTCAGCTCCCAAGATCCACCCCATGCTGAAGGCAGCCTATCAGCGGTTGGTCCTAGAGCAGAAGACCCCAAGTGGGGGGATAGGAAGGGTATGGAGGCTTGGAAAAGAAGGAGCAGTGTTACAGCCTGGAGAGGTGACCTGCATGAGAGCCACGGTGAAACTTACTTGGGAGCAGCCTGGCCCCTTTGTAATGTTGGAACCTGACCCAATGGAGGGTCACTCAGGTCTGGAAGTGATACCAGAAGTAATTTCATTGAAGGACCTGAAGAAGGCCAGAGGAAGAGTCCCTGTCAGTGTGAGGAACCCCACGGAGCGGCCCGTGGAGATCCCTGCCAGGATGCTTCTGGGACAGGTGAGTCCTGCTGTCCCAGTTGGCTGGTCAGAAGTGAAGGGGACGGGTGAAGGAGAAGATGTTTGGAAGAAACTCTCCATGGAAAACCCAAACCTACCTGGAGCTTGGAAAGAGAGAGCCAAGGCCCAGCTGACCAGATGGGAGAAGATTTTCTCTAAAGATGAGTTTGATGTGGGGTGTGCGAGGAGTGCCACCCATCGAATCCGCATGCAAGAGGACAAGCCATTCAGAGAGAGAGTCAGGCGAGTCCCGCTAGCAGATCTGGAGGATCTGAGGGAGCAGCTTGCGGAACTGAAGAAGACGGGAGTGATTAGGGAATCCAGAAGCCCCTATGCCTCCCCAATTGTGGTAGTCAGGAAGAAGAATGGGTCATTGAGGCTCTGCATTGACTACAGAACTCTCAACAGAAGGACCATTCCTGACCAGTACACCACGCCAAGGATAGAGGATGCCTTACAGAGTTTATCTGGGGCTAAGTGGTTCAGTGTGATGGACCTCAAGAGTGGGTATTACCAAATCCCCATGCATCCAGAAGACAGAGAAAAGACTGCCTTCATAACCCCAGTAGGATTCTTTGAGTTCAACAGGATGCCTCAGGGCCTATCTGGAGCTCCTGCTACGTTTCAACGCCTAATGGAAAGGACAGTTGGAGACATGAACCTCATAGAAGTCCTTGTGTACCTGGATGATGTCATTGTCTTTGGAAAGACTTTGGAAGAGCATGAAGCCAGATTGGAGAAAGTACTGAAGAGGCTCAGTGAAGAGGGACTCAAACTTTCTCCCGAGAAGTGTCGGTTCTATCAGTCTTCTGTGAACTATCTGGGACACATAGTGTCTGAAAAAGGAGTGGCTACAGACCCTGAGAAGTTGGAGGCAGTTACTTCGTGGCCAAGACCCACAACAGTTACAGAACTTCGGTCTTTCTTGGGGTTCTGCTCCTACTACCGCAGGTTTGTGGATGGGTTTGCCCACATTGCAAAACCCCTAAACGAACTGCTCAAGACAGAAGGAGAGGAAGATGGGTTGGGGCCTAGGAGGCCCGGTGAGTCGGTCCAAGACCAATGGAACTCAAGGTGTGAAGAGGCTTTCAGAACCTTGAAGAGAAGTCTCACCACAGCCCCAGTTTTGGCCTACGCTGATCCCACTAGACCATATGAGCTACATGTTGATGCCAGCCATGAGGGCCTAGGTGGAGTACTCTACCAGGAGTATGAAGACCAGCTACGACCAGTGGCCTATGTGAGCCGGAGCCTGACCCCCTCCGAGAAGAACTATCCCACCCACAAGTTGGAGTTCTTAGCCCTCAAATGGGCAGTTGTTGACAAACTGAGAGACTATCTGTATGGGGCCGAGTTTACTGTAAAGACAGATAACAACCCCTTGACCTATCTATTCACCACCGCCAAGCTGGATGCAACTGGACACAGATGGTTGGCGGCGTTGTCTGGATTCAATTTCAGCCTCAAGTACAGACCAGGGGCTGGAAATAGGGATGCAGATGCCCTGTCCCGAAGATCCCATGTCATGGTCGATGACTGGGAAGACTGGACTCAAGTGGCACCAGAAGGAGTGCGAGCCCTTTGTCAAGGGGCTGAACTCCAAGCCAGAGGAGGATCCAGAGCTGAAGAGATAGGAGTTACCACAGCAAGGAGAAGTGCTGAAAGCCCTGACCCATCCACTGTTCATTTGGTGGAGGGCAACCCCAGCTCACTCTCTGGCACAGTTAAGCAGGTCGCCCACACTGAAGTGACCTGTAGACAGGACAGCTCCCCATCTTATGCCAATTGGTGGGAAGCTCCCCTGTCCAAATTATGTGAAAGTGTTGTTCCCGAGAAAGCTTGTAATTTGAACACTGTCTTTGGGGACCAAAGATTCAAAGTGGGGGGAGTGTGTAGCGGGGTCGTACCCCTTTTAGGGGAAAAGACTACATTCCCCATAATCCCCCAGGCTCCCGGGCTGCTTGCTTCCGCCCTGGAGGCTGCTGGGGGAGGTTATAAAAAGGAGGAGGAGAGACCGCCTCTTCCTCTTCTGATGCCGCTTCTGACTGGGTGTCCTCTTGTGACTGATCTTCCTCTGCTGACTGTGCTGGTCACGCGGAGACTTGTTCCTGAGGAGACACCTGTGCGGACCGGGACTGCTGAAGGCCTGAAGCCTGGGCCTTGCAGCAGGTGGAGAGAGACTCTCATCCCTCAGAGTCAGCAGCAGCGGAGCGGAGACTCTTCCCTACAGTCGGTCGGTCGGAGCTGAGGACCGGAGCGCAGGGGCTGTGACGGAGGAGACCGGAGCCGCCATTGGAGGGACCGGAGCTGAGGACGGTACCCCAGGATTGGTGAGAGAGCTGAAAGGCTCATCCTGCATTGCTATACACACGTTTATGCCTATTGAACTGCCTAGGCACAATTTACCTCAGAGCAGCAAATGTTACTTTCTGTGGATTACAAATACACCATTTAAAGCTACATGTGCACCACCTCTACAGATTTACTGCCGGTGAAGAACACTGTACTTGTACAAGGACTGAGCTCTATTGCTAGGGATCAGGCCTGGTCCGTTAGGTAGGCGCAGATAGATTTATTGCACCTCAGGGGTGCATAGCAGACGGTCGCCACACCTGGCGCTCCGTTCCCCATTGCTAGTTTGATACATATATATGTGTACATGTTAAAGTGCATATTGCAGGGACCTGCTAAAGTATTGTAAGCCAAATGTTTAAATGCATGTTACTATTTATTTTCCTTATTGCCAAAGTAAAGCCAGTTATTCTTATCTCAGCAGTCTGCTTGTGAGTTCATACCCATTACACTTAGAGTATAAGTGATATTTATATGTGCATAGATACATACCCCTTTACTAACTGTGCCAGAGCGGGTAGAGCAAATTGCCGGGGGTTGGCGGAGCTGTACTCAGGGACCCAAAACAAACCAGCGGCCCTCTTAACTGGGGGTATCGCTACATTTGTAAGAGTTATTTTTTCGTTGATTCGTTTTTCCGTTTCGTTTATTCGAAATTCGGACGCATCCGTATTTTCGTAGATTTAGTTACATTCGTACTTTCGTTAGATTGATTTATTCGTACTTTTGGAACATTGTTTTCGTAGATTCGTAAATTCATAATTTTATGTAATGTGTATGCTATTATTACATTTTAAGAGACACGGAAAATTACGAATCGAAAAAAAAGTTACGAATGTACGAATTTTTTGTTCAATCCATTCGAAGCACGTTAAGCAGCGCCATTGTAAGAGACACGGAAAATTACGAATCGAAAAAAAAAAAAAAGTTACGAATGTACAATTTTTTTTCGTTCAATCCATTCTAAGCACGTTAAGCAGCGCCATTGTAAGAGACACGGAAAATTACGAATCGAAAAAAAAAAAAAAGTTACGAATGTACGAATTTTTTCGTTCAATCCATTCGAAGCACGTTAAGCAGCGCCATTGTAAGAGACACGGAAAATTACGAATCGAAAAAAAAAAAAAAAAGTTACGAATGTATGAATTTTTTCGTTCAATCCATTCTAAGCACGTTAAGCAGCGCCATTGTAAGAGACACGGACAATTACGAATCGAAAAAAAAAAAAAGTTACGAATGTACGAATTTTTTCGTTCAATCCATTCGAAGCACGTTAAGCAGCGCCATTGTAAGAGACACGGAAAATTACGAATCGAAAAAAAAAAAAAGTTACGAATGTGTGAATTTTTTCGTTCAATCCATTCTAAGCACGTTAAGCAGCGCCATTGTAAGAGACACGGACAATTACGAATCGAAAAAAAAAAAAGTTACGAATGTGTGAATTTTTTCGTTCAATCCATTCTAAGCACGTTAAGCAGCGCCATTGTAAGAGACACGGACAATTACGAATCGAAAAAAAAAAAGTTACGAATGTACAAATTTTTTCGTTCAATCCATTCGAAGCACGTTAAGCAGCGCCATTGTAAGGAAAACGGAAAACCAATACCAATTCAACAAAAAAAAAAAGTTACGAATGTACGAATTTTTTCGTTCATTTTAATTTTCGTTGTTCCTGTTTTCGTTTTTCGGATTATCTTCATTCGTAGTTTCGTTGTTTCTAATTTGGTTATTTCGGATTTTTGTTGTTTTTCGGATTCGTTCGATTCGAACATTCGTTATTCGTTAAAATTTTTAGCGAATCGTTCGTTTATTCGTACGATAACGAATGAACGAATATAACGAATTTTAACGAAAAAAAAACAAAACGAATTGCACATGTCTATTGCCCACAGATCGAGGTATTTTTGACTGCTTCCAAAAGGAAAAGGAACCTAACTTATTCACTTCAATTAATGAAAGACTGCTTATACAGAGCTATGGATTTGATTGGCTATCAATCTAATTACAACATTTTTTCAAGAAGCTGCTCTTGAAGAACCTACTACTAATTCAGAATGCCTGTCCTCCATTTTTGTGCTATTTTGGGTTTTCTGCACCCCTAAATCCTCTCTCTATTTGTGAGTCTGGCAATAAAAAGTAAAAAGACTAAAGTGACTGGCGTCCAACTTATTTTTTGCCTCACTATAGACCAAGGATCAGACCCAGATATCCGAAATGCTAGCTCTATAAGCCACTTGGTGATTACCTATCACTGCTCAAGGGTAATGGGGGTTCCCTTAGGTTCCACAGTGAGTATAACAATGATGCTTTATTGCATATACAGACTGATTTTACTGTTGTGGGTTTAGTAACACTTTAATGCCCCGTACACACGGTCGGAAATTCCGACCACAAAATCCATCAGATTTTTTCCGACGGATTTTGTCCGACACTGGTGTTGCATACACACGGTCGGACAAAGTTGTCGGAAAATCCGATCATTCTGAACGTGGTGACGTTCGTTGCGTACGACGGAACTACGTAGAGGCTAGTAGCCAATAGCTTTGGTCTTGTAATTTGATCTGAGCATGCGTGGCACTTTGTCCGTCGGAATTCGCTACACACGATCCGAAAAAGTCCGATCGGACTTTGTTGTCGGAAAATTTGAGAGCAGGATCTCAAATTTTTTTCCGACGGAAAAAGTCAGATTGCGCCCACACACGGTCGGATTTTCCGACAACATGGTCCGATAGGACATTTTCCGTCGGAAATCCCGACGTGTGTATGGGGCATAACAATAGCATTGCACTGCTGGCACACCAGCAGCAGGTATTTATTGCATAATTGCCTCAAAACAAACAAGATATGACTCACTTCTGTACCATAAATAATAACAAAGTTATTGCTGAATTAATACAGTTATAAATAAAAAAGGAAAATGGCTCTAGAACTGAACTAGCTAAAGTCTGGATATGGCTGCCCCATGCGAACAGTGCCTTGAAAAAGTATTCACACCCCTTGACATTTTCCACATTTTGTCATGTTACAACCAAAAATGTAAATGTATTTTATTGGAATTTTATGTGAGAGACCAACACAAAGTGGCAGATAATTGTGAAGTGGAAGGATAAATATAAATGGTTTTTAATTTTTTTTTACAAATAAATATGTGAAAAGTGTGAGGGGGCATTTGTATGGCTCCCCCCTGAGTCAATACTTTGTAGAACCTCCTTTCACTGCAATTACAGCTGAAAGTCTTTTTGGGGATGTCTCTACCAACTTTGCACATCTAGAGAGTGACATTTTTGCCCATTCTTCTTTGCAAAATAGCTCAAGCTCTGTCAGATTGTATGGAGAGCATCTGTGAACAGCAATTTTCAAGTCTTGTCACAGATTCTCAATTGGATTTAGGTCTGGACTTTGACTGGGCCATTCTAATGCCCTGTACACACGGTCGGAAATTCCGACGGAAAATGTCCCATCGGACCATGTTTTCAGAAAATCCGCCCGTGTGTGGGCTCCATCGGATTTTTTCAGTCGGAATTTCCGACGGAAAAAATTTGAGATCCTGCTCTCAAATTTTCCGACAACAAAATCGGATCAGACTTTTTCCGATCGTGTGTAGAGAATTCTGACGGACAAAGTGCCACGCATGCTCAGATCAAATTACGAGACCAAAGCTATTGGCTACTAGCCTCTACGTTGTTCCGTCGTACGCAACAAACGTCACCACGTTCAGAATGATCGGATTTTCCGACAAGTTTGTCCGACCGTGTGTATGCAACACCAGTGTTGGACAAAATCCGTCGGAAAAAATCAGACAGATTTTGTATGGGGCATTACACATGAATATGCTCTGATCTAAACCATGGGTCTTCAAACTATGGCCCTCCAGTTGTTCAGGAACTACAATTCCCATCATGCCTAGTCATGTCTGTGAATGTCAGAGTTTTACAATGCCTCATGGGATGTGTAGTTCCGCAACAGCTGGAGGGCCATAGTTTGAGGATCCCTGATCTAAACCATTCCATTGTAGCTCTGGTTGTATGGCTAGGGTTGTTGTCCTGCTGGAAGGTGAACCTCCGCCCCAGTCTCAAGTCTTTTGCAGACTCTAACAGGTTTTCTTCTAAGATTGCCCTGTATTTGGCTCCATCCATCTTCCCATCAACTCTGACCAGCTTCCCTGTCCCTGCTGAAGAAAAGCATCCCCACAACATGATGCTGCCACCACCATGTTTCACGGTGGGGATGGTGTGTTCAGGGTGATGTGCAGTGTTGGTTTTCCACCACACATAGCGTTTTGCTTTTAGGCCAAAAAGTTCCATTTTGGTCTCATCTGACCAGATCACCTTCTTCCACATGTTTGCTGTGTCCCCCGCATGTTTTCCGGCAAACTGCAAATGCAACTTTTTATGACTTTCTTTCAACAATGGCTTTCTTCTTGCCACTCTTCCATAAAGATCAGATTTGTGGAGTGCACGACTAATGCTGCGTACACACGATCGGAAATTCGGCCAGCAAAAGACAGATGAGAGCTAATGGTCAGAAAATGCGACCGTGTGTACGCTCCATCTGACTTTTGCTGGCTGAATTCCAGCCAGCAAAAGATTGAGAGCATGTTCTCAATTTTTCGGTCGGAAAAAGTTCCGATCGGAAATTCTGATTGTCTGTAGCAATTCTGACGCGCAAAATTCCTACGCATGCTCGGAAAAAATTTGACGCATGCTCGGAAGCATTGAACTTAATTTTCTCGGCTCGTCGTAGTGTTGTACGTCACCGCGTTCTTGACGTTCGAAAGTTCAGTGAACTTCTGTGTGACCGTGTGTATGCAAGCCAAGCTTGAGCGGAATTCCGTCAGAAAAAAACATCCCTTTTTCTGATGGAAAATACGCTCGTGTGTACGGGGCATAATAGTTGTCCTGTGGACAGATTCTCCCACCTGAGCTGTGGATCTCTGCAGTTCCTCCAGAGTTACCATGGGCCTCTTGGTTGCTTCTCTGATTAATGCTCTCCTTGCCCGGCCTGTCAGTTTAGGTGGACGGCCATGTCTTGGTAGGTTTGCAGTTGTGCCATACTCTTTCCATTTTCGGATGATGGACTGAACAGTGCTCTGTGAGATGTTCAAAGCTTGGAATATTTTTTTATAACCTAACCCTGCTTTAAATTTCTCCACAACTTTATCCCTGACCTGTCTGGTGTTCACTATGATGTTTGTTCACTAAGGTTCTCTAAACAAAACTCTGAGGGCTTCACAGAACAGCTGTATTTATACTGAGATTAAATTACACACAGGTGGACTCAATTTACTAATTATGTGACTTCTGAAGGCACTAGATTTTAGTTAGGGGGTATCAGAGTAAAAGGGGGCTGAATACAAATGCACGCCACACTTTTCACATATTTATTTGTAAAAAAAATTGAAAACCATTTATCATTTTCCTTCCACTTCCCAATTATGTGCCACTTTTTGTTGGTCTATCACATAAAATCCCAATAAAATAAATTTATGTTTTTGGTTGTAACATGACAAAATGTGGAAAATTTCAAGAGGTATGAATACTTTTTCAAAGCACTGTATAGGGCTCTCCTGCGCAGGATCACGTACCTAGTACCTATATATATATAAATATATATATTTATTTATTTAAAAATTATATGTAGAAAGAAGTTTTTTTTAATGCACAGTGACTCATTGAAATGGTTATCTACAGTAAGCTGATCAAATTCACATAAATCTAAAAAAAAAAAAAAAAAAAAAAAGAAGAAGAATATAGATTCCCTCAGTCCTCAGCCCGGCTGCAGCTGGGTGAACACAGAGATAATACCGGATGTTTTGTCTGCCTCTAATTCGTTATTGATATAGTATCAGGCAAGCAAGGAACAATCTTTCGTTTCCGCAGCTTGACCAAAGCACTTCAGGTCACCTTTTAATTCATTAGAGCAACATGCTCACCCATCGGTGATGTCCTCGCAATGGTTCTATTGACTGTCACTGTCTTTTTTCAGAAGGAGGAATATTATGGACCATTAATAAAATATTATTAAATTTAAAATCCATTTTTTTATATTTTTACCCATTGTAAAAAAAAAACAGCAACTGAGTTTTTTTGAGGGTACGATTCCCTGAAGACGTTCACAACGAAACGTACTTCGGAGCATCACCTTGGTCATGTGATCTTTCCTCACATCCGGTATCCCTGGTTGCTATGATCCTCTAGCTGGAACGCACGCTGACCACGGAGGTGGTTCACAGCCGACACGCTTAACAAACGGCATTGAGACGCGAGCAGCCCCAGTGCCGGGTGAGCACCAACGAATGTAAGGGGCCATTTGGCTTTTTGTCTTTGTTTTTAACAGTTTTTACATAAACTTGTGTAGCGCTGACATCCTTGCATATTAATGTGTGTTTGCATGCTATAATATAAAGTCTATGGACATTGCTATGGTTCAGTATTTGGAGCCATCTAGTGGCCAAATACTGGTAATGCACTTATATGATTTTTACCTCAGAACAAGCACAAAAGACTGATACAGGAAGTGACTGTTGTTTTGATCAGAAGGTTGACCTTGTTACCCAGGAGGCTTGGTGACCTACCCATGAACACTCTCTCTAGCAGTGCATGCTGGGTAGAGCATAAAAGGAACCGGAGCGGATATTTTAGCTCTCTTGGGGTCGCGTGGCCTGCCTGTGAGGATATGTGAGGAGGCTTCCCGAAGACAGCGGCTTACAGACATTGCGGAGCGCAACCCCGCTTGTTTGTGCAAGTGACCTGACAGTGCCTGAGAGACCGGACTGAAGATCCAGAGACACTCATCCGAGCATCGGAGGACCGGGCCCACCCTGCGGAGCGGAACGGAGTGACTGGCCCAGCTGAGGGAGAAGCAAGCTGCAGTCACCGGACCAAAGTTACTACACGGAGCTCCGATCCAGTTGGAGAGTGGGTCACGGCCCACAGTTTGTTAACTCTTACACGCAGTTAGGCTCACATACAGGTCTCACTGGAATTTATAGTTCCACGGAGGAGGAACAGAGCAACTGACACTGAGTAGGCTTTAGGCCTATCTACTCTGACATCTCAAGCGTTGTAAAATAGTTATTGAAGCTACACCAGGAGCACCTTCACCTTAACTTAACTTACCATAAACTGTGGATTACAAATCACAAGGAGTTACTTTAGCTAGCGAAGACAAGGAGATCAAGGACTAAGTTCTTTAAGTGAGATCTCACGCATAGCTTATAAAGTAGGGGGGGCTCCCAGGTTTAAATACGTATATATATTGTTTCAAATTGTTTATATTGAAATCCATTGTGCTGTCGTTCTATGTTGGGATGACAACACAATTACTGTAATCACCTTTTTGAATATTCTACAGTAAAATATATTTCTGATTAAGTATCCAGTTGTGTGGGGTACTGTTTTCCTAGCAGGTGGAGCCAGTGGATCCTGAGGTTACAATACAGGTACCTTGCATTATATCGTATTGTATTGTATTGCATTGCACCACAGCTGTGCCAAGGGGATCGAGCCAAGTTAGTGGGGTTTATATGTAGAGTGCAGGCCCAAATCAAACCAGCAGCTCCTTCGGGGTCAGTGCTACACTTGGTTACGCTATGGAAGCATTTATTTTTTGCATATCCCGTGTCTGACCATCCGGGGAGGAGGGGTGTTTCCTGCAAGTTGTCAAGTCTTCACATGTGAGCAGACACAATCCTGCACCAGCTTTTATAACTTCCTTTTAACTAATGAAGTCATTTCTATCTGGTAAGCAGATCTTTTGTACAGCACATTAGGGTGTCGTTCTTTCTGTGCCTTGGTGAAGGAATTCCTATCATTCGTATAGAAGACGTCTTTATTCAAAACACCAAGTGTGGTTGCTACATTGGAACTTTATTATCACCCTTATGCTTATGAGTGTGATTTGTTATTAATTATCCCACTACTTCAGTGGGCCTACAAGCACTTCTTTTGTGTTTTATGTATTAAATGTTCTTATAGATTATTTTACATACTTATGTGCACTTTAGCCGTTATTGGCAGAAATGATTGTCACGGTATATTGCTATTAATTCTAGCGCCCCCTATTTATTATCAATTCTTGTTGTTCACATTGTGCAATCAGGGGAGCAGCTTATAACTATATATTTTTATCATAATTTTTGTGTTACACTGTTGTCACATTGTACACAACTATATATTTTGGCACGGAGTTTCCTTTTATACTTTCAACTGAGTTTTAGACTCCATTCACACTAATGCTTTTTTGCAGAAACGCAGGTCATTATTTTTAACATGGGCTCCTATGGAACACGTTCACAGCAATGTATTTTTGTGCCTCGGCATTTTTGGAAAGGGCCAGGGACTTTTTTACCGCAACATGCAGCATTTTGCATGTAATAGACTTCAATGCACCTGCATCTAAAACACAAATGCTGGGTTTTTACCGTGTTTTTGCCGCAATTTACGTTTTGCGATTTGTGTTTTCTTGGCTTTACATTCACTGTATAAAGCTGGTTACTAAAGACTGAGTCGGAAAGCCAGCCGCCGCGTCCTTAACAACCGATAAGTCATCATGTTTCTGAGCATGCATAAGAATTTTGCACGTCGGGATTGGTACAGATGATCGTAAACTTTTTCCGACCGAAAAATAGAGAACCTGCTATCAATCTTTTGCTGGCGGAAATTTCACCAGCAAAAGTCCGATGGAGCATACACATCGGCATGGTCGGAATTTCCGGGCCAAAAGCTCACATCGGACTTTTGCTGGCAGAATTTCCGCTCGTGTGTACGGGGCATAAGGGATTGGCTGGGGTATGTATGCAGTATCTCCTAAGAGGTACCTCTTTAACTAAGCAAGAGACAAAGGCCTCGAAGCAGCAACTGTTAGGCCTCATGTACACTGCTGCTGGTAAACTGACTTTTAGGAGCAGTTGGGCATTTTTTTCAGCTGCCCCTGAACGCTCCTCTATGTTATCTTATCAGTACATGTACACAGAGTCATTTATAGTAGTTTCTAGGCAGTTAAGTTAAGAAGCATTTTTTGGAATGCAAAAAATGGGTTCAGATGGATGTTCAGGGGCATTTGAAAAGCAAAATGCTTGTAATAGGCTGTAAACGCATGGTAACTCACGTTTAGCAGCGTTTCGTTTACAGACGTTTTTCATTTTAAGAAATGCTTCTAGACGCAAATGCGGCTAAGCGTGGCTAAACACGTCTAAACACCACTAAACGTGGAATGTAAAGCGGCTAAATGGACATTTTTAGATGCCGGTTTTTAACTGTCATGTTAAATAATTCAAGAGAGGTTACATAATGTCCTGTGTACATGAAGCCTTAGGGGCAGTCTTTAGTCCCAACTCTTCAGCCTCACTCAGCTAAACATTGGGGCCCATTAAATGTTGGCATGCTTTAGGGCATTCAACAAGGCCTGCAGACAGTTTAATAACTATAAGGCAGCTGATTAGATAGTTCCTAATGGCTGGGTCTCTAGAGATGGTAGTAATTAATGGCAAACAGGCCCTCTCACCAGAACCAGAAATACAGGAGCATGGTCCTTCTAGGCAGGTGTCTCTTAGCTCTGGGTTGTCCATGCAGGGCAACAAGGTCTGTACTCTGGCAGTGGCTCAGGCTCTTTGCACTCAGGTCACAGCTATGTACTGTCTCCCTTCCCCACTCTCCTCCTCTTCCGCAGCAAGATTTTGTGGCAGCTGCTGTATTCCAGGTCGCTTTTCTCCTAATGGACAGTTCTTCCCAACGGATTACATGTCCCATCACCATCCTCTGTATCTCCTGATTGGTCCCTTCGCAGCTGGCAAGGAATGAGGCGGGAAGGAAACGAGCAGCAAGCGGGGGTTTACACAGATCCCACAGCTGAACCTCTCCCCTGTCACAGCAGGGGGCGAAGAAAGGAGGAGAATGGGGACAAAAGTGCTCAGCCCACTCCTCCAGCTCTGTACTCTGGGGGTTACAAGCGGGGAAAAGCAGAGCACTCAGCTACATAAAAAAAAATTGATTGAAGAATGTATTTTTAACTCAGTCTCCTCCAAACTCTGCTTCCACCCGCTTCCACCCCTGACTGGACCTGACTACTCTTTCACCTGCCGCGTGCCTCGACCCCTGCCTGGAGCTGGCTAGTCTCTTGCCTGTCAAGACTTCTGCCTGACCTGACCTGACCACTCTCTTGTCTGCATCTCTGTGAACAGTTTCTGCACTGTATCCTTTCTGTTCCATCCATCCTTCTTCCTTCTTCCTTCTTGGTCGGGCCACAATGTGGTGCCAGTTTTCAGCAAAGAAAACCAAGACCATTAGGCTTCCTGGCCCATCAGTAGCTTCGGTGAAGCCCAACTGCCACTTAGACTCTATACCTTGGCTGAGTCTGTGTCACCTGCCAGGAGGCACCTTAACAATCTATGACTGCTAAAAACTCTCCTTTTCATATATTTTAATAATAATATACTATAGTGCCCCATTAGACTACTTAGGATTGAAATCGTTTTTTTTTCCTCCCTGTAGGCAGGACCTACTGGCAGACACTGAGCGAGCTGGGGTGGGGGTGGTTGTTTGCTGCTAATGATGACACTGGCAGGGAAGGGGATTACATCAGGGGCGATCAGAGGGTTAAATGTGTGCCTGAATTATGCTTTACTACTGTGGGGGAGGTGTTTGTACTAGTAGAAGGCATGGATTGGTGCCTCTGCTTAGCAGTGACACAGGATCCATGTCTTCTGTAGTGACAGAATGGCAATCTGCCTTGTTTACATAGGCAGACCACCGTTCTGTCAGGGTACCAAAGCATCAGTGGGTGCCAGCGAACATCGAGACGGCTGTACCTGCCAATCAGCTCCTGCTGTGCCTCGAGCCTGGGAGTACTAGGTACATGATCCTGCGCAGGAGAGCTGTATACGGTGCCTTGAAAAAGTGTTCATACCCCTTGAAATGTTCCACATTTTGTCATGTTACAACCAAAAACGTAAATGTATTTTATTGGGATTTTATGTGATAGACCAACACAAAGTGGCACATAATTGTGAACTGGAAGGAAAATTATACATTATTTTTTTTTTTACAAATAAATATGTCAAAAGTGTGGGGTACATTTGTATAGCGCCCCCCTGAGTCAATACTTTGTAGAACCAACTTTCACTGCAATTACAGCTGCAAGTCTTTTGGGGGATGTCTCTACCAGCTTTGCACATCTAGAGAGTGACATTTTTGCCCATTCTTCTTTACAAAATAGTTCAAACTCTGTCAGGTTGGATGGAGAGCGTCTGTGAACTGCAATTTTCAAGTCTCGCCACAGATTCTCAATTGGATTTAGGTCTGGACTTTGACTGGGCAATTCTAACACATGAATATGCTTTGATCTAATCCATTCCATTGTAGCTCTGGCTGTATGTTTAGGGTCGTTGTCCTGCCCAAAGGTGAACCTTTGACCCAGTCTCAAGTGTTTTGCCGACTCTAACAGGTTTTCTTCTAAGATTGTCCTGTATTTGGCTCCATTCATCTTCCCATCAACTCTGACCAGCTTTCCTGTCCCTACTGAAGAAAAACATCTGCACAACATGATGCTGCCACCGCCATGTTTCACTGTGAGGATGGTGTGTTCAGGGTGATGTGTAGTGTTAGTTTTCCCCCCACACATAGCGTTTTGCTTTTAGGCCAAAAAGTTTAATTTTGGTCTCATCTGACCAGATCACCTTCTTCCACATGATTGTTGTGTCCCCCACATGTCTTCTCACAAACTGCAAAAAGGACTTCTTATAGCTTTTTTTCAGCAATGGCTTACTTCTTGCCACTCTTCCATAAAGGGCAGATTTGTGGAGAACACGACTAATAGTTGTCCTGTGGACAGATTCTCCCACCTGAGCTGTGGATCTCTGCAGCTCCTCCAGAGTTCCCATGGGCCTCTTGGCTGCTTCTCTGATAAATGATCTTCTTGCCAGTTTAGGTGGACGGCCATGTCTTGGTAGGTTTGTAGTTGTGTCATACTCTTTCCATTTTCGGATGATGGATTGAACAGTGCTCCATGAGATGTTCAAAGCTTGGAATATTTTTTTATAACCCAACCCTGCCTTAAACTTCTCCACAACTTTATCCCTGAGCGGTCTGGTGTGTTCCTTGGCCTTCATGATGCTGTTTGTTCACTAAGGTTCTCTAACAAATCTCTGAGGGCTTCAGAGAACAGCTGCATTTATACTGAGATTAAATTACACACAGGTGGACTCTATTTACTAAACAAGTGACTTCTGAACGCAATTGGTTCCACCAGATTTTAGCTAGGGGTATCAAAGTAAAGGGGGCTGAATACAAATGTACCCCACACTTTCAGATATTTATTTGTAAAAAAATTAGAAAATCATTTATCATTTTGCTTCCACTTCACAATTATGTGCCACTTTGTGTTGGTCCATTACATAAAATCCCAATAAAATATATTTACGTTTTTGGTTGTAACATGACAAAATGTGGAAAATGTTAAGGGGTATGAATACTTTTTCAAGGCACTGTTAATACAGTATGCTGTCAGCAAGCGGTTAAGCTGCCTACAAATGGTGCCAAGTCAACCGGTGACTGACCATACTGCTCAGACAGACCGGAATATAAAATAGGCTGGCATTGGAGCTGCTAATTTTCTTAAAATCCTAACTCAAGATTACTAATAAATTTCATTTTGTAAGGCAAGGCAGTAAAAGCAAAACATTTCCAAATAATATTTATCGCCTTTTGTACTTGTGAATACTTTTAAAGCAACTCATACCCAGTGGGTAATATTCCTTTACTTGTTGCCATGCAAAACCATTATGCCACACACGGTAGGAAATTCCGACGGAAAATGTCCGATCGGACCATGCTGTCGGAAAATCCCCCCGTGTGTGGGCTCCATCGGAATTTTTCAGTCGGAATTTCCGACGGAAAAAATTTGAGAGCAGGATCTCAAATTTCCGACAACAAAATCCGATCTGACTTTTTCCGATCGTGTGTCGAGAATTCCGACGGACAAAGTGCCACGCATGCTCAGATCAAATTACGAGACCAAAGCTATTGGCTACTAGCCTCTACGTAGTTCCGTCGTACGCAACGAACGTCACCACGTTCAGAATGATCGGATTTTCCAACAACTTTGTCCGACCGTGTGTATGCAACACCAGTGTCGGACAAAATCCTTTGAAAAAATCCAACGGCTTTTGTGGTCGGAATTTCCGACCGTGTGCACGGGGGGCTTAGACAAATGCTGAGTCTATGCCATCTTATCATTGATAACTGTAGGGAGCGTGTCTGGAGTTAATTATGGCACCAAGTAAAATGTAAAACTTTTTTATTAGAAATTTTCTGGTTTCTCTGCTTGGAGGGAAAAAGTATCACATCTTCCAAAAAAAACAAAACAAAAAAAACTGGCACTATAACTGGCGTAATAATGTAAGCTAGTGATATATCTAAAAATAAGTGCCCTTCTGAAATTGTATTTGTCTCAGTAGATGCAGAGAAAGTCGTCTCAGACCATTAACGATGCACAGGAGGAATATTGTTGTCATAGAAACAATAGTTTGCAATATATTAAAAAAATTCTCCCAAAATTAGCAAATGCTAAATAAAATTTTAAGCGTCATAATAAACAATCTGTATGCTCAGGAGGTAATGTGTACCAGGGCTATTAAACCTTCAGAACTTCAACTGTTGAAGTGCTGGGGCCTCCCACCATACTGCATTAAGGTGTGCACCCTAAAGCTCAAACACACATGTGTGTGTGTGTACAGGTATGTATATATATATATATATATATATATATATATATATATATATATATATATATATATATATATATATATATATTATATATATATATATATTGGACATGTGCAGAATGAAAAAAATTGTTTTGTTTCGTTTCATTTCAATTCATTATTTACATAAATTTGTTTAGTTAACTGTGTTTAACCACCTCAGTACAGTGCATTTTCACCCCCTTCCTGACCAAGCCATTTTTCAGCTTTCAGCGCTGACGCACTTTGAATGACAATTGCGCGGTCATACGACACTGTACCCAAATGAAATTGTTATCATTTTTTCCCCACAAATAGAGCTTTCTTTTGGTGGTATTTGATCACCTCTGCATTTTTTATTTTTTGCGCAATAAACAAAAGAAGAGCGACAAATTTAAAAAAAAAACAATATTTTTTACTTTTTGCTATACTAAATATCCCCAAAAAAATATATAAAAAAACATATTTTTTCCTCAGTTTAGGCCGATACGTATTCTTCTACATATTTTTGGTAAAAAAAAATCGCAATTAGCGATTATTGATTAGTTTGCGCAAAAGTTATAGCGTTTACAAAATAGGGGATAGTTTTATAGCATTTTTATTAATATTTTTTTTTTACTAGTAATGGCGGTGATCAGCGATTTTTATTGTGTCTGCGACATTATGGTGGACACATCGGACATTTTTGACACATTTTTGGCACCATTGTCATTTATACAGCAATCAATGCTATTTAAATGCATTGATTCCTGTATAAATGACACTGGCAGTGAAGGGGTTAACCACTAGGGGGCGGGGAGGGGTTAATTATGCTCCCTGGGAGTGATTCTTACTGTGGGGGAGGGGACTCACAAGGGGAGGAGACCGATCGGTGTTTCTCTGTACAGAGAACACATCATCGGCTCCTCTCCTCTGACAGGACCATTGATCTGTGTGTTTACACACACAGATCCACGGTCCCGCTGTGTTACCGGGCAATCGCGGGTGCCCAGCGGACATCGCGGCCGCTGGGCACGCGCATCGGGTGCCCAGTGACACGGCGAGAGCACGCGCGCGCTCCCAGCGGCGCGCGCGCGCTCCCTGGAGTGCACAGAAGGGGAGGACGCCATATGACGCCCTCCCACCGTGAGAGCTGCGCCGCCTGGCCGTCATTTGACAGCCGTCGGTCGCAAGGAGGTTAACCACTTAAGCCCCGGACCAATTTGCAGCTAAAGGACCAGGCCTCTTTTTGCGATTCAGCACTGCGTCGCTTTAACTGACAATTGCGCGGTCGTGCGACATGGCTCCCAAACAAAATTGGCGTCCTTTTTTTCCCACAAACAGAGCTTTCTTTTGGTGGTATTTGATCACTTCTGCGGTTTTTATTTTTTGCGCTATAAACAAAAATAGAGCGACAATTTTGAAAAAAATTCTATATTTTTTACTTTTTGCTATAATAAATATCCCCAAAAAATATATAAAAAAAAATTAGTTTTCCTCAGTTTAGGCTGATATGTATTCTTCTACATATTTTTGGTCCAAAAAATCGCAATAAGCGTTTATTGATATATAGCGTCTACAATAGGGGATAGTTTTATGGCATTTTTATTAATAATTTTTTTTACTAGTAATGGCGGCGATGAGCGATTTTTATTGTGACTGCGACATTGTGGCGGACACATCGGACAATTTTGACACATTTTTGGGACCATTGGCATTAATACAGCGATCAGTGCAATTAAAAATGCATTGATTACTGTAAAAATGTCACTGGCAGTGAAGGGGTTAACCACTAGGGGGCGGGGAGGGGTTAAGTGTGACCTGTGTGTTTTTTTTTTACTGTAGGGGGCGTGGCTTGGCGTGTGACATCACTGATCGTCTTTCCCTATGACAGGGAACAGACGATCAGTGACAGCCTCACTAGAAAGCACGGGAGAGGTTTGTTTACACATACCTCTCCCCGTTCTACAGCTCTGTGACCCGATGGAGCTCAGGACCGGGTCGTGAGCGTGCCGGCTAGGCTTTTAAAGAGCAACGTACCTGTATGTTGTTGTGCCCAGCCGTGCCGTTCTGCCGACGTAAATGTGAAGGAGGCGGTCCTTAAGTGGTTAATTCATTTAATTTGTTTTCGGAATTCGTTTTTTTTTTATTCGAATTTGAATCGATTCAAATTTTTCGAATTCTATTCGAATTGCATTCAAATCGAATTTCATTCTAAATCAAATTTATTCTATTCGAAATTCAAATTTTGGAAGATAGTTATATTCTTTTTATTCCATTCTATTTTATTGTTTTTTTCCTATTATATTCTTTTATTTTCTATTCTTTTCTATTTTAGTCTATTTTTTTCTATTCTATGCAAATTTTGGGATGGGAAATTATTATATTCTTTTATTTTCTATTCTATTCTTTTCTATTCTCTCTATTTATATTTTAATTACTGTATTTATCGGTATATAACACGCACTTTTTTCCCCTGAAAATAGGGGGGAAATCGTAGGTGAGTGTTATATACGCCGACAGCTTACCTCGGAGGGGAAGGAGGGGGGGAGTGCCGCCGGAAATCAATGAGCCGTCATCTCCTCTCCACTTGGCTCTCACTCGGCTTGCACCTCACACACACAGTCCCGCCTCTACCACCGGCATTGGACCAGTGTTCTGTCTATCACAGGAGCTGGTCCAATGCCGATGGTGGAGGCAGGACTGTTTATGTGACTGCCGACTTAGACCCAAGTAAACAGGAGGTGACGGCTCAGTGATTTCCTGCGAGGAGATGGTGAGCTGCATTGATGGGGGAGACGGGCACAGATCAGGCTGCATTGATGCTCACTGACCATTATTTTGCTTCAAAGGGGTTTATTTAAAAAAAAAAAAAGTTTTTTTTCCCGAAACTTCCCTCTTAAATTGGGGTGCGTGTTATACGCCGATAAATACGGTAATTCTATTTTAAATACAAATTTCAGAAGATGGTTATGTTCTATTCTATTAAATTTTGTATTCTATTGCATTATTTCCTATTCTAATTTATTCTGTTCTTTTATTTTCTACTCTTATTTTGTTCTGTTTTACTCTATTCTGTTATTTTCTAATATATCCCTTTTTACCCATTCTAATTTTTTTTTATTCTTTTATTTTGTATTCTGTTCTGTTTTACTCAATTCTATTCTATTCTACTCTTTTCTATTCTATTACTTTATTTTATATTCCATTTTATTCTCTTCAGAAATTCGAATTTGATTCTTAAACTATTCCAATTCGAATTCAGTTTGAAAACTATTCAAAATTTGATTCTAAAACTATCTAAATTTTGTTTGAAAACTATTCAAATTCAAATTTTGTCCAGAATTTTGATATATTATGTTGGATTAGTTTAAATTTGTTACTATTGTAATTCGGAAATTTAGGTACATCTGAATCTCCGAATAACGAAAAATTTGTCCGAATTTCAATTTCAACATGTCTAATTTTATACTTCCTTTTATTACTTCCTTTTGCCATCCACCCCACTTAACCTGTTGTCTGTGTGTATATATACAGTATATATATATATATATATATATATATATATATATATATATATATATATATATATATATATATATATATGTATACATACACATTATCTCACAAAAGTGAGTACACCCCTCACATTTTTGTAATTTTATTATATCCTTTCATGTGACAACACTGAAAAAATTACACTTTGCTACAATGTAAAGTAGTGAGTGTACAGCTTGCGTAACAGTGTAAATTTTCTGTCCCCTCAAAATAACTCAACACACAGCCATTAATGTCTAAACCACTGGCAACAACAGTGAGTCGCCCCCCCCCCCCCCACGTGAAAATGTCCAAATTGGGCCCAAATTGTCAATATTTTGTGTGGTCAACATTATTTTCCAGCACTGCCTTAAACCTCTTGGGCATGGAGTTCACCAGAGCTTCCCAGGTTGCCACTGGAGTCCTCTTCCACTCCTCCATGACGACATCACGGAGCTGGTGGATGTTAGAGACCTTGGGCTCCTCCACCTCCCATTTGAGGATGCCCCACATATGCTTAATAGGGTTTAGGTCTGGATACATGCTTGGCCAGTCCATCATCTTTACCCTCAGCTTCTTTAGCGAGGCAGGGGTCGTCTTGGAGGTAAGTTTGGGGTCCTTATCATGTTGGAATACTGCCCTTTCAGCCCAGTCTCCAAAGGGAGGGCATCATGCTTTGCTTCAGTATGTCACAGTACATGTTGGCATTCATGGTTCCCTCAATGAACTGTAGCTCCCCAGTGCTAGCAGCACTAATGCAGCCCGAGACCATGACACTCCCACCACCATGATTGACTGTAGGCAAGACACACTTGTTTTTGTACTCCTCACCTGGTTACCGCAACAAACGCTTGACACCATCTGAACCAAATAAGTTTATCTTGGTCTCATCAGACCACAGGACATGGTTCCAGTAATCCATGTCCTTAGTCTGCTTGTCTTTAGCAAACTTTTTGTGGGCTTTCTTGTGCATCATCTTTAGAAGAGGCTTCCTTCTGGGACAACAGCCATGCAGACCAATTTGATGCAGTGTGCGGCATATGTTCTCAGCACTGACATGTCCATAATAGGGATGAGCCGAACACCCCCCTGGTCGGTTCGCACCAGAACCTGCAAACAGACCTAAAGTTTGTGTGAACTTTAGAACCCTATTAAAGTCTATGGGACTCGAAGGTTCAAAATCAAAAGTGCTAATTTTAAAGGCTTATATGCAAGTTATTATCATAAAAAGTGTTTGGGGACCTAAGTCCTGCCCCAGGGGACATGTATCAATGCAAAAAAAACATTTAAAAATGTCAGTTTTTCTCGGGAGCAGTGATTTTAATAATGCTTAAAGTGAAACAATAAAAGTGTAATATTCCTTTAAATTTCGTACCTGGGGGGTGTGTATAGTATGCCTGTAAAGGGGCGTATGTTTCCCGTGCTTAGAACTGTCCCTGCACAAAGTGTAATTTCTGCAGGAAAAAAAGCTATTTAAAATCACTTGCGGCTATAATGAATTGTCAGCTCCCGTAATACAGAGAACAGTCATTGAAAGTCATTGATAAAGAAAAAAAAAAGAATGACGTGGGGTTCCCCCTAAATATCCATACCAGACCCTTCAGGTCTGGTATGGATTTTAAGGGGAACTCCACGCCAATTTTTAAAAAAAAATGGCGTGGAGTTCCACCCAAAAATCCATACCAGACCCTTTATCCGAGAACGCAACCTGGCAGGCCGCAGGAAAAGAGGGGGGACGAGAGACCGCGCCCCCCTCCTGAACCATACTAGGCCACATGCCCTCAACATTGGGAGGATTCTTTGGGGGTCTGTGACCCCTCAATGCACCTTGTCCCCATGTTGATGAGGACAAGGGCCTCATCCCCACAACCCTTGCCCGGTGGTTGTGGGGGTCTGTGGGTGGGGGGTTTATCAGAATCTGGAAGCCCCCTTTAACAAGGGGACCCCCAGATCCCGGCCCCCCCTGTTTGAAATGGTAAGGGGGTACAAAAGTACCCCTACCATTTTACAAAGAAAGTGTAAAAAATAGTTAAAAAACACACAGACACAGACTGACCCCACCCCCCTCTGACGCAACGCAAGGGGGAATCCGGGCTTCCCCAGTGACGTACGGGTGACCCCGCCCCCCTCTGAAAACGGAAACCTGCGTTACATCAGAGGGGGCTGGGTCACCCGTACGTCACTGGGGAAGCCTGGGTTTCTCCTTGCGTCAGAAGGGGTGGGGTCAGGTGACGAGTGGCCCGGTCCTCCTCTGCTAAGACGGGATTCCCGCAGTGTCTCCATGGAGACAGGATGCACTGCGCTGGACATCATCTGGAGAGATCATCCATCGCTGGACCCCGGAGAGATGATCACCCATCGCTGGGTAGCAAGAGGGGATTACCACCGCTGGAATCTTTTTTTTATTTTTAATAAAGGACTTTTCCCAACGGTGTCAGTGTGTTTTTAAACAATTTTTTACACTTTTTTTGTGAAATGGTAGGGGTACTTTTGTACCCCCTTACCATTTCAAACAGGGGGGGCAGGAACTGGGGGTCCCCTTGTTAAAGGGGGTTTCCAGATTCTGATAAGCCCCCCACCCGCAGACCCCCACAACCACCGGGCAAGGGTTGTGGGGATGAGGCCCTTGTCCTCATCAACATGGGGACAAGGTGCTTTGTTGGGGTCTTTTCCTGCAGCCTGCCAGGTTGCCAGTTTTTTTTTTTGACCCGGGGTTCCCCTTAATATCCATACCAGACCTGAAGGGCCTGGTAGTTGAATTTGGGGGGAACCCCACAATTCATTATAGCCGCGAGTGATTTTAAATAGCTTTTTTTCCTGCAAAAATGACACTTTGTGCAGGGACAGTTCTAAGCCCGGGAAACATGCGCCCCTTTACAGGCATACTATACACACCCCCCAGGTATGAAATTTAAAGGAATATTACACTTTTATTGTTTCACTTTAAGCATTATTAACCGCTTCCCGACCGCCTAACGCAGATATACTGCGGCAAAATGGCACGGGCAGGCAAAATCACGTACCTGTACGTGATCGTGCATGTGCCTGCCTGTGGGTCGCGCGCGCGCCGCCAGCGGCACGCTCGCGACCCGGTCGGGAGCTCCGTGACCCCGGCCGCGGGACCAGCGGACCCGATCGCCGCTGGTGTCCCGCGATCGGGTTACGGAGCTGAATAACGGGGAGAGGTCTGTGTAAACAAACCTCTCCCCGCGCTTCCTACTCTGCCTGTCATTGATCGGCTGTTCCCTGTCATCGGGAAAGCCGATCAATGACGTCAGACGTCAGCCCCCCCCCTAATGTAAAAAAAAACACACACGTCACAGCCCATAACCCCTCCCCTCCCCCTAGTGGTTAACCCCTTCACTACAGCTGTCATTTATACAGGAACCAATGCATTTAAATAGCATTGATTGCTGTATAAATGACAATGGTCCCAAAAATGTGTCAAAAATGTCCGATGTGTCCGCCATAATGTCGCAGTCACAATAAAAATCGCTGATCGCCGCCATTACTAGTAAAAAAAAAAATATTAATAAAAATGCTATAAAACTATCCCCTATTTTGTAAACGCTATAACTTTTGCGCAAACCAATCAATAATCGCTAATTGCGATTTTTTTTTACCAAAAATATGTAGAAGAATACGTATCGGCCTAAACTGAGAAAAAAAAATGTTTTTTTATATATTTTTTGGGGATATTTATTATAGCAAAAAGCAAAAAATATTGCATTGTTTTCAAAATTGTCGCTCTATTTTTGTTTATAGCGCAAAAAATAAAAACTGCAGGGGCGATCAAATACCACCAAAAGAAAGCTCTATTTGTGGGAAAAAAAGGACGCCAATTTTGTTTTGGGGCCACGTCGCACGACCGCGCAATTGTCAGTTAAAGCGACGCAGTGCCGAATCGCAAAAAGGGGCCTGGTCCTTTGGCTGCCAATTGGTCCGGGGCTGAAGTGGTTAAAATCACTGCTCCTGAAAAAACTTCAGTTTTTTCAAGTTTGTTTTGCATTGATACATGTGCCCTGGGGCAGAACCCAGGTCCCCAAACACTTTTTAGGACAATAATTTTCATATTAGCCTTTAAAATTAGCACTTTAGATTTCTCCCATAGTGTTCCGCGGCTTTTCGAATTTGCTGCGAACACCCCAAATTGTTCGCTGTTCGGTGAACAGGCAAACAGGCAATGTTCGAGTTGAACATGAGTTTGACTCGAACTCGAAGCTCATCCCTAGTCCATAATAGACCAATATATTCACTGTTCCCTGCAAAATTGTATTTTGTATTTTTTTTTTTTTGCATTGGTACATGTCCCCTGGTGCAGTTCCCAGACCGTCCTTGGCTATTAGCCTTATGTAGCATCCCCCTGACACCCCAAAGGCATTATGGCACCTATAGAGGCAGGGGGAGACTAAAATTTTTGTCTGTTGACTTTCTCTGTTGCTTTGTGACTGTTGACTTGCTTCTGTGAAAATCTTGAAGTGTGAATGGTTTGTTGCTGATGTTGTTGTGTTCTTGTTTAGTGATCCTGAAGAATGGGTTGATTTGTTTGATTTGATTTGTTTGTGGTTGATCTCTTTTGCTGTGTTGATTGATGTTGAAGTTGTGCCTTTGTTGATGAAATTTGTTGATGATCCTGTGTTGATTGGAAATGTGTGACCCTTGTTGAATTTATGTGTTCTGATGTGATTTGTGTGATGAATGTGTTTTTGTGATGTTTGCTTTTGTGATTGAAGAGTTTTGTTTCTGTGCTTTGAAAATGTGTTGATTGTTCCTGTTTTGAATCTGTCTGAATTGTTGCTGATTGATTGTGTTGATGTTTGAATTTGAGTTGAGGATGTTTGTTGATGTGCTTGGATGAGCCTTTGAACTCGGTTTGCTCTTGATGATGTGTTTTGGTTTGTTTGATGATTTTCTTTGTCTGATTTGAATTTTTGTTTTTTTGAATCTTTGGCTCCTGATGTGTGTTGAATCCTTGAAACTGAAGTTTGATTTGACTTTGTTGTTCGTTTTTGTTTTGATGTTGAGTTGAATCTTATGTTGAATTGATAGTGTATGTGTGAACTTTTTGTGTGATTCTTGTTTTGATGAACCCTTTGATGATGTGATTGATTGCTGTGATTTTTCTGAATTGTTGTGTGTTGTGCTTGTATTTGTGTTTTGTGATTCTTCTGTCTGATCTTTTGCTTTGAAGTGATGTGTTGAAATTTTGCTTTTTTTTTGTGTTGTTTTTCTTGAAATTGTTGAACTTTTTGTGTTTGTTTGAATTGTGTTGTTTTGATGATGTTGTTTGTGTCTGTTGATGAATCCTGATGAATTGTCTGTTTGTTGCTGTCCTTGCTTGTGTTGCTTCTTTTTGACTTCTGTTTTTTGTGTTGTTGGACTTTGTGTGTGAATTTTTATTGATTTTGTTGTCTTGCTGGATGAATTTGTTTCCTGTTTTGAACTGTTCTGTTGATTGAGGCCTGTGACCTTGTTGTGATGTTTGTTTTTGCGTTGATTTTTGAAATTGATTCTTGTGTGTGTGGGAATCTGACTGTGATTTTGATTTGTTGACCTTGATGTCTTATTTATTTGACTTGTTGGTTCTGTGGATGTTTTGTGATGATTGTCTTGTTGTGTTTTAGAATTTTCCATGTTGTTTTGTTTGATCTTTGAACCTGATTGTTTGATTGTGTGAAGTGACTGTGGTGTGTTGTTGTTGTGTGTGATTTGATGTTGATTGGTGTGCTGTGTTTTTCTTTTTCTTTCTTCTGTGAATTTTGTGAATTCACTGCTCCTGAAAATGAACTTCAGAACTTGATTTTCTGCTTGCTTTTTTTCAAGTTTTTTTTGCATTGCTCTGAATTGAAGTTTGTTTGTGAAGTGTGGTTTTGATTGAAGTGTTTGATGATACATGTGTCTTTTGTGCCCTGGGGCAGAACCCAGGTCCCCAATTCTTGCTTTTTTGTTGCTGGTTGTGCTTCTGTTTGTGTTTGTGACACTTTTTAGGACAATAATTTGCATATTAGCCTTTAAAATTAGCACTTTAGATTTCTCCCATAGTGATTTTTTTCCTGCGGCTTTTCGAATTTGCTGCGAACACCCCAAATTGTTCGCTGTTTCTTGTGTGTTTTGTGTGTTTGTGAAGGCACCCTGATTTTCTCTTTGCATGATTGTTTTGTCTCTGACAGGCAATGTTCGAGTTGAACATGAGTTTGACTCGAATTGCTGTTTTTTCTTCACTGTTCTTTTTCCCTGCAAAATTGTATTTTGTAATTTTTTTTTTTTTGCATTGGTACATGTGACCCCTTTGGTGCAGTTCCCAGACCGTCCTTGGCATTAGCCTTATGTAGCATCCCTGATGGTTTGTGCAGTCCATTTTTTCAGCTTTTTTTTTAGCAAAAAAAACATTGCTACATCGTGCCATGGGCAGGTAACCCAGGTCCCCTTCAGTCCATGGTCTAAAATGGGGACTGAGAAAAATGGGGGACTGAAAAAGAATATTTCAGAACAGCTAAGAAGGTGGGGGTTAGGGGTCCCAGATACCGTAGAAGATTACTTACAGACTCTCCAGATCCAGATCAAATACCAGCTTCACAATGTCAGATCCTTTAAGTCGACCCAACAACACTGTAAGCATGTGCCCGAATTTCAGTGAGTCCTCCAAGAGGGTTAACAGGCCCTTCTGAGAGACGAGCCTTCTTCCTGGCTCTCTCCAGCAAGGGGTCTCCCCTGGATCTCCTCCTTGGCACAGCCTCCTCCAGACCAGGCAAGACAGCTTCAGGACCACTTCAGCACATGTTAAGTCCCAAACAGCAACTCAAGCTTAGGGAAAAACCAGGTGAAGAATGACACAATTAGTCTGGGCTGGACCCAGACAAAAATTACATTTAGACTAGTAGCCCTTGTTTAGGACAAGGGAGCTACACTTAAAAATTAAGAAAATTGTTTTCACAGATTTAGCCTCCATTGACTTCCGAAGGGTTTCCAATTCAGCATCCAAACATTTTTTTTTTCATTTTACGTTTTTATTAGGTCCTTCCACAACATTGTACATTATACAGACATAAAATCAGCTATCGAGAACAAACACATCACCAATTACAAAAAGCAAAAATAATCAACAGTATATCCCCAATGTGTAGCAACAAATAGTACCAAAGGAATATGGAAAAGTACCCTGTAAAATTCAGGGACATAGTACATCTTTAAAGCATCCTGAAGTTTAAATACATGATGACAAAATGATGGGAGTTTTTGTATATATGTAGAAAAACAAATAAGCTTCCAACTAAACTGACTAAGTAATAAGTCACGGTCAGGGGTCAGGCTCAGAGACCAGTAGCTATAGCAGTAGAGAGGAACCCACCGACCAGCTGAATAAGTGTACAGGCAGGTTACCCTGGCAGATGAGGCAGGCTCATCTGAGGTGCAGGGTCTAAGCACTAACTGGTTTTCAGCAGAGCTCCTGATCATGGAGATGGGTTTTGTTGCATGTTAGTATATGGTTGCAGTCCTTAGGATTGCCCCACCAGGAGGTGAGCAAGCCGGGGTCCAGTAGCAGATATAGCAAGTAGGGATCAAGTAGAAGTGTAGTCAGTAAACAAGCCAAAGGTTGGCAACAAGTGATTGCAGGTTGGGATCAAGCGGAAGTGTATAGTTGAGGAACAAGCCAAAAGTCAGTAACAAGAGGTAGTTAAGATGAGGACAGCTGCAGGTATGCAAAAGAGCAAGACATCAGCTGGAGAGAGATCAGCAGCAGCAACAGCTTTTTTAAGGAACATATAAATAATGGGAATAAAATGTGACAGATGTAAACACCCCTGGCAGTGTTTTAGCTTGTCTCGACCCCTGTCACTTGCCAGACAGCCAAGATTATGGTCATGCCAATGTTGTTTTTTGGCCCTCTGAATATCGGAAAACAATTTTTCGAATATTTAGCACCAACAAAATTGTACACAATGGATTTTTTTCTGTCTATCAATACTGATGCTTTACTCTGGCCGGGGTCCAGTAGCAGATATAGCAAGTAGGGATTAAGCAGAAGTGTAGTCAGTAAACAAGCCAAAGGTTGGCAACAAGCGGTTGCAGGTTGGGATCAAGCGGAAGTGTATAGTTGAGGAACAAGCCAAAAGTCAGTAACAAGAGGTAGTTAACCACATCAATACTGGGCACTTTCGCCCCCCCCTTCCTTCCCAGACCAATTTTCAGCTTTCAGCGCTCTCGCACTTTCAATAAGAATTGCACGGTCATGCAATGCTGTACCCAAATGACATTTTTTATCATTTTGTTCGCACAAATAGAGTTTTCTTTTGGTGGTATTTATTCACAACTCCGTTCTTTATTTTTTGCGATATAAGCGAAAAAAGAACGGAAATTTGGAAAAAAAAAAAAAATTTCTTTATTCAATTAAAAAAAAAGAAATCCAATAAAATAAAATCGAATTTTGTCATAAATTTAAGCCAAAATGTATTCTGCTACATGTTTTTTGGTAAAAAAAAAATCCCGTTAAGTGTATAATAATTGGTTTGTGTGATCACGGACATATGTACGCAAATGATCATGTACAGATGTGCGCAGGTGATCACGGAGATATGTGTGCAAATGATCAGTGGGACATGTGATTTTACTGTTATATATGTGGGGGACATGTGTTTTGGGGATCATTACTATGTGGGGACATGTGTTTTGGGGACATGTGTGTTTACTTTGTGTGTTTTTACTGTGTGTGTTTTACTGTGGTGACACTAGACTGGTGATCAGTGAGTAAAAAGCTGTAAAAAACAGCTTATACTCGCTGATCACCAGCCGGCTGCAGAGATCCGCTCTCCTCTTCTCAGCGACAACTTCCGTGTGAGGAGAGGAGAGCCGATCGCCTAGCAACCGGCTGTTTGTTTACATCACATGACGGCCGTGATTGGACACGGTCGTCATGTGACCAGGATGGCCAATCACAGAGCCCTCCTGCCGATCTAAGATGCGCCGTGTCCAGGTGACACGAGCGCATCGGGATCGCGCCGCTGCGTGGGACTGCGCGCGATCCCGCTCCTTCTAAGGGACGTTCCTGAACGTCCACTCAGAAGGAGAGAGCGCCCACCATGCCGTATATGTGCAGTGGCTGGGTAGGAAGTGGTTAAGATAAGGACAGCTGCAGGTATGCAAAAGAGCAAGATATCAGCTGGAGAGAGCACAATAATCGGGCAAACAGGAAATGCAGATACATGGCTTAAATCAGGAAGTTCATGGGAGGAGCAAGGAGTTCAAGGTTCACAAGAAACAAGGCAAGATTCTAGTAAAAGAAAAAAACTGCACTAAGTGCTAAAATAAATCCAAATTTTGCAGGTACACTCAGAAACATAAAAATACAAATATTACAAACAATATACTGTACCAAAAACTGTTGCGCTGAAAATACACTCTGAACACCCATTACAGATGTCAAATGTTATACCATCAATAAATGCTAATTGTTTAGCACCAAATATAAAAAAAAAAAAACGAATAATGTGTTTTAATAAATGCCAAGTTATGTGCAATATATTGTGCAATATTATGTGCAGATTAACACCACTTGTAAAAGAACTTCAAAAATCCATCCATAAACAAGGCAAGAATACGGTTCAGACAGGATCCTGTCCAGCATCTCAGATGGCTTGGCAAGGAGGTTGTGAGTTCATATCTTGGCCCTGACAGAAGAGGAAAGGAAAAAAATATATTATTTGTGTAGCGCCGGTACTCCTTACGAGTATCCGCTATGTCTGTAAATGTAGTTTTTGCCCAAAACTGTAGTTGAGTTTTGGGGTTAATTGTTCTAAATCATGCTTTGGCATCAGTTTTGCTGGGCTGTATTGAGGTTCTGCCTGGTCATAGGTGGGGTCTGCACCTGTGACAGGCCTAGAATGCAGTCTGGTTGGACACATTGGGTACCAATCTCTGCTTGGAGCCAATCATTGGGCGCGTTTGTCTTGCTGTGTATTTTGGGAGAGGGTACTTAAGGTGCTGAAGTCACGTGGTTCGGGGGTTCTGGTCCAGAAGTTGCTACCAACTCTGTGAGCCTGGTCCTCCTGACCAGCCCCCAGGGGCCCTCATGGCCTGGGGTGCGGATCCATTCATTTCTGAGCCTCGAAACTGGCTACTTTGAGGCGCAGTAACTGAAGGAGGATTCTAAAGTGTTCCGGTGCCATCTCAGGTTTGGAGAGGCCCAGCAAATCTACATGCAACCAGGGAGGACTCTTCAGAAGAGGTTGGCTGCTCGGTAAGAGCCTGGAAGCTGAGATGCCATGGACATTGATTGAATCCACAGTTCTTACGGTATCGCCGGACCGGCTGAAAGATTATGGTACAGTAAGAAAAGTCCCTACCTTTACCTTCTGGTTACAGCTAAACAGTTCAACCAAGTCTGTGTGAGAGACTTTGCAAAGCTAGAATTACTGTTGACTGCTAGATCCAAGCTCAAGGATTTTTCCAGCAGTTAAAGAATACAGTTGCGAGTGGCTATTCCCTGGATTATGTACAGAGACTTTCATTGAAGTCAGCAGTTCCGAGCACCTGAGCTAAACTTCATCCTATACCCTCTATTCCCAACTTAGAGACTGAGTTCTGTTCAACTGTTTTATGCTAAATAAAACCCTAAAAAGGAATTCAGGTGTCGGTCTCTACAGTTACTGGGTATCAACCCTGGGAACCCCTAGACAAGAACGAGATACGAGCTGGTGGAGGTAATCGGTAAGCCCAGAAAAATTCAGCCGCTCCTTCGGGGGTCAGTGCTACATTTGCTTTAGAGAGAAGAGAGGGAAAGGGGTGGAGGAAACTAGAGAGGGTATGGGAGAAGAGAAAGGGAAAGTATGAGAATAAATATGGTCACTCTTCCCCTTCCTCATAGAAGATTACTGAAGAAAAAACCCCCACCAGACTACCGTTCAATATGAACTGTGAGGTCATTGAGCAAGGTAGAAGCGGTAGTCCTGGAAGAATTGGAAAGGATTCCAAAAACCATGTTTTCCAATGCTGTTCTTCTTTTCTTTTCATAGCTGCCATAAGCATACCTCCCAACTTTTTGAGGTGGGAATGAGGGACACCCAGGGTTGCCAACCTCCAGCAGCATTTTTTACTGACAAAACATGGAAAATGTACTGGCGGAGCACGTTTTTTACTCCCAACCTAAGAAATTACAGAACTCCTATTGAAAACTAACACAGTGAATATTTGAACAGTATAAACATGATATGGAAACACTGACAATACCTATAACAAAGTAATTTGCTTGATTTACACTTAAAAAGTCAACAAAGCATGAAATTATCAGCCCCTGATATTTACTGGCAGTTGTAAAAAAAAAACACAGATTTTTACGAACGGTCAGTAAATTAACTGGCGGTTGGCAACCCCGGGGACACCTGTGCAGGCATAGGACACACCCCTGGCCACGCCCCCCTTAAAGGAGAATTGTACAAATCAAAAAGATTGCTTAAACCCATCAGTGCTTTTTTTTTTACTACTACTATTCCTTTATATTGGCTTTTGGAATTTACAAATGCAGCAATTTTTGAAATCGGATGAAAGGTTTAGTGCTGAAAAAAATGTTTTGATAGATAAAAAGTGTATTTTATATATATCTCTATAGATCAGACCAAAATGAGGGACAAATAAGGGGGGGTGAGGGACAGAGGGACATTGCTTCAAATCAGGGACAGTTGGGAGCTATGCAAAAGTTCCTCCATCTATTGTATTTCATCAATCACAGAGAACCATTGTCCCATTGAGGGGGGCTCAGGGCACTTCTACATTTGAGGTATAAAGACCCTGGTCACATTGATTAAATAAACTAATAGTGTTTTCTTTTAGCGTCTTTTAGATATCAGAGTTAAATATAACCAAAGAGCCGCATCCAAACCTTCGATATGACCTCCCCGAAGCAAATCCAGGTGTGTTCGGCTCATCCCTAGCATTATGTGTATGATTTTCTTTTTGTATCTCCTATAGCTTTACATTTCTCTCCACATTTTATATGCAGACCAAGCCATCCCGGAACAGTGATTTGGGACATACTATAACACTGCCAGGGGTGCTGGAGCAGCTGCAGCAACAGCTTTTTTAAGGAACATATAAATAATGGGAATAAAATGTGACAGATGTAAGCACCCCTGGCAGTGTTTTAGCTTGCCTCGACCTCTTTCACTTGCCAGACAGCTAAGATTATGGTCATGGCAATGTTGTTTTTTGGCCCTCTGAAAATCGAAAAACAATTTTTCAGCACATGAATATTTAGCACCAACAAAATTGTGTATGATGGATTTTTTCTGTCTATCAATACTGCTTTACTCTTACACAGCATAATAGATGGTTTCATGTTCATCATTAGGGATGGGCCCGGTGTTCGATTCGAACCCATGTTCGAATCGAACATCGGGCGTTCGCCTGCTCGGCGAGCCCAGAACTATTTGGGCCGCTCGCATCAAATTCGTGTGATGCGAGTGGCCCGCAATGCACTGCGCCAGTCGCAGTGCATTGCTGGCTGATGATTGGCCAAGCATGCATTGTGACCCCGCATGCTTGGCCAATCATAGAGCCAGTGGCGAGGAGAGCAACAATTATAGCTCAGGGGGTTTAGTACACACCCCACATTATATAAGGCCGCCTCGCCGACGGCCTCGTATATTGTGTTCCAGCGTGTCAGTGATATGTGGCTGTGATCCATTCTGCATTGCTGCTGACTGCTGACATTATCTGTGCTGTGATTCTGGGGATTAGTGTGTGCTGTTAGTACAGCATTGCAGTATCACATTAAAACACCTTCCTTACTTTCTTCATCCTGTTGTGTCATATAAGGTAGCCATCTGTGGCTAATGAATTACAGGTTCCCGTAACACAGAGAACAGTCATTCATTGAAAGTCATTGATTAAAAAAAAGTCATTGATAAAAAAAAAAAAAAAAACTAAAAAAAAAAAGCATGGGGTCCCCCCAAATTCAATTGCCAGGCCCTTCAGGTCTGCTATGGATATTAAGGGGAAGCCCGGCCAAAAAAAAAAAAAAAAAATGGCGTGGGGTCCCCCTCAAAATCCATACCAGACCCTTGAGGTCTGGGATGGATTTTAAGGGGAACCCCGGCCAAAAAAAAAAATGGCGTGGGGTCCCCCTTTAAAATCCATACCAGACCCTTATCCAAACACGCAACCTGGCAGGCCGCAGGAAAAGAGGGGGGACGAGAGCGCCCCCCCTCCCTCCTGAACCGTACCAGGCCACATGCCCTCAACATTGGGAGGGTGCTTTGGGGTCCCCCCCAAAGCACCTTGTCCCCATGTTGATGAGGAGAAGGACCTCTTCCCCACAACCCTGGCCATTGGTTGTGGGGGTCTGCAGGCGGGGGGCTTATCGGAATCTGGAAGCCCCCTTTAACAAGGGGACCCCCAGATCCCACCCCCCCCCCGTGTGAAATGGTAAGGGGGTACAAAAGTACCCCTACCATTTCACCAAAAAAGTGTCAAAAATGTGTAAAAATGACAGGAGACGGTCTTTGACAATTCCTTTATTAAAATCTTACTTCTTACTTCTTCCTTTCTTCATCTTTCGGTTTCTTCATCTTCTCCTTCTGGCATCTTCTTCCATCTTCTTCTTCCATCTTCTTCTTCCTCCGATTCGCTTCTTCTTGCTCTGGTCTTCTCGTCCGGCATCTTCTTCCATGGCGTCAGCGTCTCTTCTGGGACGCTATTTTTTTTTTGTTTTTTTTTGTTTTTTATCAATGACTTTTTTTTTATCAAGGACTTTCAATGAATGACTGTTCTCTGTATTACGGGAGCCGACAATTAATTAGCGGCGAGTGATTTTAAATAGCTTTTTTTCCTGCAAAAATGACACTTTGTGCAGGGACAGTTCTAAGCACGGGAAACATGCGCCCCTTTACATGCATACTATAGACACCCCCTAGGTACGAAATTTAAAGGAATATTACACTTTTATTGTTTCACTTTAAGCATTATTAAAATCACTGCTCCTGAAAAAACTGCAGTTTTAAAAAAAAAAATTTGCATTGATACATGTCCCCTGGGGCAGGACCCAGGTCCCCAAACACTTTTTATGACAATAACATGCATATTAGCCTTTAAAATTAGCACTTTTTATTTTGAACGTTCGCGTCCATTGTAATTAATAGGGTTCTCAAATTCACACGGACTTTAGGTCCGTTCGCGGGTTCTGGTGCGAACCGAACCCGGGGGTGTTCGGCTCATCCCTATTCATCATATAGTAAGTAGACACTCATGCTAAGTAACTTAATGTAAATGTCAGTTTAACAACAACCATAAAGGCAAAACTTTTTTTCGTTTTGGATAGAGTGGAGAGGGATTAAAACCCCTGTCAGGTTTTTATTGTTGTCTCTTCCCCGGTTAGGGAGGTTCACCCACCCTATGTGTCTTGTTTACCGTTATTACAAAAAAATTTAAGTAAAAGAAAATTCCTAATTTTGGGTTGTCCCCAGAACAGTAACAATGTATCGTCTCAATGGGACACCAGTTTTAATGACCCTGGCGACAATCAAGGATTCATTCACTTTGGAGAGATTTCCTGTTATTTCCTATACTGGATATGGGACAGGAAGTGAAGAGAAATCTTCCCGAAGGGACAGGGATAGCTAAAAAAAAAAAAACAGGGGTTATAACCTCTACTGTAAAATGAAAAACAAAATGTTTTGCCTGTAGTTCTACTTTAAAGAGGAACTGAACTCTGAGATCTGTCCCCATAAAGGGCAGGCACAAGGCAAAGGAATAGTCACAAATATTGGCACAATGTAGTGACATCACCATCATTGCCTTTATCTGGCCATTGAGGCACTATTCCATCCCCAACTGACACTAATGATGGGGCAGTAGTCCTTCCACTGATACCAATGATGGGGCCAGGGGCGGCCCGTACCATAGGCACTGCCTGCCCCCCCTCTCTCCAGGCCACCCCTAGATGCAATGGAGAGATTAATGCATAGCATGAATCTATCCATGGTCGCCACGGTCACCCCCTATTCATGCGTCCAGCCCCTTTCAGGGCACCGGGCACATGAATTTCAGCGGCCAGGATTTTTTTTTTAACACCTGATTAAAGCCATAGGCTCTAATAGGCTTCAAAATAGGGTGGGCTTGGGTCACAGAGAGTGTGCCCGGAGCCCACCCAGGTGTGTTATAACAGCAAATGAATATTCGCTGTTGAAACACTGATCCTCAATCCAGCCAATCAGAAGCGAGTGTGAGACTTGTTTTCCGATTGGCCAAAAAGAGAAGACTCCCGATTGGCCGCCAAGGAGGAGGAAAGAAAGGAAACCGCCGCCGTGATGACCTGTGGAGAGCAGGAGCAGGGGAGGCTGCCTTTGCCGAGCAGGGGAAGCCGAGGGTGATGGGGTAAGTGCTATTGAGTGATCGACCAACGAGGGAGGTTACTGTTTGCCGCCCCCCCAAAAAAAATTCCACCGGCCGCCACTGGATGGGGCACTATTCTTTCAACTGATACCAAACATGGGGAACTATGCTGCAACTAATACCAATGATGGGGAACTATTCCTCCCGTTGATACCAATGATGGGGCACTACTCCCCCCATTGACACCAATGATGGGGCACTATTCCTCCCACTGATACCATCAATGGGGGACTGATACAAGGCACTGTTCCTCCCATTGACGCCAATGATGGGGCACTATTCCCAATAAAACCAATTTTACTCTGTGTTGTTGCCATCACCTTGTTGCATGCTATCACCAGGGCCGGCCCTACCATGGGACCCAGTGGGGGGGGGCGGCAAATTGCAGCCTGCCAGCGAGCCCATTCTGCCTGCTCCGCTGCTTATCCTACTGTGAGGTAACCCGGCACCGAGTTGACAGAAGCGTGCAGGCAGAACACTCGCTGCCCAGGGGAGGAGCAGTCAGGGGGCGGGCAGGTCGGCGGCTAAATGAGCGGGCGGGCCAGTCGGCAGGTGAGCGGGCTTGCTGGCCAATCAGGGAATCACTGCAGTTCTGCCCTCACTGTGCAGCCGTGGGCAGCAGAGAGATTACATCATCTCTCTGCTGCCTGCCTTCACTCTGGGACACAGCAAGTGACAATCCGCAACGTGTGGCAGGTGACAATCCGCATCTGGTGGCAGGTGACGGTGGCAAGCAACACACTCAGGGCTCCCACTGCTTCTGCATTATGGTGAGTTGAACTATTTCATGACAGGTCCTCTTTATACTCCTATATATGTGTACAGAGCCATAACAGGTTCTCTTTATACTCCTATATACATGTATAGAGCCATGACAGGTCCGCAGGTGACGTGGCAAGTGACAATCCGCAACGCGCGGCAGGTGACATTGTGGCAAGTGACAATCCGCAATGCGTGGCAAGTGACAATCCGCAGCGCGTGGCAGGTGACATCGTGGCAAGTGACAATCCGCAATGCGTGTCAAGTAACAATCCGCTACATGGGGCAGGTGGAGGCAGAGGGCAGAGGATTCTCTTTGTTCATCTGCATGAGCGTGGTGAACCATGGCCTCCTCGGCCAGAAGGATTTCTCCAGATTCTCGTTTTGATGATATTATGTACTGTAGATGATGATGATATATTTAAAATATTTGCAATTTACATTGAGGAACATTATTCTGTTCAAATATTTTATTGAAATAAAGAGAAAATTTCAGTACATATGTATTGGTAATAGTACAGTAAAATGGTCACAGTAGGTTGACATAACAAATTGGATCGTGTAAATGACCATGTGAAAGCATAAAACACACAAAAGGTAATAAGTAATAGCTAGCAATGGAGGGAAGTCTTCCAGGAAAATGTACCAAAGTAGGTTGTGAATTTAACATGTGCAACATAACAACAGAGAGGGTAGAAAGAGGGAGGGCATGCTAAGGAGGAGTGTATTAGATAGGGCACCCTCCTGCCATGCCAAAACCAATATAGGGGGAGCGATTTGGCTCTGCCAAAAGAGGGAGGGAAGGAGGACCGAAAAGCCTAAGAGAACTGGGAGTCTGCAGCCTGGGGTGATCTGTGGGAGAGTGCTAAAGGGACCTGACTAGAGGCCCAAGGTGGGAGTAGTAAGGATGTGGGGAGGGGGGGGGAGAAGAGAGGGAAGAAACTGAAGAGATGGGAAGGGGCAGAAAGAGAAGTACAGTATGTAGAAAGAATTGGAGAAGGCAAAAGAAGGGGAAAGGGGGAAAAGGGTGGGGGGGGGGGAGAGGGAGTAAGGGATCCCCTAGGGAAGGCGACGGGAGGGATGACAGACCCAAGATCAGGGTGTTGGAGGTTTGTGTGGGAAGTCATGGAAGCAGTAAGGTTTCATCAAATCCAGGGGGCAAAAAATTTGTTACCCAGGGGTTCCAGAGTTTCTCAAATTTAGGAACCTTATCTAATAGGAAAGCTTCTAGTTTGGCATGGATCATTGCTTTGGAAATTCTGTTTTTGGTGTACACCCAGGGAAGGTGTCTTCCAGGCCCTGGCAATAGTCTGTTTTGCCACCGTAGTAATGTGAAGTAAAAGTTTAAATTGGCGATGGGCCAGATCCACAGGTTTGTTATTCAGGAGAGCCACAGTTGGGTTCGGCAGTGTTTTGGAAATTTTAAAGATAGGCAACTCCTATCCTAATTTTAATTAGTGGTTCAAATTAATAATAACTACTGCAGTAGGGAACAGACACAAAAGATACACTTCGCATCTTTCCAAATAACTCGTTCTGTTTTATTATGACGCAATTAAAGGTTTCTATACACATGACTACGTAGTTATCACATTAATATTACAATTGTACTTTTATGGTAATAAGGGGCGTAACATAGGCGGACTAATTCTAATCAGGACTCGAAAGAATGCAAACATGTACTAAAAACATTATTAGTGCCATGTGCACAGTGAGGGCAGTGTGCAATACATACAAAATAGAATACAATTATATACAGAACTTACAAACTTACAAACTTCCTTTACAGGCAGTAAGGGTGTCAAAAAGTTTTGATAAGATCTTGAAGACCTCTGACCAGAAGGATTTTACTATGGGGCAATCCCACCAGATATGGAGATGCAAGGAACATTATTCTGAAGTTGTTTGACAATTTATAGACGCAACTTTTCACAGATTGGTGACCTCTGCTTATCTTTACTTCTGAGACACTCTGACATTCTAAGATACTCTTTTTATACCAAATTATGTTACTGACCTATTGCTAATTAACCTAATTAGTTTCAAAGGTATTCTTCCAGCTCTTCCCTGTTAGTACCACTTTGCCAGCTTTTTGTTGACCTGTCCCAACTTTTTTGAGACGTGTTGCTGCTACCCTGTTTCCCCGAAAATAAGACCTAGCGTGATTGTCAGTGATGGCTGCAATATAAGCCCTACCCCCCAAATAAGCCCTAGTTAAAGTCACTGTAGGTCTTATTTTCAGGGTAGGGCTTATTTTCGGGGGGAAAAGGGTAGGGCTTATTTGGGGGGTAGGGCTTATATTGCAGCCATCACCGACAATCACACTAGGTCTTATTTTCGGGGAAGCAGGGTATCAACTTCAAGAGGAACTTCGTTTTTTCTTAAAATTGAACATTTGATCTGTTTTCTATTTCTATTGTGAACAAAATGTGTTTTTTTTTAAAGTCTATTTTCAACAGGGTCACAACTTTTATGGAATTGGGATTGTAACGTAACATGTAACATGGTCTAAAAGATGGAGATGAGGTGACACGCTACATTGGAATGGCATAGTTTGGAGTTGCAACGTGTAGCCGATTTAGTCTGTGGTGTTACAATACATCAGAGCTGCAATGTTCACGTTGTGCCTAGAAGTGAAGCTTCCCCGCATCAAGTAGATTATTAGAGCAATTATCCAGATAAGTTGACTACGGTTTTGCATAGACAGTGTCCATAAATTGTGAGATGATTTTTTATGCTCAAGCAACCTTTCAATGCATAGGCAGGGAAACTTTTCCATCACATCTGCTGCCTTTTAACAAGATGACTGATGTAATGAGCCATAATAAATGCTAGCAGTGATACTGCGTGCGCAGTACCTTACAGTCACAGTTTGTTCTACAAGGATATCATTTTTTCATTGTAATTTTGTTTGGTTCAATCATTTTTATTAAAGGAGATTTTTGAAATTACAGAAGTTGCTTGAACTATCATGCTCAGTCAGCAGTGCAAGTGTACAGCGGATAAGGCACCAAGGAGCATAATACATATATTTGGAAAAGCATTGTACATTGTATTATTGCAATTTTTTAGGATGAAGATGAAAGTAGTAAATTAAGTGAATAGAGGGGGAAAAAGGAGGGTGGGGCAAAAGTAGATGGAGTGTAGATGGGTAGGCGAAGGATTAACTGGGAGATACAGAATAGCCATGTTTATGCAGTAGTGGTATGATCTTTAGGGATGAGCCGAACACCCCCCTGTTCAGTTCGCACCAGAACCTGCGAACAGACCTAAAGCTCGTGTGAACTTTAGAACCCTATTAAAGTCTATGGGACTCGAACGTTCAAAATCAAAAGTGCTAATTTTAAAGGCTAATATGCAAGTTATTGTCATAAAAAGTGTTTGGGGACCTGGGTCCTGCCCCAGGGGACATGTATCAATGCAAAAAAAAAGTTTTAAAAACGGCAGTTTTTTCAGAAGCAGTGATTTTAATAATGCTTAAAGTGAAGCAATAAAAGTGTAATATTCCTTTAAATTTCGTACCTGGGGGCTGTGTATAGTATGCATGTAAAGGGGCGCATGTTTCCCATGCTTAGAACTGTCCCTGCACAAAGTGTAATTTTTGCAGGAAAAAAAGCTATTTAAAATCACTCGCGGCTATAATGAATTGCCGGCTCCCGTAATACAGAGAACAGTCATTGAAAGTCATTGATAAAAAAAAAAAAAAAGCGTGGGGTTCCCCTGAAATTCAATTACCAGGCCCTTCAGGTCTGATATGGATATTAAGGGGAACCCCGGTCAAATTAAAAAAAAAATTAGGTGGGGTTCCCCCTAAATATCCATACCAGACCCTTCAGGTCTGGCGTGGATTTTAAGGGGAACTCCACGCCAAATTTAAAAAAAAAATGGCATGGGGTCCCCCTCAAAATCCATACCAGACCCTTATCTGAGCACGCAACCTGGCAGGCCGCAGGAAAAGAGGGGGGCGAGAGAGCGCCCCCCCTCCTGAACCGTACCAGGCCACATGCCCTCAACATTGGGAGGATGCTTTGGGGGTCTGTGACCCCTCAAAGCACCATGTCCCCATGTTGATGAGGAGAAGGGTCTCTTCCCCACAACCCTTGCCCGGTGGTTGTGGGGGTCTGCGGGCGGGGGGCTTATTAGAATCTGGAAGCCCCCTTTAACATGGGGACCCCCAGATCCCGCCCCCCTGTTTGAAATGGTAAGAGTGTACAAAAGTACCCCTACCATTTCACAAAGAAAGTGTAAAAAATAGTTAAAAAAAGTTAAAGGAATTTTCTGTAGCAATAGAAAAAAAAGAATACTAACAAATTTTTCAGTTCATTAATCAATGTGCTGATCCTTAAAAGTTGTGTTTGTCTGTTTGGGTATTAGGAGATACCACAATCACGGGCTCAACCACTGTTCACCCGATCTTCTGTATATAGTATGAAGGGGACTAAATCTGGCCTTTGCTTCCGCTGCAGACTTAGGACTACAATATTGCAAATAATAGAAGACATTACACGTTTCCATATTATTTAACAGACTGCACAAAAAAAGAAGTCAAAGTATTTTTAAAGCATGACCACACAGTATTCTGTAGTGCCGAATGACAAAAAGACTAAAAATAATGAGGTTAAAAAAACACCATTCCATCAAGCTCAACCTTTGCAGGACCTCCACTCTTTTGAACCAAAGATGAAACAGAACCTTGTGCGGCTCCTGGGGAGAATGGAGACCAGACAAACCCCCTTGTCTTTATTTTCATTGTTATCACCGCTCAGACCTGCAAAAAATAATGCTTTCAGTTAGGTTCTCAAAAGAACCATAAAATAAATGTAAAAAAATCTGTAAAGACTATAAGAGATGGAGAAAAAGGCATGTGACACACACACACACACACACACACACACACACATATATATATACACACATATCTATTACCTATACACACATATATATATATATATATATATATATATATATATATATATATATATATATATATACACACACACACACAGTATCTCACAAAAGTGAGTACACCCCTAACATTTTTGTAAATATTTTATTATATATTTTTATTTGACAACACTGAGGAAATTACACTTTGCTACAATGTAAAGTAGTGAGTGTACAGCTTGTATAATAGTGTCAATTTGCTGTCCCCTCAAAATAACTCAACACACAGCCATTAATGTCTAAACCGCTGGCAACAAAGTACTGGCAAGTAGAGTACACCCCTAAGTGAAAATGTCCAAATTGGGCCCAAAGTGTCAATATTTTGTGTTGCCACCATTATTTTCCAGCACTGCCTTAACCCTCTTGGGCATGGAGTTCACCAGAGCGTCACAGGTTGCCACTGGAGTCCTCTTCCACTCCTCCATGAAGACATCACGGAGCTGGTGGATGTTAGAGACCTTGCGCTCCTCCACCTTCCGTTTGAGGATGCCCCACAGATGCTCAATATGGTTTAGGTCTGGAGACATGCTTAGTCCTCAGTCCATCACCTTTACCCTCAGCTTCTTTAGCAAGGCAGTGGTCGTCTTGGAGGTGTTTGGGGTCATTATCATGTTGGAACACTGCCCTGCGGCACAGTCGCTTAAGGGAGGGGATCATGCTCGGCTTAAGTATGTCACAGTACATGTTGGCATTCATGGTTCCCTCAATGAACTGTAGCTTCCCAGTGCCGGCAGCACTCATGCAGCCCCAGACCCTGACACTCCCACCACCATGCTTGACTGTAGGCAAGACGCACTTGTCTTTGTACTCCTCACCTGGTTGCCGCCACACACGTTTGACACCATCTGAACCAAGTAAGTTTATCTTGGTCTCATCAGACCACAGGACATGGTTCCAGTAATCCATGTCCTTAGGCTGCTTGTGTTTAGCAAACTGTTTGCAGGCTTTCCTGTGCATCATCTTTAGAAGAGGCTTCCTTCTGGGACGACAGCCATGCAGACCAATTTGATGCAGTGTGCGGCATATGGTCTGAGCACTGATAGGCTGACCCCCCACCCCTTCAACCTCTGCAGCAATGCTGGCAGCACTCATACATCTATTTCCCAAAGACAACCTCTGGATATGACGCTGAGCACGTGCACTCAACTTCTTTGGTCGACCATGGCAAGGCCTGTTCTGAGTGGAACCTGTCCTGTTAAACTGCTGTATGGTCTTGGCCACCGTGCTGCAGCTCAGTTTCAAGGTCTTGGCAATCTTCTTATAGCCTAAGCCATCTTTATGTGGAGCAACAATCCTTTTTTTTCAGATCCTCAGAGAGTTCTTTGCCCTAAGGTGCCATGTTGAACTTCCAGTGACCAGTATGAGAGAGTGAGAGCGATAACACCAAGTTTAGCACACCTGCTTCCCATTCACACCTGAGACCTTGTAACACTAACGAGTCACATGACACCGCGGAGGGAAAATGACAAATTGTGCCCAATTTGGACTTTTTATCTGAGGGGTGTACTCACTTTTGTCACCAGTGGTTTAGACATTAATGGCTGTGTGTTGAGTTATTTTGAGGGGACAGCGAATTTACACTGTTATACAAGCTGTACACTCACTACTTTTCATTGTAGCAAAGTGTCATTTCTTCAGTGTTGTCACATGAAAAGATATAATAAAATATTTACAAAAATGTGAGGGGTGTACTCACTTTTGTGAGATACAGTATATATGTTTATTTTTTTATTTTTTAATGGTTGAACTAATTGGACCTTGTTTTCAACCAGACTTAGGCCCCTTTCACATGGGGCGTATCCGTATTGATCCGCCCCGTGAAGATGCGCTGCTCAGCGGGTTTTGCACAGCTGATCCCCGCTGAGGCGGCTGATGACAGGGCGGTCCCTGCACACTGTGCAGGGACCGCCCTGGCAGTTCTCCGCTCTCCCGTCTGTCCGTGTTCATCCGATCCGCTCTGCAGAATCGGACAATAGCGGAGGCGGACGATAGCGCGTGTCAGCGGATGCTCATCCGGTGACACCCGCTATCCCATAGACATGCATGTATGTCCGTTTTTCATCCAAAAACGGATGGATGAAAAACGGACATACGGTCCGCATGTGTGAAAGGGGCCTAAGGCCTCATGTACACTGCTGCTGGTAAAAGGATGTTTAAGAGCAGTTGGGTGGTTTTTTTTCAGCTGCCCCTGAACTCTCCTCTATGTTATCTTATCAGTACATGTACACAGAGTCGTTTATAGTCGCTTCCAGGCAGTTGAGTTTAGAAGCATTTTTTGGAAAGCAAAAAAATTGCATTTAGGACGGATGTTCAGAAGCATTTGAAATGCCCATAACAGCTTGTAAACACGGTAACTCGCCTTTAGCCACATTTAGTTTACAGGTGTTTTAAATTTTTGACTATTAAAAAAAAAAATGGAAATGCGGCTAAACGCACCATGTAAACACGGCAAAACTGAAGTTTTTAAACGTCGGTTACTATCTGTCAATTTAAATCATTCAGGACAGGAGAGGTTGTAAAACATCCCGTGTACATTAAGCCTAACTATGTAAGGATAGGGAGAGAAAATAGATAAATAGATAGATTAGACATGTGCAATTAGTTTCGTTTTTTTTTCGTTTTTTGACGTTATTTTCGTTCATTCGTTTTCGTACGAATGAACGAACGATTCGCTAAAAATTCGCTAACGAATAACGAATCGTTCGAATTGAACGAATCCGAAAATAACTAAAATCCGAAAAAAACTAATTAGAAACAACGAATGAACGAATGAAGACGAAAAACGAAAACAGGAACAACGAAAATGAAAATAAACGAAAAAATTCGTACATTCGTAACTTTTTTTTTTTTTTGTTGAATTGGTAATTTTCCGTGTCTCTTACAATGGTGCTGCTTAACGTGCTTCGAATAGATTGAACGAAAAAATTCGTACATTCGTAACTTTTTTTTTTTTTTCGATTCGTAATTTTCCGTGTCTCTTACAATGGCGTTGCTTAACGTGCTTCGAATGGATTGAACGAAAAAATTCGTACATTCGTAACTTTTTTTTTTTTTTTCGATTCGTAATTTTCCGTGTCTCTTACAATGGCGCTGCTTAACATGTTTCGAATGGATTGAACGAAAAAATTCGTACATTCATAACTTTTTCTTGTGTTGAATTGGTAATTTTCCGTGTCTCTTACAATGGTGCTGCTTAACGTGCTTCGAATAGATTGAACGAAAAAATTCGTACATTCGTAACTTTTTTTTCGATTCGTAATTTTCCGTGTCTCTTAAAATGTAATAATAGCATACACATTACATAACATTATGAATTATGCTCTGATTACGAATCTACGAATGTTATGAATGTACGAATAAATACGAATGCGTCCGAATTTCGAATAAACGAAAAAACGAATCAACGAAAAAATAACTCGTTACGAATACGAACACCGACGACTTACGAATTTACGAATTGTTACGAATCAACGGAAACTAAAAAAACGAAACGAAAATAAACAAATTTTTTTGTTGTGCACATGTCTAAGATAGATAGATAGATTACCCTGTACATACTAAAGAATTGAGTAGAAAGCTAGGTGGGACCTGTATCTGCATCTCAACTGAAGCACCACCCTACCTGCACTGCCTTTTTGCGTTCTCCTATATATGTTTCTTTTCTCCCCCCCATTTTCCTATTTATCTGTGATCTATATTATATATCTTTTTGTTATTATTATTTTTATTGTTTGTACAATTAACCTAGTTAAATATTATAGTTTGTCAATATTTAGATTTATTATTGATGTTTGTGTATTTTTTTGTATCAGTATGTGATGCTACCAAAAGAATGACATGACTTGTAACTACTTGTATGACTTGTAAATGCATGGATTCAATTGCTTTTTGGATTGCCCTGACTCTTTTTGTTTGCTGCAGCTGTGGGTCATTGTATATAAACAGTTGTTCATTGTATGTTATTTTATTATGACTAAAGCGGATGAGGATGAAACTATATATATTTTTTTAAATATTTTACAAGGAATTGATTCCTTTTTATGTCTTGATGAATAAATTAAATGATTCCTTTGAATTCAAGATTCTTTGGTGCCGGACTCTCACTTCTTGACTGAATTAACCACTTCAGCTCCGGAAGATTTACCCAGCTTCATGACCGGGTATTTTAATTTTTTTTGAAAAACAGCACTGCATTGTTTTAACTGACAATTGCTCAGTTGTGCGACGTTGTACCCAAATAAAATGTATGTCCTTTTTTCCCCCCCACAAATAGGAGCTTTCTTTTGGTGGTATTTATTCACCTCTCCGTTTTATATTTTTTGCACTACAAACGAAAAAAACAGCGACAATTTGAGAAAAAAAACAATATTTTTTTTACTTTCTGTTATAAAACATATCCAATAAAAAAGGTAAAAAAAATCAAATGTCTTCATAAATGTAGGCCAATATGTATTCTGTTACATATTTTTGGTAACAAAAAATCCTAATAAGCGTATATTGATTGGTTTGCGCAAAAGTTATAGCGTCTATAAACTATGGGATATAATTATGTATTTTTTATATATTTAATTATTTTTTTTACTAGTAATGGCGACGATCAACGACTTATAGTGGGACTGCAATATTGCGGTGGAAAATTGGGCACTGACGCTTTTAATGCCTTGTACACACGGTCGGACATTCCGACAACAAAATCCTTTGGATTTTTTCCGACGGATTTTGTCCAAAACTGGTGTTGCATACACACGGTCGGACAAAGTTGTCGGAAAATCCGATCATTCTGAACGTGATGACATTCATTCGTTACGACGGGACTATGTTCACATTAGTAGCCAATAGCTTTGGTCTCGTAATTTGATCTGAGCATGCGTGGCACTTTGTCCGTCGGAATTCTTGACACACGATCGGAAAAAGTCTGATAGGATTTTGTTGTCGTAAAAATTTGAGATCCTGCTCTCAAATTTTTTCCGTCTGAGTTTACAACGGAAAAAGTCCGATAGAGCCCATACACAGATCGGATTATGTTGTAGGAAAATCCGACCGACTTTTCATATCGGATTTTCCGACCGTGTGTACGGGGCATTAGTCAAAGCCCAGACCTCAATCTAATAGAAAATCTGTGGTCAGACTTAAAGATTGCTGTTCACAAGCGCAAACCATCCAACTTGAAGGAGCTGGAGCAGTTTTGCAAGGAGGAATGGGCAAAAATCCCAGTGGTAAGATGTGGCAAGGCTCATAGAGACTTATCCAAAGCGACTTGGAGCTGTGATAACCGCAAAAGGACGCTCTACAAAGTATTGACTTTAGGGGGGGGTGAATAGTTATGCACATTGACTTTTTCTGTTATTTCTGTCCTATTTGTTGTTTGCTTCACAATAAAAAAAAACATCTTCAAAGTTGTGGGCATGTTCTGTAAATTAAATGATGCAAATCCTCAGACAATCCATGTTAATTCCAGGTTGTGAGGCAACAAAACACGAAAAATGCCAAGGGGGGTGAATACTTTTGCAAGGCACTGTAGGTAGTGAAAACACAGGAAGGAAAGGTTTTGAGACGTCGTCTATTTTTGAACATTCGGGCGTCATGGAAACTATGGAATGCCAGGAGGTGAAATGTTACTGTCTCTTCTCTAGTAAAGCTGTGTGTGGCAATTAAAACTTGGAGTTTAGGTTATTTATAAAAAGGAAGAAAAAAGGAAGAAAAAAAATAACTTTGCTGAGAATGCAAATTAAAAAAAAGGAAAGAAAAGGAAAATAGAAATAGAATAGAAAATATTAACAAAATCCAGCAAGCAAAAAGTGATGATTAAAATCGTTAAAAAAGATACTCAGTTATATTGTTAGCTTACTTTGTGCTTATGAAAAAATATGAACAGAGGCTGCATGAGGAAATGATCTGGTTACTTTGTATACAATATATTTACCTACTGGTCAGTAGGTTTACTGATCATACATGGAGTGACATTTGGAGATTTATGTATATACTGTATATATACAATATATATATATTTTTACCTGTTGATCCCGCCAGTAGATCCCATCTGTTGCGATATATAACCAATGTTAATTTTGACGTGAAATTTAGATTAAGATTTAGTCATAGTCTTTTGGCTAAATTGCTATTTTAGCTTTAGTCATATTTTAGTCATCTAAATTGTTTTCATTTTAGCCATGTTTTCATTTTAGTCATATTTTAGTCAACTAAATCTCCATTATTAGCTTTGTTGCCCTTCTTTGTGCTCGCTCCATTTCCAGTACATCCTTCCTGAGGACTGGTGCCCAGAACTGGACAGCATACTCCAGGTGCGGCCGGACCAGAGTCTTGTAGAGCGGGAGAATTATCGTTTTATCTCTGGAATTAATCCCCTTTTTAATGAATGCCAATATTCTGTTTGCTTTGTTAGCAGTAGCTTGGCATTGCATGCCATTGCTGAGCCTATCATCTACTAGGACCCCCAGGTCCTTTTCCATCCTAGATTCCCCCAGAGGTTCTCCCCCCAGTGTATAGATTGCATTCCGATTTTTGAATCGGAATTTTAAATTTTTATACATAAATTTTTGAATCGAAATTTAAAATTTTTCTACATTAAACCTCATTTGCCATGTAGTTGCCCACCCCATTAATTTGTTCAGATCTTTTTGCAAGGTTTCCACATCCTGCGGAGAAGTTATTGCCCTGCTTAACTTAGTATCGTCCGCAAATACAGAGATTGTACTGTTTACCCCATCCTCCGGGTTGTTTATGAACAAATGAAACAGGATATCTAAGACTTGTAACCCTTTTCCAATGTCTGCTCATTTGAAAAAAACGTAAACTATTTGTTAAAAAAAAGTGGATCTAACATGTTACGGTTTAAAATTGTTCACACTCGTGAAATGGCGCAATCTATGGTACTTTAAAATCTCCATAGGTGACGTTTTAAACGGTTACCAGTTTAGAGTTACAGAGGAGATCTTTTTTGCTAGAATTATTGCTCTCGATCTGACGCAGGGATACCTCACATGTGTGATTTGAACACATTTGCAGGCGTGACTTGCGTATGCGTTTTCTTTGGTGCGCGAGCACGCGGGGATGGGGGTCGCTTAAAATTACACTGTCTCTTCCAAAAAAAAAATTATCACATTTATTGCTTTCACAAGGAATGCAAACATCCCCGTGACAGAAATAGGCAGTGACAGGTACTCTTTATGGGGGAGGATCTGGGGTTTAAAAGACCCCCAAACCCCTCCTTTGCTCTTAAAAGTATTCAAAGCGCCAAAATCTGCGTTTTGGAATACTAGGGATTTTTTTTTAAATCTGCGCTATTGGCAGCCGAGTAAACCGGAAGTGACGTTGTGACTTCCGGGCTACTACATCAGAGACCCGAACAAAGCTGATTTGGCTTTGTTCGGGTCTCCAGCCAGTCGTCGGACGTGCCGGCTGGTCGCTTGGGTCTCCCAGTGGGATGGGAGATGTGGGCTTAGCGGCGGAAGGCTGCCGAGGGGGGGGCATCCCCTGCTTATGATAACGGCTGAGCGGCCGCTGAGCCGCATCGGTTGTTATCATCAGAAGGCCGACTGCCAGCTCTATAAAACAGCATCGGGGTGATGCCTGCACCCTGGTACAACCACTTTCTCAAAACGACATATTGACACCCACAGCGGTTCACATAGGGCAGTGTGAACTGCCTGCGAGTTGTATGCGATGCGGGAACCCTAACCAGAATTGCGCTTGTTCCCGCATCGCATTTGTGTGAACTGGCACTGAGAGGCAACAAATGAAAAAAAAACGTATGGCGAAGGTTTGTGATACACAGTGCTTTAACAAACGAAATGTTATCAAATTGAGTTCACTAATCCCTCTTATGCCCCATACACACGGTCGGAAAATCCGACCACAAAATCCATCGGATTTTGTCCGACGGATTTAGTCCAACACTGGTGTTGCATACACACGGTCGGACAAAGTTGTCGGAAAATCCGATCATTCTGAACGTGGTGACGTTTGCTGCCTACGACAGGACTACGTAGAGGCTAGTAGCCAATAGCTTTGGTCTTGTAATGTGATCTGAGCATGCGTGGCACTTTGTCCATCGGAATTCGATACACACGATCGGAATTGGTGTGATCGGACTTTGTTGTTCGGAAAAGCAGGAGATACAAGTTTGTGCGTTGGACAATCCGATGGAAAATGTCCGATGGTGCATACACACGGTCGGAATTTCCGACAACATTGTCCGATAGGACAGAATCCATCGAAAAATCCGACCATGTGTATGGGGCTTAAGTGACTAATGCCGCGTACACGCGATCGGATTTTCCGTCGGAAACATTTTGGATGGTTTTTCCGATGGAATTCCGCTCAAGCTTGGCTTGCATACATATGGTCACACAAACGTTTGCTGAACTTTTGACAAGAACGCGGTGACATACGACAGTACGACGAGCCGAGAAAATGAAGTTCAATGCTTCCGAGCACGCGTCGAATTGTTTCCGAGCATGCGTAGGAATTTTGCGTGTCGGAATTGCTACAGACGCTAGAAACTTTTTCCTGTCGGAAAAATTGAGAAGATGCTCTCAAACTTTTGCTGGCGGAAATTCGGCCAGCAAAAGTCCGATGGAGCCTACACACGGTTGCATTTTCCAACGAAAAGCTCTCATCGGTCTTTTGCTGGCCGAAATTCCGACCATGTGTACGGGGCAGTAAAAGAGGAGATCACAAGCATTTTAAATTTTCCAAAAGCAAAAGTTCTCTTAATTTTTTAGGAAAGCTCCAACGCACAAGCAATAACAAAAAGAAACACGTACAAGATTAATAAAAAATCACGTACACCCTTTGTTAAAATACAAATGCCTATCAAAAGTATACCTTTGACAAATACATATTTTTTTTTTTTCTGCCTTTATCATCATTAACAGAACATCAAACTGACATATCTCCCACAAATAATTAAAATATGTTCTGCACTTTATTAAAATGTCAACCGACTCGGCGCCGCCAATCAAATTTATATTACCCTTGTCGCCAAACCTGTCAAGCACATCTCTTTATCTACCCTATAAACAGCCATCTATTAATATTATTATAAATGTATTTCTGGGGTTAACGCAGAGTTATTAAAATATAAATCGGCAGCACAAAGAGCATTGATGACGAGCAAAGTGCAAGAGCTACCGGTCAGCTTTCACTTATTAACTATCTGCCTGCATTACATTTTAATTGCAGGAGACAAAAGAACTGCCAGTGATCTGATAATGTATACAGCTGTTAGGGGGTTTAGTGCTTTTCAAAATTCTAATTTCGAAACCCTTATGATTTTTGTGAAGTAGAGAGCTTTAGTCAGTTTGTCCGCATGCGCCTGCCTAAGCATGAAGTCTCAGCAGAGCCTGGACAAGGTAATCTAGAGCCCAGGGTAAACATGCCAAATTGTGGTGCCCCCCTGCAAGATGTATGAGCACTATGTGCTAGAAAAAATACCCCCCCCCAAAAAAAAATTATAATAATTGAGCACTATTCTGCATGCTTACCCCCTGAGCACCCCCTTACCCCCCTCCTCCCAATACAAATCCACCACCCTTCTGAAATCCCCTTCCCAGCACAAATCTTTGCCCCACCCAACCCTCCCAGTTCAGATTCTCTCATTCCCCATATGCCCCCAGTACAAATCCGCCCCCCCCAAAAAAATGTCCCCTCTGTTAATACAATTCCTCTACATCTCTAATTTTCACTCTGAAGACAAATCCTCACCCCCCCCACTCCAAATCCCTCCTCCCGGCACAAATTCTCCCCAATCACTGTTCCTATCACAATCCCCCCCCCAAAATGTCCTCTCCTAGCACAAATACCCCCAATCATCCCTCTAGCACAACCCCCCCCCCCCCCCAAAAAAAGAAATCCCCTCCTAGCACACATCCCCACACCATATTATGTTTTGTAGCACAGCCCCCCCCCCCCCCCAAAAAAAAATTCCCCCTTGTAATGGAAATTTGCAAGTTCTTTATATAATTGTATTCTATGTTTTTCACACTGCCCTCACTGTGCACACGCCACTAATAATGTTTTCATTACATGTTTGCATTCTTTCGAGTCCTGATTAGAATTAGCCTGCCTATGTTACGCCCCTTGTTACCATAAAAGTACAATTGTAATATTAATGTAATACCTACATAATCATGTGTATAAAAACCTTCAATTGTGTCATAATAAAGCAGAACAGTTATTTGGAAAGATGCGGAGTGTATCTTTTGTGTCTGTTCCCTACTGCAGTTATTATTAATTTGGAACCACTAATCAATATGAGGATAGGAGTTGCCTAGCTACAAATTTGTCTAAGTCACCTTTCCCAACACAAATCCCCTCAAATCACCACCCCCCCCACTCCAAATGCCTCCTTCCGGCACAAATTCTGCCCAATCACCGTTCCTATCACAAACCCCCCCCCCCCCAAATATCCTCTCCTAGCACAAATACCCCCAATCATCCCTCTAGCACAACCCCCCCCCCCCCCAAATGTCCTCTCCTAGCACAAATACCCCCAATCATCCCTCTAGCACAACCCCTCCCCCCCAAAAAAAAAGAAATCCCCTCCTAGCACACATCCCCCCCACCACCATATTATGTTTTGTAGCACAGCCCCCCTTAAATTCCCCCCTCCCAACATAAATCCCCTCAAATCACCACACCTCACCCCTCACCCCAATTCAAATGCCTCCTCCCGGCACAAATTCTTCCCAATCACTGTTCCTATCACAATTCCCCCCAACATTTCCTCTCCTAGCATACATACAAATACCCCCAATCATCCCTCTAGCACAAATCCCCCCTCCCAACACAAATCCACTCAAATCACCACACCTCACCCCCCACTCCAAATGACTCCTCCCTGCACAAATGCTCCCCAATAACCGTTCCTATCACCACTCCCCCCCCCCCTCCAAATTTCCTCTCCTAGCACAAATATCCCCAATCACATCCCTCTAGCACAAATCCCCCCAAAAAGAAATCCCCTCCTAGCACCCCCCCCCCATATTATGTTTTTGTAGCACAACCCCCAAATTCCCCCTCCCAACACAAATTTCCTCAAATCACCACACCTCCCCAAATTTCCCTTCCTAGAACAATTGTTATCTCCTGCCGTCCCCAAAATTCCCCCTCCCAACACTAATTCCCCTCCCCAAACCTCTTTGTGATGCCCCCCACCTAACATGATACCACAGTGCCCAGGGCAGCTGTCCCTCATGCCCACCCCTTGTCCTGGCTCTGTGTCTCAGTCACTTGCTGTTTGAGCTTGCTCCAGCAGGGTGTGCTAGAATGGCGGCATTCTGTGTTATAAAAGTTTAGTGTAGCCTTTCTCAATCTTTTATACCCCTGAGGAAGACTTGAAATCATTTTAATGTCTTAGGAACCCAAGTGCACCAGCAAGTGGTCAGCTTTCACTTAACTATCTGCCCGCATTAAAGTTTAACCACTTTAAGACCGCCCGACCCAGATATAATGCGGCAGGGTGGCCCTCCTGCATGAAACCATGTACCTGAAAGTGATTTTGTACATGGGGTCTGGGCCGGCGTCCTGCTCCCGCTGTGATTGGGCCGGCGATCTGCTCCCACTGTGATTGGACACAGCGGGAGCCAATCAGCGGGTCCGCCGGGACCTGCCGATTGTTCTGAGGAGAGGCAGAACAGCAGTCTGCCTATGTAAACAAGGCAGATCGCCGGTCATCCAGAGGGGAAAATGGAGATCTTATGTTTCTGCTAAGCAAAAAGTAAAAAACATGGATCTCTCTTCCTCCAGTCAAAGCACTCCCCTCACAGTTAGAAAGCACTCCCTAGGGAAACACTTAACCCTTTGATCGCCCCTGATGTTAACCCCGTCTCTGCTAGTGTCATTAGTACAGTGACAGTGCATTTTTTTTATCACTGATCACTTTAATAATGGCACTGGTCCCCAAAAAGTGTCTGTTAGGTGTCCAATTTGTCCGCCGCAATGTTGCAGTCCTGCTAAAAATCGCTGATCGCCGACATTACTAGTAAAAAATAAATAAATAAAAAAGGCTATAAAACTATCCCATTATTTGTAGATGCTATAACTTTTGCGCAAACCAATCAATATACGCTGATTGTGATTTTTTTTTACCAAAAATATGTAGCAAGAATACATATTGACCTAAATTGGTGAAGAAATGTGATTTGTTGCTGACTTTTAAAAAAAATTATTTCGTGGCTGGAACACCGCTTTAAGAACCCTTTTGATCAGAAGACATGCACAGGGTCTTTTTAGGGAAATTTGGAAGTCCTGGGATGGAATCTGTAAGTGCCTTAGGAAATCCTGGCAGGGGTTCTGAGAGTACCACTGGGAAGACCTGGAAATCAAAAAAGGAAGAACTCCGGACAGCCGCACACCGAGAAAAAAAAATCCAAAAAGTTTATTTAAAAGCAAAAAACACTGCAATCCATACACGGCAAAAAAGGGGGTACAGAGCTGACGCGTTTCGCACCACAACTAGTGCTTACTCATAGCTGATGAACTCACAAATGAATATCAAATATATATGCTTACAGGATGTGCATCACATGATTGTTTGATGGAAAAAGGCTGTTACCAGCATCTGAAAACTAGGCTTAATTGGATATCAACATGTGCTGCTAGGCTAATTCTGCAGAGTGAGAGTGACCACTTTAAAAGAAGCCTGATGTTGTTTAAAGACAAACTTAGGTGAAAAAGTTATAAGACCTGATAAGGAAATCGCATAAAAATGCATAAAACTATCAAGTGTGCACACAGTGTTATGTGTACACACTTAAAGGGCCCATTCAATAGAATAGCCCAACCCAATTGCGATTTCAATGAATGTTATAGTGAAAAAAAAATCTTTTTTTACGTGTGTGAAGGAACTAGTGAGATACATTTAAATAAAAGAAATATATACATAATGTTCAAAAAATGTGGAATGTATATAAACTCTCCAAAAATAAAGTCTATATATTTGTGATAGCGAATGGGTGATGGGGTGAATAGATAGTGAGGTATGTATATAACCATTTATTGGTATTATATATATCCGCTAACCAAATCGCTGTGATGAAATCGCTAACCAAATCGCTATGATAAGGTTTGTTGAACAACACTTGCCGAAAACCACCTAGTGAGTTGAAGTTATATTTAAATACTATACTGATGATACTAATACTTAACGGTTATATTGTGTGTCTTAAGTTATTTTAAGTTATTTTAAACGTGATTCCTGATGTGAATTTTAGTATCCAAGACTTCACTTGTATATTGTGTGGATAGGCATATTCAAAAATGAAATGAAATAAAAGATAAAAAAAAAAAATTGAATGACAAAATATATGAAATGTGAAGAAGAAAAGTGAATAGACAATCGTGCACTCTAAATGGTGTGTCTATATGTTTAATTAATCGTTTTTGTATTTATTTTTGTTTTTATTTTTATTTTGTATATCTAATGTTGTTCAATCGGGTTGATAGCCTGCATAGTGTGCTAACGGCTATATCTTCTTTCAAAGGGTTTTTAGCAAAACCTTACTCATTGGCTACTGGCAGTGTCGGTGATGAATATATGCATTTTATACAATAGTTATACATGACCAGTGACTGTAATTAATCCTTTTGAGACTTCGTAATTGTGTATCTATGGAACAATCCGTGGACCCGGGCGACCAAATTAGATAGAAGTCCCGACCAGTGTCGGTGCTTCTATGGGGCGGTGGGCTGCAGAGGCATCGCAGAAACCTCCCAATTTAATGTTATTGGGTTCTACGGGTCGTTGACAGCTGTCTATTTTAATGAACCGTCCCATGACAATTGGTGGAAACATTGAGAGGTAAGGCGGATCAATGAATTAAATGTGGCCCGTATTACACAGCCAGTGTACACCTCGAAGGATGCAAAAAACCGGTTGTCACTCTGATAGTAAGCATTATACGATAAAGCGCTTCAATTCCAAAATGTTGCGCAACCAATCACCACAGTTGTTCACAACTCTATGGACACTGCAAGTGGAGGGGTTTCAGCCAGTCCCTATCTATCTGTGTGTACACATAGCCTTACAATGTGGATTTAAAACTATTTATTCCACTAGGTCTGAGATGATACGGCTCTTTATGCATGGGATGATGTGAGACTCTATAAAGATAGAAGATTATTAGTTTGACAATAGTAATGATCATAGATAATTATATGTATATAATTATAGCAAAAACTTTGAATGCTGATGACTGCAGATGCCATGTATCCAAATTGGTAACAAAGTTGATATAAAAGGCATCAAAGGCAGTGGGTAGTGGAAATAATGTATATAAACGTATATCAATATACGCTATATATTGTCATCAGGATGCAAATAGAGTCTATGTAGAGGGAAATCAATGTGTTTGACCGACATGCATAAATAATACTATACTACGGCAATAGTAAAGCCATGGTATATATTGGCTGAAATCAGCAATGAACATTTTTGAACATTATGTATATATTTCTTTTATTTAAATGTATCTCACTAGTTCCTTCACACACGTAAAAAAGATATTTTTTTTTCACTATAACATTCATTGAAATCGCAATTGGGTTGGGCTATTCTATTGAATGGGCCCTTTAAGTGTGTACACATAACACTGTGTGCACACTTGATAGTTTTATGCATTTTTATGCGATTTCCTTATCAGGTCTTATAACTTTTTCACCTAAGTTTGTCTTTAAACAACATCAGGCTTCTTTTAAAGTGGTCACTCTCACTCTGCAGAATTAGCCTAGCAGCACATGTTGATATCCAATTAAGCCTAGTTTTCAGCTGCTGGTAACAGCCTTTTTCCATCAAACAATCATGTGATGCACATCCTGTAAGCATATATATTTGATATTCATTTGTGAGTTCATCAGCTATGAGTAAGCACTAGTTGTGGTGCGAAACGCGTCAGCTCTGTACCCCCCTTTTTTGCCGTGTATGGATTGCAGTGTTTTTTGCTTTTAAATAAACTTTTTGGATTTTATTTTCTCGGTGTGCGGCTGTCCGGAGTTCTTCCTTTTTTGATTTCCAATCATTGTGCTATTAGCCAGCACCTGGGGCTCCCACACAGGAGCAGGAGCATTCGCTTGGGAAGGAGAGTCTTGGAGCGGTGGTTGTTTGTTTCTCAACTGGGAAGACCTGGCAGGGATTCTGAGAGTAGGAAAATTGGAGATCCTGGCATAGATTCTAATGCCGTGTACACACGGTCGGAATTCTCGTCAGAAAAAAGCTCTGATGGTTTTCCCGTCGGAATTCGACGGAATTTCGCTCAAACTGTCTTGCCTACACACGGTCACACCAAATTCCGACGGTCAATAACACCACGCCTTAAAAAACGTTCGACTGCACTATAAAAGGGAAGTTTAATGCTTCCGAGCATGCGTCGAATTGTTTCCGAGCATGCGTTGGAATTTTGCGTGTCGGAATTGCATACACACGATTGGAAAATCCGATAGAAAGGTTTTCCGTCTGAAAAATTAAGAACAGGTTCTCAATTCAAAGTATGTCGGAAATTCCGACAGAAAAAGACAGATGGGCATACACACAGTCGGAAAATCCGATGAAAAGCTCCCATCGGACTGTTTCCATCGGAAATTCCGACCGCGTGTATGCGGCATTAGAATACCATTGGGAAGTCCTGGCAGGGATTCTGAAAGTACCATAACAATTAGACATGTGCACTGCCAAAAAAAATTTTTGTTTTCGTTTTTTGGGTTCATTCGTTATGATCGAAATTCGTAAATTTGTCAATTCGTAAATTTGAAAATTCGTAAATTTGAAAATTCGTGAATTTGAAATTCATAAATTCGAAAATTCAAAAATCCAAAATGCAGAAATTCGAAAATTCGGAAATATGAAATTCATAAATCCATAAATTCAAAAATTAGAAAATTCAAAAATTAGTACATTTGAAAATCCGGAAATTCAAAAATTCGGAAATCCAAAGATTTGGAAATGAATAAATTCAGAAATTGACAGATTTCGTATTTTCTAATTTTCTAATTTCGTAAATTCGTAAAATCATAAATTAGTAAATTCCAAAATTAGAAAATTAGAAAATCCGAAATTTGTAAATTTGAAAATCTGGAAATTAGAAAATTCGGAAATTAGAAAATTCAAAAATCAGAAATCTGGAAATTTTCAAATTGACAAAATTTCCTAATTTCCGGATTTTCAAATTTACAAATTTTCTAATTTACAAATTTTACAAATTTTTAAATTTCCAGATTTTAAAATTTACTAATTTTCTCATTTCGGATTTTTGAATTTACAAATTTCTGAATTTACGAATTTATTACTTTACGATTTTTTGAATCTACAAATTCATAAATTACGAATTTATGAATTTACAAATTCATAAATTACGAATTTATGAATTTTGAATGTATGAATTTACAAATTTATGAATTTACAAATTTATGAATTCGTAAATTCATAAATTCGTAAAGTCATAAATTCAAAAATTCATAAATTTCAAAATTCGTAAATCCGAAATTAGAAAATGTGGAAATTTGAAAATTTGAAATGTGGAAATTTGAAAATTCGTAAATTTGAAAATTCGTAAATTTGAAAATTCGTAAATTTGAAAATTCGTAAATTTGAAAATTCGTAAATTTGAAAATTCGTAAATTCGTAAATCTGAAATTAATAAATCCGGAAATTCAAAAATGCAAAAATTCATAAATTAGAGAATTTGTAAATTTGAAAATCCAGAATTTTCGCATATTCTAATTTACGAATATTCGGAACAATTTGTTAAACGGGTTTTCGTTAATTCGGATATTTCCAAATTTACGAATTTGTCGAAATTACACTTACCTATCCCACTGTCAACACCACTACTCTTCAATGTCTTTAAGAGCTAGAGTGCCTGGAGAATCTGGGGCTATGACTGCAACTCAGTTGAAGAGAAATTGTCAGCTCTCCTGGTCCCTCTCTATGCTCAATGGTTCTTCACACCAACTTCAGCATAACTTCAGGACACAAGACACATGGTGGTCGGCAGGAGGAACCACTGAGCACAGACATTACCGAAAGTGCCGGTTTCAAAACAGATATCAGTGGGTCATCTATCTGTATTGGAGCGCTGTTCATCAGTGGGGGCAGCAGGAGATGTAATTATCAAGTCTCTTTTTTTGCAGGAAATGCGTTTTGAGCGATATTATTTTTGGAATTTGGTCTCTTTAAATAATGGTGACCAATAACCGTAATTAATGTAAACACTGTCCCAGTTACAGCTTTTCTTTACATTGATATTTTCTTTTGTAGTAAAAAAAAAAAAAAAACTTCTAGAGGCAGCGTGGAACGTGCCAATACTATTTTTATGTCACAATGATATAAATAAGTCTTGAAGTGAATCCGAAGGCTACATGAAAATAAAATCAGATTTTGTCAGCCAAATAAACCCTCAGTGAGTTCATCTGGAGGTCATCGTCATTCAGCTATGTTATTCGGGGTATTTGATGAGAATGACCGAGAAAACCAAAGGCATGTTTAATGGACTCAATGAATACAAATATCTTAAAGAAGAAGTATCTTGATTCAAAAAAATAAATACAATTTTTGATAATAAAAAAAAAACTAGAAGTATCATTAGTTTATTTTTTCCACTATTCTATCCTGTGGGACAAAGTCCATACGGCTAGGTGCTTCCTAAGTGTAGCTATGAGGTTTGACTGGGCACCTGATTGGCTGCTTCTGCAAGTGAAGAGGGCCTGCTTACAGGGCAGAGGAGGACTTTGGTTGGCTATATGGACTCTGGTTGGCTGGTGGGTTTTTAGCTCTGCCCACTACCAAAGAGAAGAGCAGGGACCCACATATGGGAAAATGTTCCTGGACACAGTGTAGGGCAATGTCCCAGTGTGTTGTCAGGACCAGGGGCAAGAGCATGCAGTGGGCACAGGGAGAGGTCTCAGGAGTTCCAGAGATCCACAAGCAGCTGGGAGCCTGAGTACAAGGGCTCAGGACTGCTCCTCCAAACAACTGCATGCCATACCACATACTGCTGGCTGAGAGACTGCTACAGGGTTCAGGACTAGGGCTGCCTGTACACTTTTCTACTGAGAGGCAAGGCAGAGACTGAAAATAAGGAAGCTGGGACAAGAAGAAGGATAGAGGGAAGGTGCAAGAAAGAAGATTTTGAATGTGGAGAGTTGGAGATAAGTCAAAAGGGGGAAGGGAGGGTGGACAGAAGTAAAAATGAGGAAGAGAAAGAGCAAAGATGGAACGAAGGAGGGAGGGTGGATAAAAAAGAGCAAAGGTGGAGGGAGGGAGGGAGGGTGGATACAATTAGAAGGAGAAAGGAAAAAAGAAGTAGGTAGAGAGGGTGGATAGAGGTAGCAAGGATAGAAGGAGGGAGGGAGGGTGGATGGAGGGAGCAAGGATAGAAGGAGGGAGGGAGGGTGGATGGAAGGAGCAAAAATGGAAGGAGGGGGAGAGGGTAGATAGGAGAAAAGGAAGAAGGAGGGAGAGAGGGTAGATAGAAGGGGAAAAGGGTGGAAGGAGTGAGGGTGGATAGAAAGAGCAAAAAAAGAAGGAGATAGAAAGGGTGGTTGGAGGGAGCAAAAATAGAAGGAGGGAGAGAGGGTAGATAGAAGGAGAAAAGAAAGAAGGAGGTAGAGAGGGAGGATAGAAAGAGCAAAGGTGGAAGGAGTGAGGGTGGATAGAAAGGCCAAAGAAAGAAAGAGGTAGAAAGGGTAGATAGAAGGAAAAAAGAAAGAAGGAGGATATAAAGAACAAAGGTGGAAGGAGGTAGAGAGGGTAGATAGAATAAGAAAAGAAAGAAGGGAGAGAGGGTGGTTGGAGGGAGAAAAGTGGAAAGGAGAGAGGGTAGATAGAAGGAGAAAATAAATAAGGAGGGAGACAGGGTAGATAGAAGGAGAAAAGAAAGAAGGAGGTAGAGAGGGTGGATAGAAAGAGCAAAGGTGGAAGGAGGTAGAGAGGGTAGATAGAATGAGAAAAGAAAGAAGGAGGGAGAGAGGGAGGATAGAAAGAGCAAAGGTGGAAGGAGCGAGGGTGGATAGAAAGAGCAAAAAAATAAGGAGGTAGAGAGGGTGGTTGGAGGGAGAAAAAATGGAAGGATGGACTAGGAGAGAGGGTAGATAGGCTAAAAGAAATAAGGAGGAAGAGGGGGCGGATAAAGGCAGCAAAGACTGAAGGAGGGAGAGAGGGTAGATAGAAGCAGAAAAGAAAGAAGGAAGTAGAGAGGGTGGATAGAAAAAGCAAAGAAAGAAGGAGGTAGAGAGGGAGGATAGAAAGAGCAAAGATGGAAGGAGGTAGAGAGGGTGGATAGAGGCAGCAAAGACTGAAGGAGGGAGATTGGGTAGATATAAGAAGAAAAGAAATAAGGAGGTAGAGAGGATGGATAGAAAGAGCAAAGGTGGAAGGAGCAAGGGTGGATAGAAAGAGCAAAGAAAGGAGGTAGAGAGGGAGGGTAGAAAGAGCAAAGGTGTAAGGAGGTAGAGAGGTTGGATAGAGGCAGCAAAGACTGAAGGAGGGAGAGAGGGTAGATAGAATGACAAAAGAAAGAAGGAGGGAGAGAGGTGGATAGCGGCAGTGAAGATGGAAGGAGGGAGAGAGGGTAGATAGAAGGAGAAAATAAAGAAGGAGGTAGAGAGGGTAGATAGAAGGAGGTAGAGGGGGTGGATAGAAAGTGCAAAGGTGGAAGGAGCGAGGGTGAATAGAAAGAGCAAAGAAAGAAGGAGGTAGAGAGGGAGGATAGAAAGAGCAAAGAAAGAAGGAGGTAGAGAGGGAGGATACAAAGAGCAAAGAAAGAAGGAAGTAGAGAGGGAGGATAGAAATAGCAAAGGTGGAAGGAGGTAGAGAGGGTGGATAGAGGCAGCAAAGACTGAAGGAGGGAGAGAGGGTAGATAGAATGATAAAAGAAAGAAAGAGGGGTGGATAAGAAAGAGCAAAGAAAGAATTAGGTAAAGGGGGTGGTTGGAGGGAGCAGAAATGGAAGGAATGAGAGAGGGTAGATAAAATAAAGAAGGAGCTAGAGAGGGAGGATAGAAGCAGACAAGAAAGAATGAAGTAGAGAGGGTGGATAGAAGAAGAAAAGAAATAAGGAGGTAGGGAGGGAGGATAGAAAGAGCAAAGGTGGAAGGAGGTAGAGAGGTTGGATAGAGGCAGCAAAGACTGAAGGAGGGAGAGAGGGTAGATAGAAAGAGCAAACAAAGAAGGAGGTAGAGAGGGTGGCCGGAGGGAGAAAAAATTGAAGGAATGAGAGAGGGTAGATAGAAGGAGAAAAGAAATAAGGAGGTAGAAAGGGTGGATAGAGGCAGAAAAGACCGAAGAAGGGAGAGAGAGTAGATAGAAGCAGAAAAGAAGGAAGTAGAGAGGGTGGATAGAAGGATAAAAGTAAGTAGGTAGAGAGGGTGGATAGAAAGAGCAAAGAAGGAGGTAGAGAGGGAGGATAGAAAGAGCAAAGGTGGAAGGAGGTAGAGAGGTTGGGTAGAGGCAGCAAATACTGAAGGAGGGAGAGAGGGTAGATAGAATGAGAAAATAAAGAAGCAGGTAGAGAGGGTGGATAGAGGCAGTGAAGACGGAAGGAGGTAGAGAAGGTAGGTAGAAGGAGAAAAGAAAGAAGGTGAGAGAGAGGTTGGATAGAGGCAGCAAAGACTGAAGGAGGGAGAGGGGTGGATAGAAGGAGCAAAGAAAGGAGGTAGAGAGGGTGAATAGAAGGAGCAAGGATGGAAAGAGGGTGAAAAGGAGCAAAGATGAAAGGAAGGAGGGCGGATGAAAGGCACAAAATTAAAACAGGGAGAGAGGATGTCTGGAAGGAGCAAACAAGAGGAATTGAAGGTAGAGATAAGGAGCAAAAAGGGAGGGATGGAAGGTGAAGAGAAAAAGTATTGATGGAAGAGAAGAAAAGGTGCAATAAAGGAAGGAGTGAGGAAACTAAAGAAAAGAAGAAAATAAGGAAAGAAATAGAGAAGAATTGGAAAGGAGGGAGAACAAAAATACTTTGGGAATGAAGGAGCTCTATCTATAATGCCGCGTACACACGGTCGAAATTTCCGATATAAACAGTCCGATGGGAGCTTTTCATCGGATTTTCCGACCGTGTGTATGCCCATCGGTCTTTTTCTGTCGGCATTTCCGACAGGCTTTAGATTGAGAACCTGTTCTTAATTTTTCCGATGGAAATTCTGATCGTGTGTATGCAATTGCGACACGCAAAATTCCGACGCATGCTCGGAAACAATTCAACGCATGCTTGGAAGCATTAAACTTCCCTTTTATAGTGCCGTTGAACGTGTTGTATGTTGTGGTGTTATTGACCGTCGGAATTTGGTGTGACTGTGTGTAGGCAAGACAGTTTGAGCGAAATTCCATCGGAATTCCGACGGGAAAACCATCAGAGCTTTTTCCGACGAGAATTCCGATCGTGTGTACGCGGCATAAGACTTGCATGTTTTTGCTCTTCACTCGCATGCTTCTAGTCAGGGATTATAATAGATACAATGATATCAAGTTTTTAAATGACCTTGGTCATTGCTTCTACATTCATATGCAGTGCTTGAGATTCCACATTGATTATTTACAAAGCAACATCAGGGCAGCAAAGAAAAACGACACGCTGAAAAATACACAGGTCATAACAATGAAATTATTTAGCCAGAGGTTTCCAAGTTTCTCTTTTTGACATTTTTATATTGATTTTTTTAAGAAAAGAGAAAAAATAAAAACATACAGGATAGAATAACATACAAGAATAAAAAGAATGTATTGAATAAAATAAATAAAAAATATACACTCACCCAACAGCAGCAATAGAAGAATTACAGTTATTGTGTTACAATCTAGGGAAGATAATATTGATGATCTCAGCAAATCAACAAACTATATGAAATAATGTTTCAGAGGAGGTTGTGGTCATTCGATCTAAAGTTGGGAGGGCAAATTTTAGCAAGGATCTTTAAAGCTGAACTCCAGGCAGATATTAACCACTTCAGCCCAGGGAAATTTTACCCCCTTCCTGACCAGAGCACTTTTTGCGATTCGGCACTGTGTCGCTTTAACTGACAATTGCGCGGTCGTGCGACGTTACACCTGAACAAAATTGGCGTCCTTTTTTTCCCACAAATAGAGCTTTCTTTTGGTGGTATTTGATCATCTCTGCGCTTTTAATTTTTTGCGCTATAAACAAAAAAAGAGCCAACATTTTGAAAAAAAAAAAAAACAATATTTTTTTACATTTTGCTATAATAAATATCCCCCAAAATATATAAAAAAAAAACTATTTTTTTCCTCAGTTTAGACCGATACATATTCTTCTACATATTTTTGGTTAAAAAAAAAAATTAGCAATAAGCGTTTATTAATTGGTTTGCGCAAAAGTTATAGCGTCTACAATATAGGGTATAGTTTTATGGCATTTTTATTATAATTTTTTCTATTAGTAATGGCAGCGAACTGCGATTTTTATCGTGACTGCGTCATTATGGCGGACACATCGGACACTTTTGACACTATTTTGGGACCATTGTCATTTATACAGCGACCAGTGCTATAAAAATGCACTGATTACTGTGTAAATGACACTGGCAGGGAAGGGGTTAAACACTAGGGGGCAATCAAGGGGTTAAGTGTGTCCTAGGGAGTGATTCTAACTGTGGGGGGGGTTGGACTACCACTGACATGACAGAGATCACTGCTCCCAATGACAGGGAGCAGTGATCTCTGTCATGTCACTAGGCAGAACGGGGAAATGCCTTGTTTTATCTCCGTTCTTCTGCTCCGTGACACGATCGCCGGGACAACGGTGGACATCAAATCCGCGGGTCCCACGGGCACGGTCACTCTGTACGCGGTGGGCGCTCGCAAACCCGCTAGCCCCACCATTTAAAGGGGACGTACAGGTGCGCCCATTTGCCCACCACCGCCATTGTGCCGACGTATATCAGCGTGCAGCGGTCGGCATGTGGTTAAAGACACAAATTAATGCACCTCTGTGAATCAATCAATACACCATTAAATTTGCTTTTTAAGTTCCAGTGACATAGGTACCTGCCTTTGACCTGGTATCAGCCTCATGCAGTACCTGTACAGCAAAGCTCAGACTAGGGAAAGGAGAAGCAGCACAAGGAGTCAATCACTTGTTCTACAGTGTCCATGCGCTAACAAGGAAAACACTGATAGGAACATTGGGATACATTCATTAATTGCTTTGTAGTTAGTAGTAACTTTTAAAGTTTAGATATGAGGCATCTTGCAGCAACACAAATAAGCTTGGTTAGTTTTGTTTGAGGTCTCCCAATAAGGAAAAGGCTATGTAAAAGTGTGTCAGTGTGCCCAATGCATTTTTTTTTTTTTTTACAACAACAGCAAATTTTGACACAATTCTGGTAAAGCAAAATTGGTCCTTTTTTCAGCTGTGAGTTTTGATGCAATAGCTTTACTAAAAACCTCAGAAATTGGGTAGATAGTCCAAATAGCAACAAAATGTTTGGCCTATTTTTATTAATATATGAAACGTATACGTAAACGTATACTAACAACATAAAAACACAAAATAAAAGTATACAAGTATATAAATAAAAAGATAAAAACACAATAAAAAAAAACTTGTATGCGATTAAAATTCTTGAAAAATCTAAAACCACTTTAAAACTCTATAATTTTATAATTTTCCTATTTGCAATACATTTTTATTATATGTAAAACTACAAAAAAGCCAATTTTGTCAAAATTTTGGTGAAGCAGTATAAGATTTTTTTGGCGGGTGTAAGATTTTTGTACGGTCACTATTTTAGCAGATAAAAGATCAAATAAGAGAAGCTTATTGTTAGGGTTTACATAAACTTTGAGCCTGGGTTCACACATATGCAAATTGGATGCGGATTTCCCTGCATCCAATTCGCATGTCAGGCGATTCTGACCGGCTCTCTATGGAGCTGGTTCACACATCTCCGGAGTGGCTCCGGAGCGGCTCCGGAGCGAATTGCACAGGAGCCCTGTGTGTCTTCTGGTCCATTTCAGGTCCGAATTTAGCCAAAAATTTAGACTGAAATCGAACCTGAAACGGTGAACGGGGACGCACCGGACCCCTGCTGTGGCTGCTCTGTGCAGCAGTGTGAACCCAGCCTTAAACTCTAAGCATTTTTTAGTTTAACACATTGAGCACAATAATAAAAATAATAAAAAAAATAAAAAATGACCAGTAGAATACAATGGAACCTTGGATTACGAGCATAATTCGTTCCAGGAGAATGCTTGTAATCCAAAGCACTCGCATATCAAAGCGAGTTTCCCCATAGAAGTCAATGGAAACGAAGATAATTTGTTCCGCACCGACTTCTATTACATGCAATACCGCATGTGACCAGATGTGGGGGGACGCCGGAGAGCCTCGGAAATACTAGGGAACGTGTGGGATACTTGAGCCATTCCGAGTATTTCAAACCGTTCCGAGTGTCCCCGGAGCCCCCCGCACCTCTGGCCAAATGCGGTACTGCACCGCCCATTAGCTTGAATTCTGCTAGTTTTGCGAGACAACACTTGCAAACCAAGTCAGAATTAAAAAAAAAAAAGTTGCTTGTCTTTCAAAACGCTCGTTACTCGTAAACCAAAGTTCCACTGTATTTGTTAAAATTCTTACCCAAGCACTTGCATTTTTCAACTTCCAATGCTGCTGGCTCCTACTCCGGCTCTCATGGTGCTGCTTCCCTTAACTTCGTCTTAACACAAAAGAGTTAACAGTGGACAGTGCAGTCTCCAGACAGTTTGTTAACTTGGAGAAGGGAGCAGGGAGAAGGAGCAGGGAACTGCCTTGCCATCCTGGGCTACAGGGTTGTGTGTTTATATTGATGCACACAGTGTAGGGAGACACAACTCTAGTCCCTGCACACAAGAGTAGCTCCATAGGATCCTAAAAGAGAAGGGGCCACCCTGAAACAGGAAACCTGGAGCAGTGATCATGCCACCAGCATAAACTGGAAGATAGCCAAGGATTTAAAGCATAAAGAAGCTGCATACTCAGTAAGTAATTACATCAGCTGCTGAAAGTGCTAAATAGGGTTTAAAGCGGTGTTCCAGCGGCAAAATAATTATAAATAAATAATAATAATTTTTTTTGGAGCCCACAATGTCGGCCCCCTGAGGCTGTTCTGTCCATCGGATCGGGTGCAGGCGCCACCATTCCAACTAAGGGAAACCGGTCTCCAACTGCGCATGCGCAAGTCCCGTTGCGCTTTGTTAATGGCCAGCTTGTCTTCTGGGACACAACGGGGGTGCTCGCCGAAGAAGAGGACGTGACGTCCTGGGCCGCGGCCCAGCTGAATCGGAAGTACACTTGTACTTCCATAAAAGGTACTAATGGGAAAAAAAAAGTTTCAATATCCAAAAACGAGGGGTGGAAAGGTAGTCTTTCGTTTAAGACCATCTCTCAAAAGTGGGTGGAACTCCACTTTAATAATATCATTTTAACTTAGGCCCTGCATTCAAGGATGGCCCCATAGAATACTGAGAGAGGAGCCATCCTGAAACAGGAAAATTGGGCAGTGGTTATGGCACCAGATTAAACTGGAACATGGGCAAGAATTAATGATAAAGAAACTGCACACTCAGCTAAATTTTTAAATTATCTGCTGAAAGTGCTTAAAAAGCTGAGGCTTTACTATCACTATAAGAAGATTTGGGGGAGAGATTTGTTGAGGTCTCTACTGTGCTGCCCACTGTTCTCCTTGTAGGCAGGTGCAGTCTATTTTCTCCACTGCAGGTGGCGCCAGACCGTAGCGGCAATGCAGCTGCAGGGGAGGTTAGGAGGAACCTGGTTCCTCTATGGTTTCCTGGGTCACTTTGGAAGCTATCCGATTGGATGTTGCTGCCCCAAGTGACTGGCAGCCATCTTGAGCCAGGCAGAGCATATTTAAGGCCCTGGCTCCCAGGCTTGGCGTGCATTTTGATTGTGAACAGTGTGGGGACACTGACAAGGACAGTGATTAGTGGTAGCGAGAGGTTCCAGATGAGTGGAGGATAAGGAAACACCATCCTTCCTGTAAACCTCCCCATTTGGATACGGACCAGCCAGGGCACATTCTGCCCCTCAAAACAGACACTGTTGGCACATCTAAGACCTGCTCCACTGCACACTGCTGTAAAATTCTGAGTGTTCCCGCTCGGGTGCCTTCCCACTTCGTTTGTTGGGAATTATTGGATTCTACATAATACAAGTTCTGTTCTCTACAACTGGTCTCTGATTATTTTCTACCCACACCCTTGCTGGAGGTTCTGACTTGAGGAAGGAAAGCCCTGCCTCTACCAACATGGCCGACTCCACGCAATGTAGAACAAGGCATGGTAGGTGAGTAATAGGGAAAGATCAGCCGCAGAGGGACCACAGGCTATACCGGTGACTAGTCCTTTGCCTTCTACTTGTCTTTTTTGAGCACAGCTTCCAGTTCAATTCCTCTGTAAGGGGGGATATAAGGAGTCAGCAAATTTATTGTATTAGAGCACCCTTTGCTTTGAGGCCCATCAGCATAGGTGGGGAGTAATGTCTGCTTACATAGCAATTTATGGAGGCACCAATATCATTTGATAGGTTGGATTCAATTAAACCAAATGCAGTTTATACTTCTTAATAAGGTTTCCAGATTTCGATTCAGAATACTTTATTAATCCTAAAGGGAAATGATTGAATTTGTATGACTAGAGAGTGTCCCATAATCAGCGTGTGTTGGGAAATAACGTTCTGGTTAAATAGAAATTTGACAAGAATGTCCATTGTACAGAGAGCGTGGATCACACAACTCAACACACCAGCGGAATACACCAGTGACCCGGCCAATGCATCAAGCAGAGTCACAGGTGTGCAATAGTCCTTCATTCACTGGTCCTGATCACATGGCAGAATGAGAGCCATCCATCTAGAATGAGGAGGATTCAGAGAAGGCCGGAACTTTGTCGTGTGTCAGGACTTGTTACTTTCAATGGATAAACAGCCAAAAGTTATTTTTATAGAACTCGGTGTGCTGGGAGGAGGACGGGGGACTTCTGAGTGCATCACATCAAAACCCATTACAATTATACATGAGGTGATCGACAGTCTGAAAGTCAGAAAACTCCTCTATACTCATCCAAAAAAAGATAGATGGTTAGATAGATAGATAGATAATATAAATAGATATATAGATAAATAATATATATAAATAAATAGCTAAATATTATAAATAGATAGATAGATAAATAATATTATATAAATAAATAGCTAAATATTATAAATAGATAGATAAATAAATAAATAATATAAAGAGATAGATAAATAATATAAATAGATAGATAAATAAGATAGATAGATAGATAGATAGATAGATAGATAGATAGATAGATAATGAGATAAATAATATAAATAGATAGATAGATAAATATTATAAATAGATAGATAGATAAATAATATATATATAAATAAATAGCTAAATATTATAAATAGATAGATAAATAATATATATAAATAAATAGCTAAATATTATAAATAGATAGATAGATAAATAAATAAATAATATAAATAGATAGATCGATAGATAGATAAATAATATAGATAGATAGATAGATAGATAGATAGATAGATAATATAAATAGATAGATAGATAAAAATTATAAATAGATAGATAGATAAAAATTATAAATAGATAGATAGATAAAATAATATATATATATATATATATATATATATATATATATATATATATATATATATATATATATATATATATATATATAAATAAATAGCTAAATATTATAAATAGATAGATAAATAAATAAATAATATAAAGAGATAGATAAATAATATAAATAGATAGATAGATAAATAAGATAGATAGATAGATAGATAGATAGATAGATAGATAGATAGATAGATAGATAGATAGATAGATAGATAATGAGATAAATAATATAAATAGATAGATAGATAAATATTATAAATAGATAGATAGATAAATAATATATATATATAAATAAATAGCTAAATATTATAAATAGATAGATAGATAAATAATATATATAAATAAATAGCTAAATATTATAAATAGATAGATAGATAAATAAATAAATAATATAAATAGATAGATCGATAGATAGATAAATAATATAGATAGATAGATAGATAGATAGATAGATAGATAGATAGATAGATAGATAGATAATATAAATAGATAGATAGATAAAAATTATAAATAGATAGATAGATAAAAATTATAAATAGATAGATAGATAAATAATATATATATATATATAAATAAATAGATAAATATTATAGATAGATAGATAGATAGATAGATAGATAATATAAATAGATAAATAAATAATATAAATAGATAGATCGATAGATAGATAAATAATATAAATAGACAGATAGATAAATATATATATATATATATATATATATATATATATATATATATATATATATATATATATATATATATATATATATATATATATATATATATATATAAATAAATGGCTAAATATTATAAATAGATAGATAGATAAATAAATAAATAAATATAAATAGATAGATCGATAGATAGATAAATAATATATATAAATAAATAGCTAAATATTATAAATAGATAGATAGATAAATAAATAATATAAATAGATAGATCGATAGATAGATAAATAATATATATAAATAAATAGCTAAATATTATAAATAGATAGATAGATAGATAGATAGATAGATAGATAAATAATATATATAAATAAATAGCTAAATATTATAAATAGATAGATATAGATAGATAGATAAATAATATATACAAATAAATAGCTAAATATTATAAATAGATAGATAGATAAATAAATAATATAAATAGATAGATCGATAGATAGATAAATAATATAAATAGATAGATAGATAAATAAGATAGATAGATAGATAGATAGATAGATATTATATATAGATTTATATGTATACTCTTAATCATATACATCTCTATATACTTTATACTCTCTAGATATGAAAAGCTGGTAGAGACATCCCCAAAACGACCTGCAGCTGTAATTGCAGTGAAAGGCGGTTCTACAAAGTATTGACTCAGGGGGGCGCCATACAAATGTACCCCACACTTTTCACATATTTATATGTAAGTAATTTTGAAAATCATTTATCATTTTCCTTCCACTTCACAGTTATGTGCCACTTTGTGTTGGTCTATCACATAAAATCCCCAAAAAATAAATTTACATTTTTGGTTGTAACATGACAAAATGTGGAAAATTTCAAAGGGTGTGAATACTTTTTCAAGGCACTGTATGAGAGCAGACTGTAGTTCCTCTTTAATGTTAGACTTTCACATGTCCGCAGTCCTCGCCTGGTCCTGGGCATTGATGAGCGCGTTCACAGCGTAAGATACCCCCACTTGCAGAGCGAGCGGCCCCGGCCATACACCCATCAATGTGTAAGGATCTTTTTTTTTAATCATTGTGGAGTAGCAGCAGTTAGCTATGACTAATGCTGGCCTTACATTTATAAAATTTCATTGGAATGTTCAGACGAGAAAGTATAAAAATTGTTCATCTGACCATTCAATGGCGCCTTCATGGACTAGGCAAATTTTGAGTACCATGGCAATGTCTCAATTTCTGTAGAAATATTTTTGTGTGCGAGGAAGTAATGTAATGTTGCATGAACATAAGACTAGATTTGACTTTTCTTGGCCTGGAATTCAACAATTAGAAATTTGTTCATTACCATTAGATTCAACAGAAATCTTCAATCCTTGTCCTTCGATTGTTTTCATGTTTGGGTCAAAATCAATTGTTGGATCATCCACTACCTACCAGGCACGAACACCCCCTTCCTGACCAAGCCATTTTTCAGCTTTCAGCGCGGTCGCATTTTGAATGACAATTGCGCGGTCATGCAACGCTGTACCCAAATAACATTTTTATCATTTTTTTCCCCACAGATAGAGCTTTATTTTGGTGGTATTTGATCACCTCTGCGGTTTTTATTTCTTGCGCTATAAAGAAAAGAAGAGCGACAAGTTTGAAAAAACATAATATTTTTTACTTTTTATTATAATTTAATATTCAATTTTTTTTTTTTTTTAAACAAATTTTTTCCTCAGTTTAGGCCAATACGTATTCTTCTACATATTTTTGGTAAAAAAAAATCGCAATAAGCGTATATTGATTGGTTTGCGCAAAAGTTATAGCGTCTTCAAAATAGGGGATGGATTTATAGTATTTTTTTTTATTATTTTTTTTTTACTAGTAATGGCGGCGATCTGCGATTTTTATCATGACTGCGACATTGCGGCAGACATATCGGACACTTTTGACACCTTTTTGGGACCATTCACATTTATACAGCGATCCGTGCTATAAAAATGCATTGATTACTGTATAAATGTGACTGGCAGGGAAGGGGTTAACACTAGGGGGCGCTGCAGGGGTTAAAATGTACCCTATATGAGTGATTCTAACTGTGGGGGGAGGGGACTGACTGGGGGAGGGGACCGATCGGTGTCCCTATGTATAAGGGACACACCATCAGTCTCCTCTCCTCTGACAGGACGTGGATCGGTGTGTTTACACACACCGATCCACGTCCTGCTCGATTACCGGGCAATCGCGGGTGCCTGGCGGTCATCGCGCCCGACGGGCACGCACATCGGGTCCTCAGCTACGCGGCGGGCGCGCGCCGTCATATGGCGGCGGCCCGCCACAATAGCTGCCCCGTTCTGCCGTCATTTGACGGTGGGCGTCAGATAGTGGTTAAAGCTGAATTCCAGGAATTCAGCTACTTTATTAAAACTGCAGGCATATCTTGATTTAAGCCTAAGGAGGTGCCTGCCAACATGTAGATTCATCTCTATTAATAACAACTGACGGTTTTTGTGCTCCAGAAAGATAACTTCCTGAGCTCCGGCACTGCTCACTTTGGTCTCCCTTCCTTTAAGAGCAGGTCTGCTGGAACTGCTATGCTGCCCCTTCCCTCTTTCTGCCCATTCACAGAAGCCTTTGCATTATGTGAATGCATTCGCAAAATACAAAGGATTCTGTGAATAGATAACTGAGGGTAAGTGTGGGCATAGTGGCTCTGTGTGCTTCTCTCCTCTCAAAGCTGTAGTGTTTTTTCCAGAAGTGCAATAAATCTGTCACATATAAGTACTAGAGATAGGTTCAGGAGGTGACATGCACCTAATTGGACTTAACTCATAGTGTGCCTGCATCTCTTGCAAAGTTGCTAAATTCCTGGACAGTGGGCAGTATGCAGAGCAGAGGAGTGTGGAGGGTATGCCAGTGGACAGTATGTACAGGAGAGGAGTGTGGGGAGTATGACATAGGGTAGTTTGTACCGGAGAGGAGTGTGGAGGGTATGACAGTGGGCAGTATGTACAGGAGAGGAGTGTGGAGGGTATGACAGTGGGCAGTATGTACAGGAGAGGAGTGTGAAGGGTATGACAGTGGGCAGTATGTACAGGAGAGGAGTGTGGGGGTATGACAAAGGGTAGTATGTACCGGAGAGGAGTGTGGAGGGTATGACAGTGGGCACTATGTACAGGAGAGAAGGATGAAGTAATCTGGGAAGGAAAAATGTAAAGGTCTGTGGAAGGATGTTTAGGGCCTGTGTAGTGGTTAAGCGGGCCAAACATGGATTGAAATTACACCAATTAAGCAGAGACCAGCCATAGTCGATCTATGTATGGGCTAGCTGGTTTTACACAAGTCAACCTATTAACCGACTTGAGTACAACCAGCCTGTCAGGTTTTCGCCCAAAAAAATCAGTGCTGCCAGCTATAGTTAGCAACACTAATCATTGTATTCACTGGCAGAACACAATAACACTGGGGGAGTGATTCCTCCATCCACAGGTCAGCAGGTGAGAGGGTGTGTGGGGACAGGCTGGGGAGAGATACTAGTCAGTGGCTGGGTAGGCACTGGTTAGTATCAGAGCCAGATACACACAGGTTACATATGCCACGATCGTTAGAGCGAGAGCAATAATTCTAGCACTAGACCTCATCTGTAACTCTAAACATGTAACCTGTAAAAAAAATTTAAATGATCGCTTGGTACACAAAAAAAATTGTGCTAACTAGTGTTTTTTTTTTAATGAATGAAACAGTTTCTTTCCAAAAAAAACGTTTGAGTAATTTCCTAGCAAAAAAAAAATGATGATTTTTACATGTAGGAGAGAAATGTCGTAATTGGCCTGGGTGGCGAGGGGTTAATTATCATAAGTAATATACAAATAATTATTATAAGCACTGTGAGTTCATCCTCTCAGTCTGCTGCAGAGTGTTCCAGCTTGTATATGGCCGCTCTGTATGTAGCTTCTGACAGGCTGTGCAAGCAGCCCTGTATCTCCGGAACCAAGAGACCCTGCCTTTGGCCAATCATGGCTCTCATAATAGTGCATGCTGTGATTGGCTAAAGCATGCAGGTCAGGTGCATGCTTTGGCCAATCATCAGACATCAATGCACTGCGATCTCGCAGTGCATTATGGGACGTTCTGCGGTGCACAAATTTTCCGCGAACACCCCATAATGTTCACAACACCCGATGTTTGAGTTGAACTTACATTCGACTCGAACCGTGGGACCATCCCTATCCCCTTCATATGGTGCCAACATAGTTCCAGAGCCAGCAAGAGGATACCAATGATCTCTTTAGCTGACTATAATGGTGGTATTCTGCCCACCACTGTAAGAGAGGCATTCTTCCCATTGATAACCAATGTGAGGGGCAGATTCCTAGACTAATCCTTGTAGGGGTTCCCTGAGACCTGAAAATAATTTCAAGGGTTCCTCTGGGGGTAAAAAGTTTGAAAAATGCTGATCTTATTCTTCTCCAGTCCATCCAAAACCATTTGAGGCCAAGTTTTGCCTAGAGTACCACTTTAATAAAAATTATCGAAAATTTTTACCAAATGAAACCCGGCACATAAACCAAATTAGATCACCATTCACCCTTAAAGACATTGTCCCAACAAAATCCAAGAGGGAAAGTAATTATTTTCTAAATTAACACCTCGCCTGACTAATAATTTCAATCTTATCCACATGGTACATGAAAGTGTAATATTATTACACAGGCTTCGATCTCCGGAGGCAATTAAAGTATTTATAGCCTCCATACTGTACAATATTAATGAACTCTTGCTGCAGTAAATGCAAATTGTAACGTGTGTGGAACCCTCCAGGGTAGCATTAGCATGTTATGTCTTCATTTACACTAGTGCATTTATTTATAGCTTAAGAGAGTTCCTGCTTCGGCGGAAGTATTGGAGAGATTCCTTCTTAAAAAAGAATGTTAATTTAAACAGTTCTGAAAAGTCACTTCTAGGTCAACTATATACATTACGAGGAACTTAAACTTTTGCCTTGTCTGCTATTAGACTGTAGATCAGCTTTTCTTCAACTTTTTACCCCAATGGAACCTTTAAAATAATGTTCATATCTCGGGGAACCCATGTTAAAATTAATTTATTGGGGGTCAGTGTGAAGCAGGCCCCTTACAGTGGTGGTCAACATATACCACCCTTATAGACAGCCTAAAATATCTTTTGGTATTGGCTTTTCCAAGTGGCATTGCACCCAGAACCATGGAGGCCCCATCAAATAGAAAGTCAATCCTCTGCAGGTCAAGGAACCCCAAGCAACCTCTAGAACAGGGGTCTCAAACTGGCGGCCCTCCAGCTGTTGCAAAACTACAAGTCCCATCATGCCTCTGTCTGTGGGAGTCATGCTGGTAACTGTCAGCCTTGCAGTGCCTCATGGGACTTGTAGTTTTACAACAGCTGGAGGGCCGCCAGTTTGAGACCCCTGCTCTAGAAGAACCCTAGGGTTCCATGGAAAATGAAAATGGCTGCTGTAGATACTGAGCTGGGCCATTCCAGGGCACTTGATAAAATCTTTTAAAATTAGCGCTATGTGGGAGGCTCTGTGTCTTTGGTGTTGAAGTCACAAACATGGAGCAGCAAAGGTGAAATTCCCAGTGTAGCAAACCTTATGAGATGCCTCCAATTTGACTGCAAGTTCTATCACATGGTATCGGTAGATGAGTAGCGCTGGTCTGTATACACCTCATGTGCTATCCTAACAACTCATACAATTATGCAAATGTATAATTAAAAAATGAATAAAGAAAAAATTAGTATGTGATAAAATGCTGGTGCAATAACTTATACAATCAAATGTCTAATTAAATATACTGTGTAAAAAAATTCATATACATCAAAGTGCTAATACACTGAACTGTACAATAAACAATGTTCATATAAAGGTGCCGAAATATACTTGCAAAAAAAAAAGAAAGAAAATAAAAATAAAAGAAGAGTCTGTGTATTTCATACAAAAGAAAAGTCCCAAACAGCCATATACTACATACAGTGCCTTGCAAAAGTATTCACCCCCCTTGGCGTTTTACCTATTTTGTTACATTACAGCCTTTAGTTCAATGTTTTTTTTTATCTGAATTATATGTGATGGATCGGAACACAATAATCTAAGTTGGTGAAGTAAAATTAGAAAAATGTATACATAAAACTATTTTTCAGAAATAAAAAAATGATAATTGGCATGTGTGTATGTATTCACCTCCTTTGTTATGAAGCCCATAAAAAGCCCTGGTGTAACCAATTACCTTCAGAGGTCACATAATTCGTGAAATGATGTCCACCTGTGTGCAATCTAAGTGTCACATGATCTGTCATTACATATACACACCTTTTTGAAAAGCCCCAGAGGCTGCAACACCCAAGCAAGAGGAACCACTAACCAAACACTGCCATGAAGACCAAGGAACTCTCCAAACAAGTAAGGGACAATGTTGTTGAGAAGTACAAGTCAGGGTTAGGTTATAAATAAAATATCCAAATCTTTGATGATCCCTAGGAGTACCATCAAATCTATCATAACCAAATGTAAAGAACATGTCACAACAGCAAACCTGCCAAGAGACGGCCGTACACAAAAATCATGGACCGGGCAAGGTGGGCATTAATCAGAGGCAGCACAGAGACCTAAGGTAACCCTGGAGGAGCTGCAGAGTTCCACAGCAGAGACTGGAGTATCTGTACATAGGATGACAATAAGCCGTACGCTCCATAGAGTTGGGCTTTATGGCAGAGTGGCCAGAAGAAAGCCATTACTTTCAGCAAAAAACAAAATGCCACGTTTTGAGTTTGCGAAAAGGCATGTGGGAGACTCCCAAAATGTATGGAGGAAGGTGCTCTGGTCTGATGAGACTAAAATTTAACTTTTTGTCCATCAAAGAAAACGCTATGTCTGGCGCAAACCCAACACATCACATCACCCAAAGAACACCATCCCCATAGTGAAACATGGTGGTGGCAGCATCAAGCTGTGGGGATGTTTTTCAGCAGTCGGGACTGGGAAACTGGTCAAAATTGAGGGAAAGATGGATGGTTCTAAATACAGGGATATTCTTGAGCAAAACCTGTACCACTCTGTGTGTGATTTGAGGCTAGGACGGAGGTTCACCTTCCAGCAGGACAATGACCCCAAACTCACTTCTAAAGCAACACTTGAGTGGTTTAAGGGGAAACATGTAAATGTGTTGGAATGGCCTAGTCAAAGCCCAGACCTCAATCCAATAGAAAATCTGTGGTCAGGCTTAAAGATTGCTGTTCACAAGCGCAAAGCATCCAATTTGAAGGAGCTGGAGCAGTTTTCCAAAGAGGAATGGGCAAAAATCCCAGTGGTAAGATGTGGCAAGGTGTCACGTACCTGGTGGTGCGAGCCCGAGTTTGCAGGGAGAGGCCTCCCTTGCGTCTCCCACTCCTGGTCCCCTGGTGTGGGAACAGGAGAGCCAGGAGTGAGGAGGAGCACGGGTGCTTGGCAGGATCTACAGACCGGTGGGAAGGAAGCAGGTTAGCTGAGCTGGCAGGATCTTGGTAAGCAGGCTCACAGGTAAACTGGATAGCAGAGCTGTCAGGATTTCCGGAAAGCAGGCTCACAGGTAAACTGGATAGCAGGGCTGGCAGGATCTCTGGAAAGCAGGCTCACAGGTAAACTGGATAGCAGAGCTGGCAGGATCTCTGGAAAGCAGGCTCACAGGTAAACTGGGTAGCAGAGCTGGCAGGATCTCTGGAAAGCAGGCTCACAGGTAAACTGGATAGCAGAGCTGGCAGGATCTCTGGAAAGCAGGCTCACAGGTAAACTGGATAGCAGAGCTGGCAGGATCTCTGGAAAGCAGGCTCACAGGTAAACTGGATAGCAGAGCTGGCAGGATCTCTGGAAAGCAGGCTCACAGGTAAACTGGATAGCAGAGCTGGCAGGATCTCTGGAAAGCAGGCTCACAGGTAAACTGGATAGCAGAGCTGACAGGATCTCTGGAAAGCAGGCTCACAGGTAAACTGGATGGCAGAGCTGACAGGAACTGGACAACGGTTTGGCAAGCAGGTTCACAGGTAAACTTGGATAGCAGAGCTGACAGGAACTGAACAACGGCTTGGCAGACAGGTTCACAGGTAAGCTTGGATAGCAGAGCTGACAGGAACTGAACAACGGCTTGGCAGACAGGTTCACAGGCAGGCTTGGATAGCAGAGCTGACAGGAACTGAACAACGGCTTGGCAGACAGGTTCACAGGTAAGCTTGGATAGCAGAGCTGACAGGAACTGAACAACGGCTTGGCAGACAGGTTCACAGGTAAGCTTGGATAGCAGAGCTGACAGGAACTGAACACAGGAAACGGAACCACTGAATGGACTGGAAGCCAACAGGTGATCAGGCTTGTACAGGGGTCAGACTGCAGACTGGATAGAGACTTAGCAAGGAACCAAAGTTCATCAAAGAAGCCAGGTAGAGGATCTGAACTAGAAGCAAGGTACAATGGATCAGGCAGGAGGATGGTCAAAGGAAGCCGGGGTCGGGTACAGGCAGAAAGCTGGATGGTCTATGGCAAGCCGGGTCAAAGGAACAGGTATAACAGGATCAGGTTTCTTTTACTACACCACAACGCTGTAGAGCAGACAGCAAAGACCGTCTGCACTGGTCAGGCTTAAATAGGCCGGCTGGTGCTAACTAGGGCGCGCGCCCGTCTCCCTGTGCGCGGTTGTGCACGTGCCCGCGCCCGGAATCTGAGAGCCGGGACGGCCCGGGTTTGGATTTCTGGCAGGATCTTCATGACACAAGGTCTTATCCAATGCGACTTGAAGCTGTGATAGCTGCAAAAGGTGGCTATACAAAGTATTGACTTTAGGGGGGTGAATAGTTATGCACATTGACTTTTCCTGTTATTTTGTCCTATTTTTTGTTTGCTTCACAATAAAAAAAAAACATCTTCAAAGTTGTGGGCATATTCTGTAAATTAAATTATGCAAATCCTCAAGAAATCCATGTTAATTCCAGGTTGTGAGGCAACAAAACACGAAAAATGCCAAGGGGGTGAATACTTTTGCAAGGCACTGTATTTCAAACGCGATAGAACTCCTCAAAAGAAATGTCTTTGCCAAAGTGCATCACACACCCAGTTTAATCCTCCACCATTATTACTAGATCCACTTACCAGACATAAATGCTGGTCAAATTATAAACCAGCTACTGCGCATTCCACCATCAAAAGGTATACTTTGCAGTTGGTAATTCCACTCCAGAAACGGCTCCTATCCGTAATCATTCTCGAAAGACCACCGTCATACATAGTAGGAGGATAGAAAAAAGGAAGCTTCCATATTGAAAGGTCATTTAAAAATAGGCCTTTATTTAAAAAGTATGTATCCACTCACATTTTAAAGTGTCTACCTGACACTGGTGTAAATAGCTGAATTGTGTAGCCCTATCAACTCCAGATGGATCACTGAGTCGTGAGTATGATGTCGGCATGCATGGTGACGTCAGTGTCTTGGCCCCCACCCTACACGTTTCGTCATGCGACGTCCCTTACAGAGGACTCGATGACCAGTTATAAGAACAGGATTTAAACTATGTAAAAAACAGTCTACCACCTGAATACTTTTGCCGTGGTTGCAAGAAAATGTTATTTTTTTGGAAACTCATGGGTGGTAGTAAGATGAAATGGAAAGGTAAAGAACAATTTGCCAGTATTATCTACTTGGATTTGTAGCTGAGTGTAGTTAAAGAGATTGCTATATAACCTTCTATCCACTTATGATTTTAGTTTTATTAACCACAGCCACCAAAATACCATGATACTATCTCCCAAAATTACCATGAATGTGTGGCAGAGCCAGAACATTTTTTTTATTCTCCTAAAACTGAGATTGTATGTTTTGTATTGAACTGCATTAGGTTATCAGTTTTTTTTTAGCTTGCTGACATCTTGTGGAGGTTTCTGGTCACTGCAACTTTTTACTAATGTGATTTTGGTTTCTCCCTCTGTCCTACCTTCCTGTTTAGTGCCTAGTTGGTTTAGTCCTAGCTAGACCCTCTCTACTTCTTCCATGTTCCCTTAGTCAGCGTTAGTGATATCACAGAGACAGGGCTTTGAAAAGTAATTGTCTTCTTACACTTACCAATAGGGGAAGCCTCGCTTGTTCACACCCTCCCCACCTCCACTGCCACATTTGGCACTTTTTGAGGGGAGAGGGAACTTGTTTTTGACAGGTGCCCGCTCCCCTGGGTGTAGCATAAGGGACTGCAGGGGTCACAATTGCAACCCTGCCCCTAGCTCCAAGGGGCCTGCAGCCTTCCTGTCATATTATCATATACTCCACAAAGTCCAGCTCTGATCTGCCCTAGGGATTCACAGCCACGCTTCAGTACTGGGCTTCCACTTTGCCTTCAACAGACCACACCCCTCCATTCTCATTGGCTGGGGAGAAGCTGTGAGCCATTTCTTAAAAGGAGAGGAGCACGGGGTGAGAGCAGCCCAGGATGGGAAAGTGTCTGTGCTGTGTGCTGACAACATGGAATGGTAACCGAGCTCAGTGAGGCAATAGGAGGAGAATGCCATCCTGTAGCCACAATGGGACCGATGTCACTGGTGAGGTAAGACACCGCTCAGTGTCTCCTAGCCACCAGCTGGGATTCTCTCTACCTCCCTGCCCGGGGATGTCCACTTACCCCACTTTACTGACAACTGGGGAAAAGCAATACACCTCTGGGAGGTGACCTTCCCCCAACACCTGCCAACACTTACAGAGAACCTTCAAAGATTGCTAAAACAAATCCCTTAACACCTCCTGAGGGGCTGCAGGCTCCAGATTTTGTGTCACATGGCTTTGCCTCCCCAGATCTATGTTGCACCCCCCTAAAGCCCCCTGACCACCCCTTCTGCCCTGGATGCTATGCCCAGCTGCTGAGCTCCTTTCCCATTACAGTACTCTATACTGCTCCTCCTCCGCAGGGCTGAAATCACATTCCTTTACAACACGGCCAGTTAGCCATGATCTGCACAGGGTGTATCTGCCTACTGCAACTACACTGCCGCTCCGACCAGAGAATTTCACAGGTCAGAAGGGCAACATAAAACCCAGATACACCCTGTAAAGACTGACTGACTGTGTGTAAAGGATTGCGATTTCAGCCATGTGTAGTGTGTGTGTGGGGGGGCTGTATACAGTGCTGGGATATGATAGGAGCTCTGCCAAGTGACCTGCCAGGGGTCCCTGCCCTCTGATTCTCCAGCGGTGATCCCTGTCCTCTGATGTAAGGAGGAACTCTGGGAACTCAAAACCTTATAAGCCACTTTGAGTATCTTGGGGTGCGGTGGGTGTATCTGCATGCACGGTGGAAGTGGTGGGTGGTAGTGGGGGGGGGGGGGGGCCACGTCAACTTTTGCATCAGGGCCCAGAAGCGTCAAGCTACACCTCTACCTGCTCCCACTTCCGGGTAAGATTACAGTGACGATCTACGAGCGTTTCTTGTCCCCCTTCCTCCTTCACCCTGCTGCTTCCAGAATTTGTAGCTGCTGACTTTCATTTTTATTTTTTTCCCAGACTGGAGCTCCTCTTTAAAGGCTGAAAAACATCCTCTGCACTGCGCAATTAGCTGAAGCAAAATTGAGTTGGATTCTCCCTCTGTGTCCTATTAAAGAGTTAACCTGCCTGTTGATGGTGCCAAGTCAACAGATGATCATACTGTCTGGATTGACTAAGTCTAAGGAGGTATGTCCATACATAAATCTGCATTTGGAACAGAACAGAGATGTTGTAATGATCTTTAGCTTATTAAGGTTTTTTTTCACTCTTCAGCCATTCGGTTGCACCCTCAAGAAAGTCTTTAGAAATATAGATAGATAGATAGCAATGAGAATGGATTGAAAGTTACAGCACTAAAACCTTTCCAGCCATCTCTTCCAGATCTGACCCCACAATCCTTTGCTGTAATGAGACAGGGGGTCGGAAATGATCAATGACTCCTACAACTGTTTGTACAATTGACGTAAGTGGATAGCGGGGACCTTCTCACCTCAATTAGTTCCCTCTAACACCAACCAAGTAAACAGGAATCTTTGATCATGCACTCCTATGTTGCCTGCTTCTTATTACCAGCTTACAATGCAAACAACATCAACAAGCAGTGCTCTATTAAGAGAATTCATCATTTACTGTGGATTCCGGACAGGGGTAGTAGTAGCCCGCGCTGGCCTTTGTTTGGTGAATTAAATATTTCTGATACACAAAGCATTCCTAGAATTTTCACAAAGACCCCATCGATGCAATTGATCATTGGCCTAGGCTCAATGACAGCTTATATGTTCGTCTTTCCACCCCGATTACATTTCCGGATCAGCCAACCCTTCCGCCTCTAAGCATTTTATTGAAGTTTTTCTTTCATTTCATTCTTTAGCCAGGCCAACTCTGAAAAGCTGAAGGAAATTGTTCACATAGTATACCGACAAATACATTTTAATAGGATGAGCTCAGATCTTTGGAGTTGCTGCTACCTACCTTTTTAAAACAGAACTAAACTCTCTCAATCAACATGAACTATTTTTAATCCTTATGCCGATGCCATTAGTAAATATATAGGAAGGTATAATATATATACTTGTGTTACACTTTTTTTTATATTTTTTCAGGTGCTTCCTGTAATACATTCCAGGTGTCTTAACCACTTCAGCCCCGGACCAATTGGCAGCCAAAGGTCCAGGCCCCTTTTTGAGATTCGGCACTGCGTCGATTTAACTGACAATTGCGCGGTTGTGCGACGTGGCTCCCAAACAAAATTGACATCCTTTTTTTCCCACAAATAGAGCTTTCTTTTGGTGGTATTTGATCGCCCCTGCGGTTCTTATTTTTTGCGCTATAAACAAAAATAGAGCGACATTTTTGAAAAAAATGCAACATTTTTTGCTTTTTGCTATAAGAAATATCCCCAAAAAATATATAAAAAAAAATGTTTTTTCTCAGTTTAGTCCGATACGTATTCTTCTACATATTTTTGGTAAAAAAAAATCGCAATTAGCGATTATTGATTGGTTTGCGCAAAAGTTATAGCGTTTACAAAATAGGGGATAGTTTTATAGCATTTTTATTAATATTTATTTTTTACTAGTAATGGCGGCGATCAGTGATTTTTATTGTGACTGCGACATTATGGCGGACACATCGGACATTTTTGACACATTTTTGGGACCATTGTCATTTATACAGCAATCAATGCTATTTAAATGCATTGATTCCTGTATAAATGACAGTTGTAGTGAAAGAATTAACCACTAGGGGGAGGGGAGGGGTTATGGGCTGTGACGTGTGTATGTTTTTTTACATTAGGGGGCGGGGCTGACGTCTGACGTCATTGATCGGCTTTCCCGATGACCGGGAACAGCCAATCAATGACAGGCAGAGTAGGAAGCGCGGGGAGAGGTTTGTTTACACATACCTCTCCCCGTTCTTCAGCTCCGTGACCCGATCGCGGGACACCAGCGGCGATCGGGTCCGCTGGTCCCGTGGCCGGGGTCACGGAGCTCGCGCGCGACCCACGGGCAGGCAATTTAAAGGGGACGTACAGGTACGTGCTTTTGCCTGCCCGTGCCATTCTGCTGACGTATATATGCAGTGGGCGGTCGGGAATCGGTTAATGACATTATTTGTTTTTTCATCTGGGAGAGGGGAGAAGGTCATCTGCCCTTACTCAAGATGGCTGTAGCTAGAAATGCTAGAGGGGTGCTTTTCAGTGATTTCTCAACAAAATAAAGCATAAGAACATGGATGGATGGGGGAGTTTGCTTTGAATATTGAGAAGTAATTAAATTTCATTTTAAGTTTAGATACAGTTTAGTTCTGCTCTAAAGTAAATCCAAAGATTTAAAATTCCCCAGCATTCTTCCATATAATGCACTCCTCTTTTATCAAGTTCATCTGGCAGGGAAACTGTCCTCATCTTGGCAGAGAATTCTGCTGTGGCCGAAGCTTAGAGGCGGAATCGGCTTTGCAGACCCTGCCCTGTATTATACAGCGACACATATGACCCGAGTAGCTGACTGGTGCCGTCACTAGACATATGCAATTAGTTTCGTATGAAACGGAAATTCGTACGAATTTCCGGAAATTCATACGAATCCGAATTACGAATTTTTAGGAATACGAATTCTGTACGAAATACGAAATTTCGTTTACGAATTTCGGATCCAAATTATCCGAACACAAACTACCAAATAACTAATTTCAACGAATACGAAAGAAATTATAGCGGATATAACGAATGAATTCGAGATTCAGTATAACGAATATCGACACTCTACGAATAATAACGAATTATCCGAAAACGTATTAACGTTACATAAAACGTTAATACGTTTTCGGATAACTCGTTATTATTCGTAGAGTGTCGATATTCGTTATACAAATTAACAGAAACGTTTAAAATTTACGATTCGTACGAATCCAAATAAAATTTTGTGAACAATAGACAATAGACTTGTGTTATGTAACGTTAATACGTTTTCGGATAATTCGTTATTATTCGTACAGTGTCGATATTCGTTATCCAAATTATCCAAATTTCGTACGAAATTCGTATTTCGTACGAATCCGAATTAAATTTCGTACACGAATTACGAATTACGATTTTTTTTTTATACGAAACGGAACGGAACGAAACAAAACAAATTTTTTTGACGGCTCCCATGTCTAGCCGTCACAGCAATTCAAAACTTTGGGTGATGCTAGAGCGGGAAGCAGCTCATGCACCACTGGCTGGACTACCTTGGGCAGGAAAATCTCACAGTACCCATTTGCTTACACGCACACTGATCGGCCCCACCTTGCAGAAATGCACAGATTTTTTCCGCTTATCTTCTTCACCTCTCCTATGACACCGATTATTGGTCATCCGGAATTTAAGCCAGGTCTTACTGACCCATTTTCCTATCACAGGCTCCCCAAGGGCTCCTACGGGCTTTTATTTTTATTTTTTAATTTTTTTTTAGCCTCCAGGCTGGGTTCCTATTAAAAATATATTGACTAATCGGACTCCGCATGCAATGGATCAACAAAGAGCTATCCAGATCTCACATTTTATAGGATCCTCGCCTAAGCCTGCACTCTTCCCTCTGAAGCTCCACTCTTTGAGGAGGTTTGCTTGGGTGAGGTTCTGATCCGTGGGTCTCTGTCTACATCTTATAAAACTCTGTTGGACTTACATGCAGCCGCGGACCCACCTTTCCTAGCAAAGTGGGTGAGGTATCTGCGTGTCACCTTCACTGCACCTCAGAAGAAACGCATACTTTTCTTTGTGCAGATGTCTTCCATTTGTAGTAAGTATCAAGAAGCCACCTACAAAATTCTCACGCGCTGGTACAGGGCTGCATCAATTCTAGCAAAGCTATTCTCTGACCAATCCGATCACTGCTGGTGATGTGAACAATACCCGGGCACCATTTTACATATCTTAATGACCTAAGCTTCAATCTTTCTGGTAGCCAGTTCTTCAAATCTTCCATAAATTTACTAACAATTTCTCTTTGTGATGATCCAGTTGCAGTTCTACTTAAAGTGGAGTTCCAGGCTTTTTTTCGTTTATCAAAAGTCAGCAGCTACAAAAAGTTTAGCTCCTGACTTTTAATAAACAGACACTCACCTGTCCCACAGTCCAGCGATGCAGCCGCACAGAGCCTCACTCCTCTCCCCCTCCTCTCCACGGTGTCTCCATTGAAACTGTGGGCACCTGGCCGTGACAGCTTGTGGCTTCACAGCCGGGCGCGCACTGCACATGCACAAGTTGCGCTGCATTCTCCGAGTGGACAGGCAATCTTCTGGGACCTGTGACATGTCCCAGAAGATTGCAGAGAGGGAGGGGCCGCCTAGGGGGAGAGAAGGAGTTGCCTAGGCAGCCGCAGTCAGAAGTAGGAAGTGGGACAGGAAGTCCCACTCAAAAATAGTCACCCACCCCCCCCCCCCAAAAAAAAAATGACATGCCAAATGTGGCATGAAAGGGGGCGAGGAGTGCTTAAAGCGGAAGTTCCACTTTTGGGTGGAACTCCGCTTTGCTGTATTCCTTTATCAAAGAAACAAGGTCACAAATCTTATCTCAAACAACTCCTTAATGCCACTCGGGCGTGTATACCGTGCCAGTGGAAATAAAAGTCTGCACCTATGGTTACCAAATTGATTGCGAGAGTAAATTACATTGAACAGATAGAGGACCTAACTGCTGCTCTCCGGGACAAATGAGAGGAACATAAGACCAGGTGGTTTTACTGTGACCTTTTCAGCTTCTCTGATGAATTCCTCCAATACGTATAACTCTTGCCATATACTGGAGAATTGCGCTGCTTGCTTCGCACCAAGCTCTCTGCTCCCGGGGAGGGCTCCCCCAGTCTCCCTTACCAATCCCCCCCCCAGCCCCCCGTTTTGTCTTTTTCCTTTTTTTTCTCTCTCTTTTCCTTCTTCCTATTATTATTCCCTTTCTCTTCCCACAACTTTCACTTTTCTTTCATCCCTTGTTTCTCTTTCCTTTATAGTTACTCCTTAAAGCAAACCTTCAGTCATTTTTTCATCTTTCCATCTATTAAATCTTCTGCCCTTGTTGAAGTTTAAACTTTGGATAGTAAAACATTTTTTTTTGCCAGTAAATACCTTATACAGCCCACTTCCTGTTTCTTGTCTGGTCATTAGCCTAGGCTTATGACATCATGCACAGCTCTCTCTCTCTCTCATGAGAGTTTGCCAGGAAGGGAGGGGGAGATGAGCCATAAGAGGGCAAATGAGAGCTGTAGAGCTGGAGGTGTGCCTCTTTGTGTCTGTGTAAATCCAGGAAGTGAACAGGCAGCAGCTTCAGCTGCCCACAGTTAAAATGTCTGCAGCCAGACTCAGTGGAGGGAGATTTCTGTAGCATATTTGGCAAGTACAGAATTACAGTATATATAAAATAATATGCAAAGTGGTTGGAGGGAAGCTTCAGAATGGCAAAGATGATTTTATTACAAATTATGTGAACAGACTGCAGTTCCTATTTAAAAACGGGTATGCTCAGACCCTAGCTGGATGCCCCACACCAGATTTTCCTTTATGTACTAGTAGCTTTGTATGGACGCTTGAGGGAACCTTCCTCAAAAAACAGGTTGATGTCCACGTGGTCCAATCAGCAGTGTCCACATACCTGGGTACACTTACTACATTGTTATTATTGCTACATGTGTGTATATAGTCTTCTCTCTTTACTATTGTCTTCAGAGATCTTATTTTAGACAGAATGTACCTATGCGCGGTCTGGAATATATTATCATATGCTGATCATATGTTCTGTGAAGCTACCTTTTATTGTGTCTGCTGCATAGCATTAAATAAAAAATAAAATAAAAAATCCAAAGCCAATCAGGAAAATGTTATATGGGCTTCAACATGTTAATGTAATCCAATTGCCCTTAGGGCTCATTTACACTTGCTTCGGCTTCAACGCATATTAACTGCTAGTTTATACTTGCTTCAAAACATGGCGTCGGACAAGCTTTGTTAAAACTCTCTGAATGCCAGTCAAAGCTCCTGTCCCTAAATAAAATGGTTAGCTTACAGTCCTGTTTACACCTTGCTTTTGCTTTGCTTTGCTTCAAAATTATACCCCATGTAGCTTTAGTGGTGCTTAAAAGCCTCCATAGAAGTCTATGGCAAAGCTCGCTTGAAGCCCCACCGAAGCCCCACTGAAGCCCCACCAAAGGCTCATCGAAAACCCCCATCGAAGCTCCACCAAAACCTCATCAAAATCTCTATCGAAGCCCCACTAAAGCCTCATCGAAAGCCCCATTGAAGCTCCACCAAAGCCTCATCGAAAGCCCAATTGAAGCCCCACCAAAGCCTCATCGAAAGCCCAATTGAAGCCCCACCAAAGCCTCATCGAAAGCCCCATCAAAGCTCCACCAAAGGCTCATCGAAAGCCCCATCGAAGCCCCACCAAAGCCTCATTGAAAGCCCCATTAAAGCACCAAGCAAAAGCAAGGTGTAAACAGGACTGTAAGCTAACCATTTTATTTGACTGGCATTCAGAGAGCTTTAACAAAGCCTGTGCAAAGCCATGTTTTAGACTTATGGCCCGTACACACGATCCGAAAATCGGACAAAAAATATCACTTTTGACACGATCGTACGATAATCGTACAGTGCTTTCGAGAGCCGATCACCACAGGCCATAGTGCACTATGGAAGCGTCATGCCAATGCAATCCCGTGATTGCAGGCAAGGCGCTACATTTGCAGGGTTTTGTGTTACTTTGTAGCGCAAAGCTAAGCGCCTCTCTACTGTCATTGGGTCGGCCTTCTGTCTGTCTGCCTATCTGACCATTAGCACTGCCGTAGGACTTGGGTGGTGCTTTCCCCCTGGCAGCCGTGTTACTTTCAGTTTCTGTGCCATCTGACATGTTTAGTCAGTGCAGTTACATAGTTAGCTAGGCCGAAAAAGACACAAGTCCATCCAGTCGTCTGAAAATAAAATACAAATACATTATAACATGTGACATCACTTACGTTTTTTTTTTTCTGTCGTACGAGAATTTTCATGACTTTAGTAACCTATTCAATTTCTACTTATGACTATTAAGCGAAAAAAGTCGTCCGATCTGTCGTCCGATTTTCGGATGGCGTGTATGGGCCATTAGACTCCTAGGATATATGACATCATTTTGGCCTAGGCCAGAAACCAGGAAGCAACTGAAGAAATGTAAAAAAGTTTAAAACAAGTAAATCTAAATATAACTTTCCTGTCTGTTTATTAATGCTAGCAGCATAAGGATAAAAATAGTTCATGTTGATTGATTGAGAGAGTTTAGTTCCACTTTAAAATAACATTGACTCAAGACCATTATAGTTTTCCTTTAAAGGAGAAGTTACCCTTGTTACGGTTCCATAAATCAACTCCATGCACTTCGGAATTTTCCTAATCTTGTTTAGCGCTTGATTGATTGGCTGACTCCGTATCCAGAGACAACTTTGATGTCAATAAACTCTCCTAAATGTACCTCATCCCTCTTCATTATAATCGTATTTCTATGATTTGATTATTGATTTCTCACACAAATCCTTAATCGGCTTGTTTTTAAGTAATAACAATGCCCAGCCAATCAGCCATGCCTTGGACTGCGTCTTCCAGGAACAATACTTGATCTTTTTGTTTAATGAAATTAGGTGAATGCAATTTCTTATTTTTCACTAGCCTGTGCTTCTGCACGATTAGTGCACATCAGTTAAATGGACCATTTGGTGGCTGTATACGGTATATATTTTCTTTATTTATTGTGGTCACAACCAAAATATAACATCAAAGGGTGATTTATGTTCGTATAGTTTTCCTATGCATGCCGAACCTGTGCGAGCGTTTGCATTTGCATGTATGTGCAGGGATGCTTTTATATTTGTTTTTTCTATTGCATTTCTATGGCATGCAATGCTAAGCTGCTGCTAACAAAGCAATCAGAATATTGGCATGCATTAAAAAGGGGATTAACTCCAGAGATAAAACAATAATTCTTAGACATGTGCACTGACAAAAAAATTGTTAATTTTAGTTTTCGTTTTATTCGGTTTTTTTGCTTTTTTTCGGAAATTCAAAAATTCTGAAATTCAGAAATCCAAAAATTCGGATTTTCTAATTTCTGAATATTCGAATTTCCAAATTTTCCAGATTTTCGGAAAATCTGACAATCTGACAATCTGACAAATCTGACAATTTGAAAATCTGAAAATTTGAAAATCTGAAAATTTGAAAATCTGAAAAAAGAAAGAAAGAAAATCAGTAAAATTTTTAATAATAATTAACTAATAATAACTAACTATTAAATTATAGGTATTGGAATTTCCTTTCAAATCTGGCTGTTTGTGAACGTAACGAATACAAATTTATCTAAAGTTAGGAATTATCCGAAATAAACTAAACAAATGGAATGGAACAAATTTAATAATAAAAAGGTTTTATTATTATTGTTATTTATTATTATTAGATCGTTACATTCCATTCGTTTAGATATGGCATTTGTTATTTCAGATAATTCATAACTTTGGATAAATTCGTACTCATTGCGTTCACTAACAGACAAAATTGAAAGGAAATTCCAATACCTATAATTTAATATTTATTATTAGTTAGTTATTATTTCAGATTTTCGGGTTTTCGAATTTTCTGATTTTCATTCTTTTGAATGTTCAGATTTTCATTCTTATTTTTGGATCTAGAAATTTCCAAATTTTAGAATTTCCTAATATCGAATTAGGAAATTAGAAAATTCGAAATTAGGAATTTCCATATTTACGAATTTCGAATTTCCAAATTTTCTAATTTCCAAATTTCCAAAATTTCAGAATTTCAGAATTTCAAATTTCCAAAATTTCGAATTCGGAACTAAACTAATTGCACATGTCTAATAATTTTCCTGCTCTACAAGACTCTGGTCCGGCCGCACCTAGAGTATGCTGTCCAGTTCTGGTACCAGTCCTCAGGAAGGATGTAGTGGAAATGGAGCGAGTACAAAGAAGGGCAACAAAGCTAATAAAGGGTCTGGAGGATATTAGTTATGAGGAAAGGTTGTGAGCACTGAACTTATTCTCTCTGGAGAAAAGACGCTTGAGAGGGGATATGATTTCAATTTATAAATACCGTACTGGTGACCCCACAATAGGGGTAAAACTTTTTCGCAGAAGGGAGTTTTAATAAGACACGTGGCCACTCATCAAAATTAGAAGAAAAGAGGTTTAACCTTAAACTATGTAGAGGGTTCTTTACTGTAAAGCCCCATACACACGATGTTGGTGTTGCATACACACGGTCGGACAAAGTTGTCGGAAAATCCGATCATTCTGAACGTGGTGACGTTTGTTGCCTACGACGGGACTACGTAGAGGCTAGTAGCCAATAGCTTTGGTCTTGTAATGTGATCTGAGCATGCGTAGCACTTTGTCCGTCGGAATTCGCTACACACGATCGGATTTGGTGTGATCGGACTTTGTTGTCAAAAAATCTATCCAGCAGGAGATAGGATTTTGTCCGTCGGACAATCCGATGGAAACTGTCCGATGGTGCCTACACACGGTCGGAATTTCCGACAACATTGTCTGATAGGACAGAATCCATCGGAAAATCCGACCGTGTGTATGGGGCTTTAGAGTGGCAAGGATGTGGAATTCCCTTCCACATGCGGTGGTCTCAGCGGGGAGCATCGATAGTTTATAAAAAAACTATTAGATAAGCACCTGAAATGACTGCAACATACAGGGATATACAATGTAATACTGACATATAATCACACACATAGGTTGGACTTGATGGACTTGTGTCTTTTTTCAACCTCACCTACTATGTAACTATGTAACTATTTTTATTCTGTGCCTAGCCGCTGTTTTCTTACTGTGGGGGAGGTCCTTTAGGCATTGATCCTTTGCTTTGCAGAGACACAGGACCATTGCCTTCCCTACTGACAGAACGGTGATCCGCCTTGTTTAAAAAAGCAGTTTCCAGTTCAGGCTCTTTGCCAGGGATGTGCAGTCAGGGGAGGCAGGTGAGGCTCTGAACAAAAAAACAAAACAAAAAAAAGGAAAAGGTAAAAGGAAGTCCCATCTCCTGCGCTGCAATTGGACGACTGTTCTGTCCATCATAGAGGGCTGGACTTTCTATTAAAGAGGTCGCTGATAAAAAAGGAGTTTCTCCTGTATGTCTGTTGGCACTCGTCCTGCCCCCTCCCTGTCCCCTCCAAGGCTGCAGATGGGCATGAATCAGGCTGCACTGATGGCAATGGTGAGTCTGCATTTATGGCAATGGAGGTGCTGCATTAATGGCAATGGGAGTGCTGCATTCATGACAATGAAGTCTTGGACTTGATGCACCTTCTCTCTTCTGTCGCTAGGTGGCGTTATGCTGGTGACATTAGATAGACAAGGACTTAACAAGGTCAGGTTATGAATGGATGGGGTGTCTCAGCCAATTGGCAGGGGTTTCTTCTGTCCCTTGGCCTGCTAGGATAGCCTATTTATTTGGGATGTAGTTAGGTGATCAGGGTTCTGTGCCACCTGGACGGCTGTCTGGGTGGATGTGTGTTATGCTGCCCCAAGCTGCTAGGCCTATCCCAGGGATATCTGGCTGCTAGGCTGTCTGATGGGGAACCAGTTGAGGTTGAAGGTAGAGGGGAAGCTGTCACCACTAAGGGACCATCCACCTTGTTACCGGAGACCGTTGTGAGTAAGCTGGAGTCAGTACCAGAGCAGTCTTCTCACCAGCCGGGGATGGTAAAGAAGTTGGAAAACTTCAGTGAGAGTCAAGCCAGGGACCCAGCAGGACAGCAGAGGTGATGCTTGAGGAGTATCAGTGAGTCCCAAGCCAGGGACCTAGCGGGGGTGATGCTTGAGGAAGATATTGAGTAATGGAAGTGGAAAAGCTCAGGGGATCCAGTGCCGATTGGGTCTGAGAGTCTAATGAGAGACTGGGAGCTCTATTCTGTGTTACCAATAGTTAAGTACAATTACCGTTAATGACTGTTACAAGATCTGTTGCCATAGGAGACAGCGGTCCTACCTATACAGAAGTGGTGTCTGGCTGGAGGCCTTCCACTGTATATCTGTCTACCTATAGAAGACTCAGAGTCTGCCAATTGTCATTGCATCAACTTAAGGGTGTCCTGGCCTACCAGATGATGCAAGTCTGAAAAGAGACTGCTCAGATAGAACATGGTTCTGCCATGGTGTTGTGTCTGAGCAGTCTCCAATAAAGTTTCTTGTGGATGATACCAATGGTGTGTGACCCTTCTTTTTAACTAGCATTGTATTATTCTCATAATTACTGTATAATCCCCCCTTCAGATGTCAAGAGCCCCCCACTATCAGAAGTCAAGAGTACTCCACCCTCCTTCACATCACAGTGCACCCCCCTTACCTTGTGCTGCTGCCAGGAAGAAGCTGGGGCGGAGCTAGCAAGCCAAAAGTGCAGGGTCTGGTGTAGAACCAGAGGAGGGCTGGAGTCAGCTGAATGCTGAGATCAGGAGCTGCAGAGAGAGGCGCAGGATCTGTAGAGGAGTTCTGTTCTCCTCTCTGTCTCTCACTGAGAAAAGGTGGGGGGGCAAGGAGCGTGCAGAAGCAGCAGGAAAGGTGCAAGGGTATCACGTACCTGGTGGAGACTGGAATGTGATGGAGGCCTCCCTTGCTTCTCCCGCCTACACTCCTGAAGGTGAGAACAGAAAGTGAAAAAGGCAAGGAGTGGCATGAGTGTCGGGTAGCTGGCTGGTGCTGTCCCCTCTGTAGGTGGGTAGAACTGGCAGTAACGGTCCTTGGAGCAGGAAGTAGCAGCAGCTTGGCACCAGAGCATGGACAGGAGCGGAACCAGGATAAGAGCAGTAGTCAGCAGGGTACCGAATCAGCAGGCAAAGCAAGTCCAGAAGGCAGGCCAAGGTCGGGTAACAGACGGGCAATGAGGTAACAAGTCAGTATGCAGATCAAGTCCAATAAACAAGCCAAAGTCAGAATACCAGGTAACATAGTATAGGAGTAAGCAGAGGCGAAGTCCAAAGGTGAGCCGGGTCACACACGGGTCAGCGGATCAGGTCTTGGTGGGTCAGGAAGAAGCTGAAGATCATCCAGACAGAGCAGTTTAAATAGGCCACAGGGCGCCAAGTGCTAATTGGTGCGTGCGCTAGCGCACGCATTTGCGCTCGCCATGCATTTATGCACACGCGCGCGTTCGCGCACATACCCATGTGCGATGAACTGGCATTGCAGGCATTATGTTGGTCCTTTGCTTATGAATATTAGCATGAGTGCAATGTGTACGAGCATGAGCAGGCATCCGCACTGGCCTTTTAGTGGTGGAGGTCCGGTTTACCTTACAGATGGCCACATGAAATGGCCTGGTGGGCTGGATTCGGCCCATGGGCCTTGTGTATGACACATGTGCTCTAGAGGAACCCTTGAAACTGTTTTAGGTCTCAGGGAACCCCTGCTAAAATTAGTTAATCAGGAACAGCGGAAAGAATGCCTCTTACATTGGTGGTCACAATGACACCCTTACTGTAAATGAGTCCAAATAATTTTACCTATACCTATTACCATTGTACCTATACAGTACTAGGAGCAGAGCCGATCGGCCCTATAGGCACACTATGCAAGCTGCTTAGGGCCCCGCCGCTGTGGGGGGGCCCCCCAAGACCCAGCATCCCCCAGTGCGCCTCTGGCTGGCCGTTTAGAGTGCAGTGAGGAGAAGTGGGAGGAGGTGGAAAGCAGCGATCGGCAGCTCTATGGTGCCTGAGTGGGCGGCGGGATCTCCCTGGGGTTTGTAGTACTCTCAGTGTATACAGTAGAGAGGAGAAGGGAGGGGCCTCTGACCCAGGCAGGTATCGGTTTCACTTTCACTCTGCTTGAACACTGTTGCTGATGCCCGGGTCAGAGGCCCCTCCCCTCTCCGCTGTATACATTCGGAGATAGAACTACTAGCCCCAGGGAGATCTCCTTGCCTGTGGACACCATATAGCTGCCGATCGCCGCCTCCCACCTCCACCAGCCAGGTACAGGGGAACCTCTGCAAGGGGGGGAGTCAGCTGTTTGGGGGCCCAAATGTAAGAGGGGGGGCTTTCTGGGGACACTAATGTAAGGAAGGGGGCCTCTGGGGACACTAATGTAAGAGGGGGGCTCTCTGGGGACACTAATGTAAGGACGGGGCTCTCTGGGGACACTAATGTAAGGACGGGGCCCTCTGGGGACACTAATGTCAGAGGGGGGCTCTCTGGGGACCCTGTGTAAGGAGGGGCTCTCTGGGGACCCTGTGTAAGGAGGGGCTCTCTGGGGACACTAATTTAAGAGGGAAGGCTCTCTTGGGACACTAATGTAAGGGGAGGCTCTCTTAGGACCCTGGTGTAAGGGGGGGGCTCTCTGGGGACCCTGGTGTAAGGGGGGGCTCTCGGGGGACCCTGGTGTACGGGGGGCTCTCTGGGGACCCTGATGTAAGAAGGGGCTCTCTGAGGACCCTGATGTAAGGAGGGGCTCTCTGGGGAGCCTGGTGTAAGGGGAGGCTCTCTGAGGACCCTGATGTAAGGGGATACCCTCTGGGGACCCTGATGTAAGTAGGGATGCTCACTGGGGACCCTGATGTAAGGAGGGGCTCTCTGGGGACACTAATTTAAGAGGGAAGGCTCTCTTGGGACACTAATGTAAGGGGAGGCTCTCTTGGGACCCTGGTGTAAGGGGGGAGGCTCTCTGGGGACCCTGATGTAAGGGGGGGGCTCTCTGGGGACCCTGATGTAAGGGGAGGCTCTCTGGGGACCCTGATGTATGGGGGGGGCTCTCTGGGGACCCTAATGTAGGGGGAGGCTCTCTAGGGGACCCTAATGTAGGGGGAGGCTCTCTAGGGACCCTGATGTAAGGGGGTCTCTCTGTGGACCCTAATGTAGGGGGAGGCTCTCTGGGGACCCTGATGCAAGGGGGGGGGGCTCTCTGGGGACCCTGATGTAAGGGGGATCTCTGGGGACCCTGATCTAAGGGGAGGCTCTCTAGGGACCCTGATGTAAGGGGGGCTCTCTGGGGACCCTAATGTAGGGGGAGGCTCCCTGGGGACCCTAATGTAGGGGGAGGCTCTATAGGGACCCTGATGTAAGGGGGTCTCTCTGGGGACCTCATTCTGTTCTATATTGTTGTACTTATTCTTTGACTGTTTTGTTTAAAGGAGGGAGGATTCTTTTGGGAGCACTGAAGTGTCAGGTGTGACTGTGTGGCAATGGCAAATAGTTTACATAGCTCACGGCATCACGGGTCAAGTAGAGGGCCCCTTAGCAGAATTTTGCTTAGGGCCCCAGGGAGGTCAGGATCGGCACTGACTAGGAGCAAGCTGTAACATACAATGTATGTGCTTTGTTATATGGCACTAGGCTAAAATAAAGTTGACAATAATTTTTCCACAGAGAGAGGCTGACAAAAACACACATTCCCCATGGGACCATTATCGTAAAGGCCAATTAATCAATAACAAGTTAAAAAATAGCCTATAGTGCAGCAAACATGTGACCCAGCGGAAGGAAAGAAAATGGAAGCGGGACACAAGCTCGCTGATTGTGGATCAATATTTAGCAGCTCCAACCTCCTAATTGTCTCCAGGGTCCAAGGAAAGTGACTGCACTCCAACTACCAGCTCAACTAAAACAATTAAATCACAGAAGAAAATCAATTATCTGTCTGTATGGCTCGTCATATTGGAGGTGCCACAATAAGGATAATGGATGTGTTCTGCGTACGCTAAAGCATGTTTAATGGCTATATTAAAGCACGCACCCCTTGATAAAAAAAAAAAATGATGATTATCATGCATGCCCTAATGGGGGTCATCTAAGAACGTATTCATTTTTGGCAACTACCCCTAACTGTGTGTAAGTTTTTCTGAAACCACCCTGTGTGCTTTGGAAGCTTAAAGTGTATTTCTTGGGATCTTTTTTTTTCCCGTTTTGGATAGTGTGGAAGGGTAAGATCCTATGCAAAGTTTTTATTGCAGTCTTTGTCCCTATTGGGAAGATTTTCCTCTCTATTTATGCATGTGACCATTGTCACCAAGAGAGAAAATAAGGGGGAATCCCAAAATTTAGAGCTGTCCCTCAAAAAGGGTAAATTTCCCAATGTGGAAAACCTGCTCCAGGGACAACTGTCTAATATGGGGATTCCCCTTATTTTGGGAGATTTCCTCTAACTTCCTGTTGCATCTCTGGGTCAGGAAGTGCAGGGAGATTTTGTCAATGGTACAGAGACAACAACAAAAAAATAACCTGGCAGGGCTATGCATACACTTTAACCCTTTCGCTCCCAGAGCTGTCCAAAAGACCCTGCATGTCTCCTCTGGGCTCCACTGAATGTATTGCAATGCAGATCGCATTGCAATACATTTCCTCCCAGCTGTGCTAGCAGGGAACACTAAGAGGCTGACCATGATGTGACGTCATACACGTCGCTTTCCAGGTCACAGCAAGAAGGGGAGGAAACTGGACGTGTGTCCACTCTTCTCTCTCCCCTGCACCCACCGGCACCCGCCATGTTTGTCCCAGGCCCGCAGATGGGCAAGCGGAACTAAAAATACATGGTGATGGCATGCTCAGGGGGTGTCGGTACCTGGGGGTGTGTATAGACAATCAGGCGGCAGCGCAGCCGCTACTACAGTAATCTCTACTAGCTTCTGGGTCCCATGTCCAGCGACTGTCCTGCTGCTTTGTGAACACAGGAGGTCGGTCTGTGGGCGAGGCTTAAGGAAACCTAGTGAGGACACCCAGACACTGTGCCCGCTAATGCCTAAACACTCGGCAGGAGTTTGGGGTGGTGTGAAATCAACATTAGGGCACAACTCCAGACTTAGAAGCAAGCAGTAACTCTCCCAGTTACCTATTTATAATCTGTGACTGACTTCTTTACACTGATGATACTTGAACACTTCAGATACACTCTTTATTAGAGAACACCACTTCCATGGTGTGCAGCATTTAGGGACTGGCACTGCAAAGGCAGTATCAGTCTCCCCCAATCCAGCACGTCTCTCCCAGTGACTAATCCCACACTTGCTATGCGATTCAGGAAACACTCTCTCACCATTTTCCATACTTGCTCTCTTCTCATGGGTCCCCTCTACATCTTTTGTTTCCCTGTGACTTCAGGCTGAGTTCCTAGGCACTCTGTGCTGCAGGTCCAGTTCTTAAGAGTGGGGAACCAGCTGCTAGTGGAGGTGCCAAGCGCTTAACCCCCCCCCCCCCCCCACTACCACCAGAATAACCATCACCTTTGCCATGTCACCCATCTCCTGGCTGATTGGTTGCTTTTCATCTGACACAGACACTGTAGTCATCGATAATGACACATTAACTTGGCTAGAACTCTGTACCCATGTACTGCATCTCCTCTAACTCAGTCCCCTTTTGCTGTAAGCCCTGTTCTTTTGATAAGCTGTACAGTAAGTGCACCCCTTTAAGAGGCTTCAGACCAGGCAAAGAAGGAGAACAAATAAAGATCATGTACTGAAATAGTTTTCAAATAACAGTAATGCCCCGTACACGCGGTCTGATTTTCTGATGGAAAATGTCCTATCGGACCATGTTGTCGGAATTTCCGACGGAAAAAGTTTGAGATCCTGCTCTCAAATTTTCCGACAACAAAGTCCTATCAGACTTTTTCCGATCGTGTGTAGCGAATTCCGACGGACAAAGTGCCACGCATGCTCAGATCACATTACAAGACCAAAGCTATTGGCTACTAGCCTCTACGTAGTCCCGTCGTACGCAACGAACGTCACCACGTTCAGGATGATCGGATTTTCCGACAACTTTGTCCGACCGTGTGTATGCAACACCAGTGTCAGACAAAATCCATCGGAAAAAATCTGACGGATTTTGTGGTCGGAATTTCCGACCGTGTGTACGGGGCATTACAGTTCCAAAGACATCTTACACACAGTTTCTATACAAAGCTCTCTAGTGCACCATAAAGTGTGTGTACCTTATTCAAAAGATAGAGTCAACCAAGCAATCCTTGCAAGCAAAAGTCCCTTCAGGCAGTAGGTCCATTATTTGGCATTTGCAAGTCCATTAGGGTCACCAGGTCTAGACCCCACGAGAACCCCGACTGGGCTCCCATCACCCTCCAAGGGGGTGATCACTCCAGCAGAGTAATAAGCTGCATTTTGGCAGTAGTTATAACAGCTCTCTCAGGGCATGTAATGAGTCCTTTTTATACAGCATGACCTGTAGGGGGCGGTAATCTCGCTAAAAATGGTGGGAAAAATATTAACCCATCCAGTTTAGTTACCTCCAGCTCACAGGTCAATGCAAAAATGCAAAGTAATCTCTAAATGGCAACAGTTCCGAATGGCAAACTTCTATGTTCATAATGCAGCAGGGCAGCCACTCGGCACAGGACCCAGAAGCTAGTGAAGATCACTGGAGTAGCTGTGTCTAATACAGTCATTTCCAGCTTCCACTGGGATCCCACTGGTATAGCACATATACTGTATCTCACAAAATTGAGTACACCCCTCACATTTTTGTAAATATTTTATTCTATCTTTTCATGTGACAACACTGAAGAAATGACACTTTGCTACAATGTAAAGTAGTGAGTGTACAGCTTGTATAACAGTGTAAATTTGCTGTCCCCTCAAAATAACTCAACACACGGCCATTAATGTCTAAACCACTGACAACAAAAGTGAGTACACCCCTAAGTGAAAATGTCCATGAGTTATGTGACTCGTTAGTGTTACAAGGTCTCAGGTGTGAATGGGGAGCAGGTGGGTTAAATGTGGTGTTCAACATGGCACCTCATGGCAAAAAAAACTCTCTGAGGATCTGAAAAAAGGAATTGTTGCTCTACATAAAGATGGCCTAGGCTTTAAGAAGATTGCAGAGACCCTGAAACTGAGCTGCAGCACGGTGGCCAAGACAATACAGAGGTTTAACAGGACAGATTCCACTCAGAACAGGCATCACCATGGTCGACCAAAGAAGTTGAGTGCACGTGTTCAGCATCATATCCAAAGATTGTCTTTGGGAAATAGACATATGACTGCTGCCAGCATTGCTGCAGAGGCTGACGTCTGTCAGTGCTCAGACCATACACCGCACACTGCATCATATTGGTTTGCATGGCTGTCGTTCCAGAAGGAAGCCTCTTCTAAAGATGATGCATAAGAAAGCCCGCAAACAGTTTGCTGAAGACAAGCAGACTAAGGACATGGATTACTGGACCCATGTCCTGTGGTCTGATGAGACCAAGATAAACATATTTGGTTCAGATGGTGTCAAGCATGTGTGGCGGAAACCAGGTGAGGAGTACAAAGACAAGTGTGTCTTGCCTACAGATAAGCATGGTGGTGGGAGTGTCATGGTCTGGGGCTGCATGAGTGCTGCCGGCACTGGGGAGCTACAGTTCATTGAGGGAACCATGAATGCCAACATGTACTGTGACATACTAAAGCAGAGCATGATCCCCTCCCTTCAAAGACTGGGCCGCAGGTCAGTATTCCAACATGATAACGACCCCTCCAAGATGATCACTGCCTTGCTAAAGAAGGGGGTAAAGGTGTTGGACTGGCCAAGCATTTCTCCAGACCTAAATCCTATTGAGCATCTCTGGGGCATCCTCAAACGGAAGGTGGTGGAGCGCAAGATCTCTAACATCCACCAGCTCCGTGATGTCGTCATGGAGGAGTGGAAGAGGACTCCAGTGGCAACCTGTGAAGCTATGGAACGCTCTACCTACGAACATCCGCTTGAAAAAGACCATCGGGCCTTCAGGAAAAAACTCAAGACCTACCTCTTCTAAGAAGGAATCAACGCAGGTCGGATCAAGCGCCTCGAGGCGATTCAGTTCGCAGTTGCAGCGCTATACAAATCTGTGAAGCTCTGGTGAACGCCATGCCCAAGAGGGTTAAGGCAGTGCTGGAAAATATGGAGGCCACACAAAATATTGACACTTTGGGCCCAAAGGCCACACTTTTGTTGCCAGCGGTTTAGACATTAATGGCTGTGTGTTGAGTTATTTTGAGGGGTCAGCAAATTTACACTGTTATACAAGCTGTACACTCACTACTTTACATTGTAGCAAAGTGTAATTTCTTCAGTGTTGTCACATGAAAAGATATGATAAAATATTTACAAAAATGTGAGAGGTGTACTTACTTGTGTGAGATACTGTAGACTTATATTATTACATTGATCCAAGCTGGATCAATGTAACTATGCAAAAATAGCCATACCTGAAATTCTTCTTTAACTCTATCCAAACCCTTTCTTTCATTTTGGATAAAGCAGGGAAAGGTTACACTGTACATTATGTCTAATGGGGAGATTGTCGGCGCAGGAAGTTACAGGAAATGTCTTCAAGGGGGGCGCAAACACATTTTATTAGTGTGAGAATGCATTAGAATGTCTGCCAAAGACGTGCGGGTGGGGTAACTGGCCCTAGTATATGAAAATATGTTAAGGTTGGAGCTGTAGGCAGCAGAGGCTTACAGCTTCCAGAAACAAATTCTTGAAGGGGACTGAATAACATGGAGGGGGAGTAACTATATAACAAGAAAACAGCACAATAACGCAGAGTGTATATAGAACAGCAAACATCGCCATCTGCTGATCAGGTGATATACAGGCAAGTCACAAAAGTATCCCTGCCCTGAAATATCAGATTGGCAGCATGTAAACTGCTATCCCCATAGTAAGATCATTTTTTTTTCTATTTTTTTTTGTAAGTAAAATAAAAAAATGTAAACAATGTAAATCAAATACACAAAAAACAAACAAAATAAAAACACAAAAACAGAGAACACAAAGTGAAATAGCATAACTACCTGCAGGGTGGCAAATGACCAGCCTCAAAATGAAGAAAAAAGTAGATTGTTTTTTTCCAAGCAAATTTCTCCTAAGCAGCTCAATGAGCCCAATTCAGAGTTTCTGCTTTTTTAAACGTTTTCAGCATACCGGCAAGAGAGGGCCGTGTTTGTCTGCACAGGTGCTCTTGTGCATCCCTGTGAAGGCAATCCTATTCGAGTCGATTGGGATGCAGCGGCTGCATGTACATAGCGATGGCTTGTTTTCACAGGTGCAAATGGTGGGGCTCAGTGGCGGTGCGTGCATAGAGGGCGCAGGAGCGCCGCCCCCTCTCTCCTGCACCGCTCTATCACCAATAGATAGATTCATGCATCGCATGAATCTATCTATTGTCACCACTGCCGCACCCTATTCAGGTGTCCGGCCCCTTGTCGGGCGCCGGGCATCTGAATTACCGCGGGGGGGGGGGTGTTTTTGGAAGCGCCCTATTAGAACTGTAAGCTCTAATAGGGGACCTGATTAGAGCGGTGTGCTCTAATAGGCTTCCATAAGTGTAAACAGCGGGCACAATGCTGTGCGTTCGCTGTTTACACAGTATTGTGTTAGAGAAGTGAATACATCGCTTCCCTAACACAGACCCGCCTCTCAGCCAATCAGGTCTGTTACCTGTCACCTGATTGGCTGAAGTCACAGGCGCTGTGATTGGACGCCTAGGCGTCCAATCATTGCAGAAGACAGGAGGAGCGCGGGAGAAGACATCGGACGATGAGGAGACACCGCTCGCCGCCTGACGCCGTCACCAGCTGCACACCAAGACAAGGTAAGTGCAGAGGGCAGGCAGGCAGAGGGCACATTGGCAGCATTTAATGGGCACAGTGACAGCACTTGGGGCACGGTGGCAGTGTTAGATGGGCACAGTGTCAGCACTTGGGGCACGGTGGCAGTGTTTGGGGCACAGTGGCAGCACTTGGGGCACGGTGGCAGCATTAGATGGGCACAGTGTCAGCACTTGGGGCACGGTGGCAGTGTTTGGGGCACAGTGGCAGCATTTGAGGCACAATGGCAGCACTTGGGGCACAGTGGCAGCGTTAGATGGGCACACTGGCAGCACTTGGGGCACAGTGGCAGCATTTAAGGCACAATGGCAGCACTTGGGTCACAGTGGCAGCGTTTGATGGGCACAGTGGTAGCGTTTGATGGGCACAGTTGGGCAGCGTTTGATGGGCACAGTGGCAGCGTTTTGGGCACAGTGGCAGTGTTTAATGGGCACAGTGGCAGCATTTAATGGGCACAGTGGCAGCGTTTGGGGCACAGTGGCAGCGTTTGATGGCACAGTGAGGCTGTTTGTTTGCGCCCCCCAAAAATTTTGAGCACCAGCCGCCACTGGTGGGGCTGTTACTCTCGTGCATAGTTCATCCTCATTCTTTGTTCATCCTCATGCATCGCTCATTAACCACTTCAGCCCCGGAAGGATTTACTCCCTTCCTGACCAGAGCACTTTTTGCGATTCGGCACTGCAACGCTTTAACTGACAATTGCGCGGTTGTGCGACGTTGCACCCAAACAAAATTTACGTCCTTTTTTTCCCACAAATAGAGATTTCTTTTGGTGGTATTTGATCACCTCGGCGGTTTTAGTTTTTTGCACTATAAACAAAAAAAGAGCAACAATAAAAAAAAAAAAAAAAAAAAAAACACAATATTTTGTACTTTTTGCTATAATAAATATCCCCATTTAAAAAAAAAAAAATGCAAATTTTTTCTCAGTTTAAGCCAATATGTATTCTTTTACATATTTTTGGTAAAAAAAAAATATCACAATAAGCGTATATTGATTGGTTTGCGCAAAAGTTATAGCGTCTACAAAATAGGGGATAGATTTATATCATTTTTGTTATTTTTTTTTACTAGTAATGGCGGCGACCTGCAATTTTTTATCATGACTGAGACATTATGGCGGACACATCAGACAATCTTGACAAATTTTGGGACCATTGTCATTAATACAGCGATCAGTGCTATAAAAATGCATTGATTACTGTAAAAATGTCACTGGCAGGGAAGGGGTTAACACTAGGGGGCGGTGAAGGGGTTAACTGTGTTCCCTGGGAGTTGATTTTAACTGAAAGGGGAGGGGACTGACTAGAGGAAGTGATGGATCGTGGTTCCTAGCTAATAGGAACACACGATCTGTCACTCCTCTCAGAACAGAACACGGATTTGTGTGTTTACACACACTTGTCCCTGTTCTCTGTCTCCTGCTCACGATCACTCGTGGCCGACGGTCATCGCGACCGTCGGCCACGAGCATCGGCACCCCCGCTGTGCAGCGGGCATGCGCGCGTGCCTGCTATCCCGACCCCGCAATTGACGTATAGCTACGACGCCTCGTGCAGAGGAGCCAACCTGCCGCAGTATAACTGCGGCGGTTGGTCGGGAGGCAGTTAACTTGTTCATCCTCATTCATTGTTTATCCTCAAGCATCGCTCATACTTGTTCATTGGTAATCCTCATTCATTATTCATTCTCATGCATCGTTCATCCTCATTCCTTGTTCGTGTTCAAGCATCGTTCATTCTCATTGTCAATCCTAATTCTTTGCTTATCCTCATTCATTATTCATCCTCAAACATTGTTCATCCCCACGCATTGTTCATCCTCAAGCATCGCTCATACTTGTTCATTGTCCATCCTCTTTCATTGTTAATGCTCAAGCATGGCTCGTCCTCATTCATTGTTCATTGTCATGCATCATTCATTGTTCATCCTCAAGCATCGTTCATACTTGCTCATTGTTCATCCTCATTAATTATTCATACTCATGCATTGTTTACCCTCTATTATTCATCCTCATGCATTGTTCATCCTCATGCATTGATCGTCCTCATTGCTTGTGCATGCTGAAGCATCGCTCATTCTCATTGTTCATCCTAATTCATCACTTATCCCCATTCATCATTCATTCTCATGCATTGTTCATCCTTATTTATTATTCATCCTCATGCATTGTTCATCATCCTCATTCATTGTTCACCACCTAATCAGAAAATGTCTAAACCCCCCCCCCATGGTGTGTACTGGACACTAATCACTCACCCACATCACTGAACCCCGCCCTGCACTTCCAACATGATGCACACCACACACCCCCCCCCCCCCACACACCCCCCCCCCCCCCCCCCCCCCCCCCCCCCCCCCCCCCCCCCCCCACACACACACACACACACACACACACACACACACACACACCCCCCCCCACACACACACACAACCCCCCCCCCCACACACACACACACACACACACCCCCCCCCCACACACACACACCCCCCCCCCACACACCCCCCCCACACACACACACACACACACACACACACACACACACACACACACCCCCACACACACACACAAGTGTAGCGACCCCCCCCCCCCCCCCCACCCCCCCCCCACACACACACACACACACACACCAACCCCAACACACACACACACACACCCCCCCCCCCCACACACACACACACACCCCCCCCCCCCCACACACACACACCACAACACAGAACACACACACACACTGTCTCAAAATAATTATGTTGCCATTGAAGTTTGAACCCCCAACCTGCCCCCCCCCCCCCCTACATATTCCAGAACAGTAACTCACTAAATAATTAAAGCTGAATTCTGGGATCAGCAAATATTGTCTAAGTCCATTCATCATGTGTATTCTTCCCTGAATCTCGGTGTGCTTTGTGTATTTATTCCAGATCTGTGCAGTAATCCAGTGTGAGACTTTTCCTTCCTGTAATAAAGACCACTCACCGCTGATCTCTCTCCTTGTGCAGGGAGACTGGTCTTGTCTCTGCCCCACTTCTGTAGTTCTCTGCAGGCAGCCTATAGTGGGTGGAGCTACAGGGCCCCTCCCAAAGCTCTGCTTTCTCTCCTTGTGCAGGGTGACTGGTGTTGTCTCCGCCCCCTCCTCTAGTTTTCTGCAGACAGCCTGTAGAGCAGGGGTCTCAAACTGGTGGCCCTCCAGCTGTTGCAGAACTACAATTCCCATGAGGCATTGCAAGGCTGACAGTTACAGGCATGGCAGAGGCATGATGGGACTTGTAGTTCTGCAACATCTGGAGGGCCGGTAGTTTGAGACCCCTGCTGTAGAGGATGGAGCTGCTGGGCCCCTCCCACAGCTCTGCTCAAGTAATATACAGCACAGCGTCACAGCCCCCCTCCAAGGTGCCCCCCCATGCTGAAAGGCACGTGCCCTGGACTGGTACGAGGAGGGTGCGTGCGTATGTTTGCTGCCCTTCCTTTCCCTTTTCTGGCTAGACATGTGCAATTAGTTTCGTTTTTTTTTTTTTCGTTTTTTGATTTTTTTTCGCTATTTTCGTTCATTCGTTTTCGTACGAATGAACGAACGATTCGCTAAAAATCTTAAACGAATAACGAATCGTTCGAATCGAACGAATCCGAAAATAACGAAAATCCGAAAAAAACAAATTAGAAACAAAGAATGTACGAATGAAGAAAATCCGAAAAACGAAAACAGGAACAACGAAAATGAAAATGAACGGAAAAAAAACTTTTTTTTTTTTGTTGAATTGGTAATTTTCCGTGTCTCTTACAATGGTGCTGCTTAACATGCTTCAAATAGATTGAACGAAAAAATTCTTACATTCGTAACTTTTTTTTTTTTTTTTCGAATCGTAATTTTCCGTGTCTCTTACAATGGCGTTGCTTAACGTGCTTCGAATGGATTGAACGAAAAAATTCGTACATTCGTAACTTTTTTTTTTTTTTTCGATTTGTAATTTTCCGTGTCTCTTAAAATGTAATAATAGCATACACATTACATAACATTATGAATTATGCTCCGATTACGAATCTACGAATGTTACGAATGTACGAATAAATACGAATGCGTCCGAATTTCGAATAAACGAAAAATAAACTAACGGAAGAACGAATCAACGAAAAAAGAACTCTTACGAAAATACGAATCGTTACGAATACGAACACCGACGACGTACGAATTTACGAATCATTACGAATCAACGGAAACGAAAAAAACGAAACGAAAATAAACTAATTTTTTTGTTGTGCACATGTCTATTCCTGGCCACCCAAACTGCATAAGAGTCTGGCTGGAATTTTAAGGGTGACCCCACACCTTTTTTTAGTAGACATGTGCAATAAGTTTCATTACAAATTCGTTTTTGGACAAAATTCTGCATATTTATTCATTCGGAAGCAACCGAATTAACGAAAGACTTTTGACGCTTGGATACGAAAACAAATTCTCCGAAATAACGAAAATCTGAAGGAATGAAAATCCAAAAGAACGAAAAACGATTCAACCTACGAGTTTAACGAATCGATTCTATTTGGATAATTTAGTTTTTCGTATTTTCTATTATAATTAAATTATTGCACAAAAGGTTGTTTTGATATTCTGGCCCGCCTCTATCCAACAACTCTCTGCGCTCAAAAGGATATGTTGTCTAGGTATGAGTTCTAATAGTGTAGTGTATTAATCACTGAATATACATATACTAAGTTTGGTGTGCAACCCAGCATAGGTACACCAGTAGCAGCTGCTTAAAGGGAACGTAGTATATAGATGTACAATAAATAACCAGTGTCTCGGAGTGAGCAATTGAGTAAACAATTACCTGCATCCAACCTGTATCAATATTGTAGCAGCGCTTGGGTATCAGAAGGAACTGATTAGGTGGACAGGATATCGTTTGAATATATAAATGGATCAATAACTGAATCTAGATATATGTAAATCAATCAATAGTCCACGGAGTAATCAATCATAAAAAATCAATAAGATAGGGGGTAAGTAAATCGATCAATAAATAAATAAATAAATTAATCAATTAATTACACGAGAGTCCATTCATTTCACGGTGACCATAAATAAATAAATAATTAAATAAATAACTAAATAAATAAATTAATTAATTAATTAATTAATTAAAGTCCCGTTTTCTTCATGATGTGGTAATCAATACAAAGTGATATTGCTAGCTCAGTATTCAATGTGTCGCAGAGACTGCTTAGTCCATCCACCAGTGTGCTTCACCACGTGATACAAGGTTCCCCTTTGGGGATGCACTCACCAGAGCTAAATAGAATATGGGCATGTATACACTTTCATCAGGGTCCTGTGTCTCTCTCTATTGAAGTCCACCAATTCTCCTCAACATCCTCCCATTCAGTGACTCACCATTGGCAGGTAGATCATATGTTGAAACAAATTGCACTACATAGTGTGACTCCGTTTAAAACATTTATTAAACCCCCCAATCAGTTGAAAATAGAACACCCCTTAGTACAAAATGCGTACCAAATGCAAAAGACAAATCAGCATGTAAGATAAATGTAAAGCACTCTGCCTGTGAACGCCTTCCGGATCCTTTACAGCTGATTTCCGCTATAGAGAGCGGTGTTTCAAGCGTCCTAGGATGCTTCCTGAGGAAGAAGTCCGATAGGACGAAACGTGCGTCAGGGAAGTTGACTAGAGAAACAAGGAAGTGACGTGTGCGCTCCAGCCTGCGGTCCACCGACCAGGAAGCATCCTAGGACGCTTGAAACACCGCTCTCTATAGCGGAAATCAGCTGTAAAGGATCCGGAAGGCGTTCACAGGCAGAGTGCTTTACATTTATCTTACATGCTGATTTGTCTTTTGCATTTGGTACGCATTTTGTACTAAGGGGTGTTCTATTTTCAACTGATTGGGGGGTTTAATAAATGTTTTAAACGGAGTCACACTATGTAGTGCAATTTGTTTCAACATATGATCTACCTGCCAATGGTGAGTCACTGAATGGGAGGATGTTGAGGAGAATTGGTGGACTTCAATAGAGAGAGACACAGGACCCTGATGAAAGTGTATACATGCCCATATTCTATTTAGCTCTGGTGAGTGCATCCCCAAAGGGGAACCTTGTATCACGTGGTGAAGCACACTGGTGGATGGACTAAGCAGTCTCTGCGACACATTGAATACTGAGCTAGCAATATCACTTTGTATTGATTACCACATCATGGAGAAAACGGGACTTTAATTAATTAATTAATTTATTTATTTATTTATTTATTTATTTAATTATTTATTTATTTATGGTCACCGTGAAATGAATGGACTCTCGTGTAATTAATTGATTAATTTATTTATTTATTTATTGATCGATTTACTTACCCCCTATCTTATTGATTTTTTATGATTGATTACTCCGTGGACTATTGATTGATTTACATATATCTAGATTCAGTTATTGATCCATTTATATATTCAAACGATATCCTGTCCACCTAATCAGTTCCTTCTGATACCCAAGCGCTGCTACAATATTGATACAGGTTGGATGCAGGTAATTGTTTACTCAATTGCTCACTCCGAGACACTGGTTATTTATTGTACATCTATATAATTAAATTATTAACTATTATTATAGTTTTTATTATTATTATTTATTTATTATTATAAACTATTACATTTATAGGTATTGGAATTTCCTTTCAAATTTGGCTAAAGTAACTGTTATTCCGCGTACACACGATCGGACTTTCCGACAACAAAACCGTGGATTTTTGTTCGAAGGTTGTTGGCTTCAACTTGTCTTGCATACACACGGTCACACAAATGTTGGTCAACAATTACGAACGTAGTGACGTACAAAACGTACGTGATATCTCCTTTACGAACGCTAGTTTTATAAGACCGAGCGCTTCTGGCTCGTCCTTGATTCCGAGCATGCGCAAACTTTTGTGCGACGGACTTGTGTACACACGATCGGAAAGTCAGACAACAAAGTTTTGTTGGCTGAAAACTTGAGAACCTGCTAGCCAACATTTGTTGGCCGAAAGTCCGACAACAAACGTTCGATGGAGCATACACATGGTCGGACTTTCAGCCAACAAGCTCACATCCAACATTTGTTGTCGGAAAATCCGGTCGTGTGTATGCGGCATAAGTGAATTTAACAAATACGAATGCTGCATGTAAACCAATGGAACGCAATGAATACGAATGTATCCGAAGTTACAAATAGTCCGAATGAATGAATGCCGATCATAACGACTGATCCGATGAACAAAAAAAAAAAAACGAATGAAACAAAACTAAAATTAATTAATTTCGGTAGTGCACATGTCTATTTTTTAGTAGTTCCCTTTTTTTTAATGTCACGTTTAACCACTTCCCACCCGGCCTATAGCAAAATGAAGGCCGGGCGGTGGTTCAGTTATCCTGACTGGGCGTCATATGACATCCAGCAGGATAAGCCGCGATTGCATTGTTCATCCTCATTTATTAATCATACTCATGCATTGTTCTTCCCCGGCAGTCTGACACACCACAACACCGATCTCGGTAAAGAGCCTCTGACGGAGGCTTTTCCTCTGGCAGACGCAAGTAGAGGAGAGCCGATTGGCAGCTCTTCTGACGGGGGGGTCTGTGTTGATTTTTTTATCAGTGCAGCCCCCCACGGATGCCCGCCCAGGACCACCAGGGATGCTGCCAGGACCACCAGGGATGCCCACAAAGGACGCCCACCAGGTATGCCACCCTGTACCACAAGAGATATGCCAATCAGTGCCCAGGCTGATGCCAATCAGTGCCCATCAGCAATGCCTGCCAGTGCCATCAGTGATGCCTATCAGTGCCATCTATCAGTGCCACCCATCAGTGCTGCCTATCAGTGCCCATCAGTGCCACCTATCAGTGCCACCCATAAGTACTCATCAGTGCAGCCTTTCACTGCCCATCAGTGTCGCTTATCAGTGCCCATCTGTGCCCACCAGTGCCACCTATGAGTGTCCATCAGTGCCGCCTATCAATGCCCATCAGTGCTGCATATAAGTGCCACCTATCGATGCCCATAAGTGCCGCCTATCAGTGCCCATCAGTGCCACTTTATCAGTGCTCATCAGTGAAGGAGGAAATATACTTATTTACAAAATTTTATAACAGAAACAAAGAAAAACTTTTTTTTTCAATTTTTTTTTTATTTGTTTAGCAAAAAATAAAAACCGCAGAGGTAATAAAATACCACCAAAAGAAAGCTCTAATTGTGGGAACAAAATTATAAAAATGTTGTTTGTGTACAGTGTAGCATGACCGTGCAATTGACATTTAAAAAGTGACAGCGCTGAAAGCTAAAAATTGGCCTGGGCAGGACGGGGGTGTAAGTGCCTGGTATTGAAGTGGTTAAATGAGCACATAAATTGTTCCATTATACCACATACAGCTTTACAGCATCCCAAAATGGGAACCAATCCAATCAAGTGGATATTGGGTCCCGTATTCACACAGACGAACTGAACAGAGAACAAGACAAAGACTTCTTTCAGTTCGTCTGTGTGAATACGGGACCCAATATCCACTTGATTGGATTGGTTCCCATTTTTAAAGAGAGAAACACCAATTTTTCAATAAAACTTACATTTATTAAAATCGGTTAGACTCGATCCATTTTTTCTTGCCACCGTAAGTAGCCTCTATGATACCGGCCCTATCGGTTTCAGGTCCTCTTTTTCTCTTTCTACAATGTTTTTGGCTATGGTGACAACAACCAATACGGTTTAGGATCGGTGCCGATCTACTAATTCAATAGATTGGCTAACGGTACACTTTTGCCTTCTCCTTTTTCCCTTCCCCCTCCCTTCCCTCATCCCTCCCAATTTTGCATGAAAAGACCGTCTATCCACCGAACTGTCCTTTTTTCAACAATAATTTGTCTATTAGCCTTGAAAACAGGCTAGAAAAAAATAGCTAGTTTCATATCAAATAGACCTCCTCAATGGTGTTGGTGCTAAGTTCAGGGTTTGCGGACTTCCAACCGGATACGTCAAACCAAACCTGGCCAGGTTTGCTGATCCATTCCGCCAGGATCTTCAGGTGGTTTTTCTAGTTTTTTTTGTCCATTTTGGTTCATTTATTTTCTTTGGTGATAGATCCCTTTACTTAAAGTGGTTGTAAACCCTTTTACAGACCACTTTTACCTACAGGTAAGCCTAGATTAAGGCTTACCTGTAGGTGCAAGAAATATCTCCTAAACCTACATGGTTTAGGAGATATTTGCAAAAGACAGGCACCGCTGTCTACGGCGCATGCCGTTGCTATCGGCGATCGTGCCGTTAGTGGCGGCTCCCGCGCACATGCGCAGGAGTGACGTCATCGCGGCTCCGGACAATCACATCGCCGGAGCCGCGATACCAGGAAGGAAGATGGACGCTTCGTGGAAGAGGGGACAGCAGTGACATTCAGGGTTTACTTCCTCTTTAATTACTTTATTATCCCAACACTCCATCTCCCCTCTACTTGGGTTTAGGTTAACCAATGTCACTATTAGCACATCTGTACTTACTTTATTTCACCATTAAATATCGGGCTAGAGCACATATTATGGACTCATACACATTGCATTTTTCTCCAAATATACTATTTATCTTATAGATTTATCGTCCTGACGAAGCAGTCCTTTGATCGCGAAACTAGTAGAGGATCATACAATCTGTGAGAAAGTTCCATAACCAGACATTCATCTGGAAGTCTACAAGTATATGTATACTGTATTGACTTTCTTTTCTTGTTTTTATGTTTTGATTTAAAATTTTTGTAAAAATATATGTATACAGTGGAACCTCGGTTTGCAAGTAACGCGGTTAGCGAGCGTTTCGCAAAACTAACACTGTATTTCTAAAAATCCTAACTCGGTTTGCGAGTGTGGTCTCGCAAAACAGGCAGGATTCAGGGCAAAAGCGATGTGCATTTCCGCTTTTGGCCTGAGGTGGGGGGCGCCGGAGCCGAAACAGCACCAGCGTTGTCGGTGTTCCGAAATGCACGGAAAGGCCCGAGGACAGTTTGGCTAACCTCGGCAAACCTCGGAAAAGGCTCGTGAACGGAGTCTTTCCGAGGTCAGCCGAAGTGTCCTCGGGCCTTTTCGGCCGTTTCCGAGGCTCTCTGGCGCCCCCCGCCTGAGGCCGCATGCGGTATTGCATCCCATTGAAGTCAATGTGGAACGAATTATTTTTGTTTCCATTGACGTCAATGGGAAAACTCGCTTTGATATGCGAGTACTTTGGATTACGAGCATTCTCCTAGGAATGGATTATGCTCGTAATCCGAGGTTCCACTGTATTTTATATGTAATAAATGATAATTGTATTCAAAGGGTATCATTGTTGTTAGTACCAAGATAGTCCATTTTCTCCCCCTCTTTTGGTCGTAGGAAGACAGCCTCAGCAACTTTCCCGACTTCTTTTTCTTTTACATCTCTGTTCTTGGTAAAGACACTTCAGTCCTGACAATGTTAATTGTTTTATTATATGTAATTTTGTTTTTTTGAAGCACATCACTAAAAATCTATGGAACAGTTCATTATGTACCTAGAAGGTTATTGATATGCACCGGAGCAGTTCAAACGGCATTACCGGCGTTATGGAAGCCTGGGGACACACATTGTGCAAATTGCTTTAAATTCCGAATCACAGCCTCGCCAGCTCCAAACTCACAGATGAATAATTAGCCGACGGTGACGGCTGGAAATTAATCATTTTTCTCATTAGCTTTTACATTTTTATGGTGGAAGTCTTTCTTTTATTGCAAATTAGAAGAAAAAAAAAAAAAAAAAAGCAAAAAGGAGAAGACGTGGGTTCAATGTATCAGGTGGCGAGGAGCGGCGGAGGAACATTGGGTGGGACGTTTGGGTCATTCAATCGTCCTCCGTGGATTGACACAGAACATTATTTCACAAAGTGCTCTACCATTCGTCATGGCTGATTAATGCAATACATTCATTCCGGCAACATTAGCAGCGGTCAGAGGAGGAAATATATCTCCAGGGTTTGGAATGGATTCAAGAAAATTATATTTTTTAATTCATTAAGCACCGTCCTAATGGTCGGGTTACACCTGAGACATCTGTTTATAAATGTTTTCACACAAAATTCACACAATTTTTACCTGGCATTAATGTATTTTTGAATGTGTTGATTTTTGACATTTTTTTTTTTCACATATTTTTGAGTACAGTGGAATCCAGTCAAAAAAACGGGTGTATCCTCTATGAAAGTTGAGTAAATCTTTTGTAAAAACTTTTATAAATGGACTTTCTAAACCACTTGCCCTCCAGAATATTTACCCCTCTTCATGACCAGACCATTTTTTGCGATACAGCCAGGGGCGCCCCATCCATTAAGGGCGCACGGGCAACGCCCCCACCCCCCCCATCCATGCGTCCCCTTGCAGGATGCTGGATGTTTGGATTCCAATGCGGAGGGGAGTTTTTTTAAGAACCTGATTAGATCCAGAGTTCTAATAGGCTCCAAAATAGGGTGGGCTCGGGGCGCTGAGAATGCGGACCGAGCCCACCCAGGTGTGTTACAATAGAGAGTGAATATTCGCTATTGTAACACTGATCCTCCTCCCGGCCAATCAGGAAGCGGGTCCCATCACCCGATTGGCTAAAAGGACAGGTGATCCTATTGGATGCCTAGGAGAAGGGGAGGAGCCACATGGCGGAAGCAGCCGTGGTGGAGGAGAGGACACAAGAGGACACAAGAGCCGCTGCCCACCGCCCCTCACCTAGATGGGGTAGGTGCCGGACCGATCGGCAGACAGCACGCCGGCCACTCGGGGTGGTTGTTTGCTGCCCCCAAATAAAAACACCAGCCGCCACTGGATACGGAACTTTGTTACTTTAACTCCTTGGCACCGAGAGGGGGAGAAAATGGACTATCTCGGTACTAACAACAATGATACACTTTGAATAAAATTATAATTTATTACATATAAAATATACATATATTTTTACAAAAATTTTAAATCAAAACATAAAAACAAGACAAGAAATTCAATACAGTATATATATATACTTGTAGACTTCCAGATGAATATTTGCAAGAATTGCTGTCAATACAGCTGTGCCGAGAGCGCACGTGCTGCGCGCTTCCAACACAGTTACCAGTGCCTAACCAGAAGCTCCCGATCGCTGCTTGCATTTACCACTCCACAAACTCTACCCCCTTTAGCCGCAAAAGCAGTGGCCGGGGGTCTACACATGCTGCAGCTACATTGCTTTGCTTTTTTTTACGGCCACCATAGGAATTTTGCCCCAGCATAGCGCCTGCTGAACGCGACCCATTCAAGTAAATGGGACTGCTCTGCAAGCAGCCCCAAAACCACATGCAATGCACATGGCTGTGGCGAGCTGGTGTGAGGATGAAGGGGGTTAAAGCAGGCAGTCAGGAGGTGATGCAATGCATCTTCACTACCTGCCAAATGCTCGCTGAAGAGCGATCTGTGTTCGGATCAAAAGCTAATGCGAACGAGCCCAAAAAGTCCCTTCTATTGCTCTCAGCCGACTTCACATCTCAAAATTCCTTTTTTTGCTCTGCTGCCACTCCCTTTTAGAGGGTATCGTTCTCCATAATCCCACTATATGCAGGGGTGTGTCTACCATGAGGCAAATAAGGCGTTTGCCTTGGGCAGCATTTTACATGGGGGACGGCACCTCCCCCAGGCAGAAGGGCAGAGGCGGCTCTTTAACCACTTCCTATCCTTTCGGTGATTGCAGCGGGATGATGCCCGGGCATCACCCCGGTATCCCCCCCACTGCCTTCCGCAGCTCTCTCAAGTTCTCCCATCCCATCGGGAGACCCGAGCAACCATCCAATGCCTAGAAAAGCCGGGATTGGCTTTGATTGGCTGTTCGTAATAGTAACCCAGAAGAAATTACATGACATCACTTCCAGTTTGGTGCCATTTTCTTTGAAAATCAAAAGCATTCCGAAACACAGATCTTGGTGTTATTGGAGGCTTTTAAGTGCAGAGGAGGGATCTGGGATCTTATAGACCCCAGATCTCTCCATAAAGAGTACCTGTCACATAGTTAGTCAGGTTGAAAAGACACAAGTCCATCTAGCTCAACCATAAAAAAAAAAATCATTGTGCCCATTGCTGTCACAAGGATGTTTTGCAATAAAAGTAAAAAAAAAATAATAATAATTAAAGCAACAGTGTAAAACTAAAAAAATTAAATAAAGTAAAATACTATTTAGAATTTTTTTTTAAAGTGCCCCCGTGTCCTCCCATGCTTGCACGCAATGGCAAACTCATGCTTTGGTCCCACACGCACACAAACAACGATTGTCCCACACATTTGAGGTATAGCTGCGAACGTCAAATCATAGGCAGTAATTCTAGCACCGGGCCTCCTCTGTAAAGTGGTAACCTGTAAAGGCTTTTAAAGCGTCACCTATGGATAGTAAAATTTACGTTGTTTGTTGCCATTGCACGGGCATGCGCATTTTTAAAGCGTGACAAGTTTGGCATCTATTTACTTGGCGTAACTTCATCTTTTATATTTTACACAAAAATTTTGTTATGTATTGTGTTTTTTTTTGCATTAAAATTCTAAAAAGTGTATTTTTTCCCAGAACATTGCGTTTGAAAAACCGATGCTCAAATATTGTGTGACAAAACCCATCAATTTATTCTCTAGGGCCTCTGCTTTAAAAAAAAATATACAATGCATGGGGGTTCTAAGTAATTTTCTAGTAAAAAATACTGATTGTTTCAGTGCCTTGCAAAAGTATTCACCCCCCTTGGCTTTTTACCTATTTTGTTACATTACAGCATGGGTCTTCAAACTATGGCCCTCCAGTTGTTCAGAAACTACAATTCCCATCATGCCTAGTCATGTCTGCGAATGTCAGAGTTTTACAATGCCTCATGGGATGCGTAGTTCCACAACAGCTGGAGGGCAGTAGTTTGAGGATCCCTGCATTACAGCCTTTAGTTCAATGTTTTTTTAATCTGAATTATATGTGATGGATCAGAACACAATAGTCTAAGTTGGTGAAGTAAAACTAGAAAAACATATGCATAAATCTATTTTTCAGAAATTAAAAACTGATAATTGGCATGTGCGTATGTATTCACCCCCTTTGTTATGAAGCCCATAAAAAGCACTGGTGCAACCAATTACCTTCAGAAGTCACATAATTAGTGAAATGATGTCCACCTGTGTGCAATCTAAGTGTCACATGATCTGTCATTACATATACACACCTTTTTGAAAGGCCCCAGAGGCTGCAACACCTAAGCAAGAGGCACCACTAACCAAACACTGCCATGAAGACCAAGAAACTCTCCAAACAAGTAAGGGACAATGTTGTTGAGAAGTACAAGTCGGGGTTAGGTTATAAGAAAATATCCAAATCTTTGATGATCCCTAGGAGCACCATCAAATCTATCATAACCAAATGGAAAGAACATGGCACAACAGCAAACCTGCCAAGAGACGGCCGCACACCAAAAGTAGCGGACCGGGCAAGGAGGGCATTAATCAGAGAGCAGCTCAGAGACCTAAGGTAACCCAGGAGGAGCTGCAGAGTTCCACAGCAGAGACTGGAGTATCTGTACATAGGACGACAATAAGCCGTACACTCCATAGAGTTGGGCTTTATGGCAGAGTGGCCAGAAGATAGCCATTACTTTCAGCAAAAAACTAAATGGCACATTTTGAGTTTGTGAAAAGGCATGTGGGAGACTCCCAAAATGTATGGAGGAAGGTGCTCTGGTCTGAAGAGATTAAAATTTAACTTTTTGGCCATCAAAGAAAACGCTATGTCTGGCGCAAACCCAACACATCACATCACCCAGAGAACACCATCCCCACAGTGAAACATGGTGGTGGCAGCATCATGCTGTGGGGATGTTTTTCAGCAGTCAGGACTGGGAAACTGGTCAGAGTTGAGGGAAAGATGGATGGTGCTAAATACAGGGATATTCTTGAGCAAAACCTGTAGCACTCTGTGTGTGATTTGAGGCTAGGATGGAGGTTCACCTTCCAGCAGGACAATGACCCCAAACACACCGCAAAAGGTGGCTCTACAAAATATTGCCTTTAGGGGGGTGAATAGTTATGCACATTGACTTTTTCTGTTATTTTGTCCTATTTGTTGTTTGCTTCACAATAAAAAAAAAAACATCTTCAAAGTTGTGGGCATGTTCTGTAAATTAAGTGATGCAAATACTCAAACAATCCATGTTAATTTCAGGTTGTGAGGCAACAAAACACGGAAAAAAAAGCCAAGGGGGGGGTGAATACTTTTGCAAGGCACTGTATATGTAAACCAAAAGTGCCAGAAAAGGTCCAGAACTGGAAGTAGTTAAAAACGTGTAAAGAATATTTCTAGGGTTTAGGGAAAAAATGCTTAGGAACGCAAACGCATGTAAACATTCCTAAACGCGTGTACAATATGCTCCATAGTGCATGGACCCTAATGCCGCATACACACGGGCAGACTTTGCACCGTCGGCATTTCCGACGGAAAAATTAAGAACAGGCTTTCAATCTAAAGTCCGTCGGAAATGCCGACAGAAAAAGACCGATGGGCATACACACGGTCGGAAAATTTGATGAAAAGCTCCCATCGGACTGTTTCCATCGGAAATTCCAGCCGTGTGTACGCCGCATTAGAAACAATTTCATGAAAAAGAGATGACAGGGCCATTAAGTAGTGGATGCGTATGGATAATTTTTGGAGGGTAAGGATAGCGTTTAGTGTTAATTTCAAGTGTATGTAAACCCTAAAAATGAACTCTTATTTGCTCCCTTTTAGGCTCCATTCACACATGTGCAATTTGTCATGCAACTTTGGACACATAAAGTCGCATGACAAGTCGCAGACTTTTGTTTTTAATGCCCATTCAGATTGGTGCGACTTAAAGTCTCAGCAACTTTGAAAGGGTGCCTACTTTAAAGCAAGTTTTGATACAACTTAGTGCCAGAGAGTGTAAAGTTGGATCAAAGTCGCTCTGGAAATTGGGCGACTTTGAAGTCACTCAAGTGTGAATGGAGCCTAAGTCTTTTAATTATACTCTTGAAAACATTTTGTTACATTGTTTTGATAAAACTATACCTGTTAATCCTACTGAAAAGCCAGTGCTTTCCTGTGTCCTGGGCACTTTGCAGTGTTATCTCAAGCAGCATTATCAGCCCTGCCATATTCACCTCTGTGAACTACAGACTACCCCCTCCCCATTTTATGGAGAAGAGGAAAGGTTCTTCTCGGCAAGCCTTGGCCTTGGCGCCGAGCGGCCACATATTTGCATGCAATATTGTAAAACAGGCTGTGCTAAGAGCGCGCGCCCTGCTGAGTATGTAATATGTTACATTGACTGATTTGTGGAGGTTCAGGAATACGAATCATGAAGATTTAAAAATGCATGCCCTAAATCTGCACACATTAGACAATTCTACATGTCTACATACACTATATTACCAAAAGTATTGAGACGCCATTACACACACACACACATGAACTTTAATGGCATCCCAGTCTTAGTCCGTAGGGTTCAATATTGAGTTGGCCCACCCTTTGGAGCTATAACAGCTTCAACTCTTCTGGGAAGGCTGTCCACAAGGTTTAGGAGTGTGTCTATGGGAATGTTTGACCATTCTTCCAGAAGCGCATTTGTGATTTCAGGCACTGATGTTGGATGATAAGGCCTGGCTCGCAGTCTCCACTCTAAAGCCCCATACGCACTGTCGGATTTTTGCATGGATTCGGTCCGATCGGACAATGTTGTTGAAAAATCAGGCCGTGTGTATGCACCATCGGACAGTGTACGTCGTATTGTCCGACGGACAAAGTCCTATCTCCTGCTGGATAGATTTTCCGACAACACGGTCCGATCACACCAAATCTGATCATGTGTATGGTAGTCCGACCGGACAAAGTGCTACGCATGCTCAGATCACATTACAAGACCAAAGCTATTGGCTACTAGCCTCTACGTAGTCCCGTCGTAGGCAACAAACGTCACCACGTTCAGAATGATCGGATTTTCCGACAACTTTGTCCGACCGTGTGTACGCAAAACCAACATCAGACAAAGTATGACGGACATGGTCTGACGGACCTGGTCCTCGGATAATCCGCGCGTGTGTATGGGGCTTAATACATCCCAAAGGTGTTCGATCGGGCTGAGGTTAGGACTCTGTGCAGGCCAGTCAAGTTCCTCCACCCCAAACTCGCTCATCCATGTCTTTATGGACCTTGCTTTGCGCACTGGTGTGCAGTCATGTTGGAACAAGATCCTGTGGTCCTGGCTGTGTAGCAGCCAACTAATGCAGGTGCCTGTTTATATAGGCAGGGTGGTCAGTCAGTACACGCCCCAGGCATGAACACAGTCCACTGCCTGGGGCAGATGGACATCAGGTGGCCAGAGGGCCCACCATAGGACTGACGAGCCTCTCCGACCACCTGTGTCACTGAGGTGTCCGAGGGCTTGTCTAGCCAACAATCCCCTGGCATATGCGGCGTCCAGCGTCTTCGCTCTTGAGGTGGAAATTTTGTATATTTTTTTTATATATACGCTTTGTACTTCCCTATCTGGTTTTCTATCCTCTGCCTATACAATCCCAGGGGCAACCCTTCTGTGTTTCTTTTCTTGTATTTTGGGATGTGGCTCAGGTTTCCAGCAATATATTTATAGCTGGACCTTCTATAATAATTTTTCTCAAATTCTGGGTAGTAGATACCCCCAAAGTCACCCCCTCACCCTTAGCCTACCTATCAGATTATATATCAGTAGGATTTTTCAGCATGGCAGAATATTGAGGTCAGGCATGGGACGACTTTCCGACCAATCTCCAAAAATAGAATCCCGTAAGTCTGAAATATCTTTTTTGTTTTCTGGCCTTACCAAATGGCCGGAAAAGAAATCACTTATGTATTGGCACATTAGGACATTTGAAGAGTACATTAGGGAGGACCTCAATCCTTTGGGACTTGGTGTGCAGATTTTCCCTTCTAGTTGTGCTCTAACAAAATGATGAGTCTCTTAATTGATGAATATCAGAAACGCCTAGTTGACAGTGACAGCAACATAGACAAAATCTATTCACAAATAAGGCCACTGCAAACCCACTCTTCCTTCCTGGAACTAAATGAAAAATTGAGGACTCATGTGGAGTTCTTCAATAAATCTATACTTTCAAAGAACGAAAACAAAAAGAGACAAACAGGCTTTCCAGGAGGGAAGAGCCTATAAGTGGCATCAAAAAACGAACAACAGAGACACCCATTGTGGCCCTCCACAATCTTCTAGGCAATCTGATATGCCTGATACTTCATCCATATCCTCTAATGTCTCCTGCTTCCCCTCTAAACAACCTAGACACACCAGACAACCTAAAAGATGCATAAATGGTGAGAATCCCCCAACTAGTATCCCAACTAAACGACCCTCTGAGCATCCCACCCGCACCCCTTCAGGTAACACTCGAAGTGGGTCGGTACCAGCACAAATTGAGGCATCTAATACTGGAATATCAACGGCTATTTGAGCCAACATTCCTTCACTTTTTCCCACACAAAAAATTCCCTCCATATTTTTTCCAAAAAAACAGGGGAACTCTCCAGCTCCCCCGGTTCAAACACCATCTTAAACACACACGATTCTCTTTCTCCACAATTTAATGTAATCAACCTCTCCGCTCATTGCCTTACAGCAGACGAAATCTCAGTTCTGTCCAAAGGACTCACTTTTTGCCCTAATGTTGGATAAGTTTGAATTGATAAAAGATTTGCATCTCTATACACGCAAGCTTTTATTACGGATCATGTATGACAAAGACAAACCGGGATCCGAGGGATGTCGCACATTTAGTGAACAACAAGCGCTGGCAAATTTAAACGCCCTTCTAGAGGAGAGCGACCTTAGAGACTTGAGCGATACGATCGATCTTGAATCTCTACAAATAATTGACGGCGTCCATGTGTCTGGTGCCATTATTTTGGCCATCATAGATGTGGAGGCCCTCTACAGCTCTATACCACACACCAAGGGACTTGCATGTATTCGCAAAGTATTATCCCAAATTAGTCATCATGAAGAATCCTTCAATGAGTTTATACTACTTTCTCTTGAATACATACTCAAGCACAATGTTTTTTTCATTTGACGGTCGACACTTCCTCCAGGTGCAGGGGGTGGCCATGGGCATCTGTTGTGCCCCTGGCTACGCTAACCTGTACCTGGGGGAGTGGGAGCTGACCATATTTGAAGGCGAGAATCTCTCCATGTACTTGTGCCATATCCTTATGTGGCACAGGTACATAGATGACATCTTCATACTATGACCAGAGGACCTACTACATGAATGTTTGGCTGTCCTTAACCATAATGAGTTCAATCTAAAATTGACCATGTCTCTGAGCACCTCTAAAGTCACATTTCTGGATGTTAAAATATACGAAGACATTGAGAGCGGGCTATCCTGTAAACTGTTTAGGAAGCCAACTGCAGGGCATACTATCCTAGATTCTTCCAGTTTCCACCATAGGCCTCTGGTCGACTCGATCCCTTATAGCCAGTATCTGCGAGAAAAACGCAACTGCTCCAACGATGAGGACTACAAACATGAGGCTAAAAGCCTTAAACAACGTCTTTTAGAAAATATGGAATCTCTTGTAGATATATGGACACTCGAAAAAATATACGACTACCAAATGGCCAGACCTTTACCCCCTAGACACTTGGCAGTTGTGTACCTTTTGCAGTGCGACTGCTACTACAAAACTATACAAAAACTATGGTAAATAATTTACCGTCACATTCTGGTCATGCAAACCAGCAACCCTGACCTCCCTTTAGGGAGGCACGTGGCACAGGTTCCCTAAAGTGTCTGTTCTGGTGTTGGACCGAGTGCATCCAAGTACACGGGGGGGGGGACCTTATCAAGCTCCTCCTACAATGAAAGCTAAGATGGATCTCGGACTTTGATGCCACTTCACCACCTGGCCTAAACAAAGCCTTCAACTTTAAGCACTTTTTACTGGGTTTTTCGAGTGGAGGCTTTAAGAGAGACATGTGATCACGTGGCTTATTGTCTCGTGTCTCATTTCATACCTTAAAGATACACTTATTATTATGCTTATTTATACATATGAACTGAAATTTGAATTAACTCAAAAAATGATTGGAGGTGGGATCATACTGCTAAAGTTCATGCCCATTTATCCATTTGTGTTATCTCTATCTTCATCATCCCCTGTGGCTTCTCCCTGGGGTATAACCACTGCCAATTTATTCATCTGTGTCAACTCTATGTTTCATCCTCTTCTTTGATGTACCTTATTCCCTTGCTATGCTTTGCATATATTGTAACTATTCTGTTTCTATATATGTATCCTTTGAGTGTCTTATGTACAATATACAGCATAAATGATGTCTAATATGTATATGTACTTTTATTATACTATTAATAATATTCTTGTTTTTTTTTTCTGTTTTTCCATTGCTCAGGCTTTGTTCCATCTCCTCACTTTATGTCGCACAGTTTTTTGGAGACTCGCTTGAATATCACCATTACCAGCTCTGCCACCTTTTTCCTTCACCGAAGCTCCCTGACACGCACGGGCCCCCTGGTGCCTTCGGCATCCCGGGGCATCACCTTTGGGCTCAGTCCCTGTGCTGTATCATGGATCGACGTTTCCATGCATGCGCACACCAGTCTCTTCCATCTGACCTGGACGTACCCCATAGTTTTTAAACTGTTGGTGCCATAATCTTTGGACGCAGTCCAGCGGTCCTTGTATAGCACGAATAGTGAGTCACATTAGAGATGTGGGAGTTCTTCCAGATTTGGGAGAGTACTCTAGCCAAAAACAAAATAATGTAAGTGTCCATATAATGTACTTGGATGAACTTTATGCATAAGTTTGTAAAATCTTAGTGTTAACGTGTGATCACTCTATATTACAGAAGTGGTAAAAATCTCTGAAGAAGTAATCATTTACGTTTATATTTCGAAATGTGTTGGTACCCCCACCTACTGGGAACCATCCACAAGTTTACAATTGATGGTGAAACAAAACAGCAAGTAGCTGGGGAATACCCCTTCTTCAAATACATCCTGATGGCTTCACGTGATGAATACTACTATGTCTACTATGTTTATTGTGATGGAAAATCTTCTGGAATGTCGTATAATTGTTAAATGTTTTTACAACTTATAAAAAAACTTTTCTTGATTTTAAGTGATAAAATAAAAGATACAATTTTAATATATACATTGTCTAAATTGCCTTAGAATTCCCAAACAATGAGGTAAATATATCTATGGTAACTTCTTTCATGTTGTCATTATGGGGTATTGTTTGTAGAATTTTGAGGCAAATAATGAATTTCATCTATTTTAGAATAAGGCTGTAACATAACAAAATGTGGAAAATGCAAAGCGCTGTGAATACTTTTCGGACGCACTGTATCTTGTTGGTTGGTGGGGTATCAAATATTTATTTTACTCACTGAATTGCAACTCAGTTTATAACATTTGTATCATGTGTTTTTTCTGTATTTTTGGTTGATATTCTGTCTCTATCATTTAAAATACACCTATGATAAAAAAAATTATAGACTCTTCATTTCTTTGTAAGTGGAAAAACCTACAAAATATGCAGGGTATCAAATAATTTTTTTTGCCACTGTATGTAAATATAAAAATACACTTACAATATACTACACACTAGTCCAAATGACAAACCAGGGGGGTTGAGTGTAAAACATTCTATAACCGTATATACCTAAAGGCAAAAACATTTTTTTTAACGTTTGGATATAGCGGAGAGAGATTAGAACGCCAGTCAGGATTTTATTGATTAGATTTATCTGTTCTGTGCCCTCTCTATTCAAGCTCCCTATTTGTCCTGTTAAAGTGAAAGAACATAATATAATTTGTTGGTTAGTTATTATTAGTTAGTTAGTTAATCTTTAGAATTTTCGGATTTTATTTTTGTATTTACAAATTTATGAATTTTTGAATTTATGAATTTTCGAATTTTCGAATTTACGAATGACCCAAAAACCCCAAAAAAAGAAACGAAAACTAACAAATTATTCAGAAGTGCACATGTCTAACATACAGTACTGTAGGTCTGTAGGCAGGTGCAGTCTGCTATCTCCACTGCAGGTGGCGCTAAACAGCAGCGACAATGCTGAGGGAGAGGAAGTCATGAGGATTATGGTTCCTCTATGTTTTCTGTCACTGGGGCAGCGATCCAGTTGGCACATGTGACTCTGGCGGCCATCTTATTTAAGACCCTGGCCCCTGGGTTTGGCATGCTTGATGCAAGTAAGTAGCATAGGGAAAGGTACTCTGTCTGTTACGGACAGGACTAGCAGTGGGGAAAGGTACCTAGTGAGGAGGGAATTATTTTTGCCACTGTATGTAAATATAAAATGACACTTGCAGTATACTACACCCTCGTCCAAATGACAAACCGAGGGGGTTTGAGTGTAAAATATTCTATAACTTTCTATACCTAAAGGCAAAACATTTTTTTTTACTTTTGGATTTAGTGGAGAGAGATTAGAACGCCAGTCAGGATTTTATTAATTTCTGTACCCTCTCTATTCAAGCTCCCTATTTGTCCTGTGAAAGAAAATCCCACATTTTGGGTTGTCACCAAGGATTAGAGGTTAAATCTTCCGATGGGGACACTACTTCTGGAGTGATTCCCTTACTTTGGCAGGATCTTCTCTCACTTCCTGTTTTAGCTTTGAGACAAAAAGCAAAGGGAAATCTCCCCAACAGGACACAGATGGCAAAAAAAAAAAAAAAAACTGACCGTTGTTAAAACCGTCCCTTACTATATCCAAAATGGGGAAAAAAATAAAGTTTTGCATTTAGTTCTATTTTAATTTCAACACATAATTTAGCACAGTTTGTGATTTACATCTAGTACTTCTGTACATACAAAAACAGCCTTCTCAAATGCAAATGTTTCACCTGCTCAGCTACTGAGTTCTGACAAGCAGCAGATCAGTGATTAATTAGCAATTATATGCAGAATTGGCAGGAAGTTACAGTTGGACTACAACAGTGCAAATTACATTCTGTAGAACACACCTAAAATGAATACCTTTAATGATTTTATAATTCAGTAATAAAAACCAAATGTGGTATATTAAATGTGCCCTCAATAGGATTAGAGCATGCTATCTTGACAAACTTTTTGAAACTTCTTATTACCATGATTATCCTAATTTCTAATTTCCAATCCGTTCATCTTAATGGGAGTCAGGGGTCAGAGGAAAAGCAGAGGCTTACCTATATTTTAAGTTTCTTCATCCACTCAAAGTTTCAAATCAGTCTAAGTTTTGGAACATGACCCTCTGCATTCCAAAACATTCTTTCATGTTAATGCTGAACTCAAAACTTCCTTTTTTCATATATTTCTCAACAGCCACAAAGGATATAGGAGGATTGTACTGAAAGTTAATCAAAAGGGGACTTTTATATTATAACTTACATACAGTAGACATGTGCCATTCGTTTAGTTCCAAATTCGTTTTTATATCGAATTTTGACAAATTTGTTGATTCATAAACATCTAAATCAATGAAAATCTGTTTATCGAATTTTTCCGAATATTCGTAAATTTGAAAATTTGAAAATTTGTAAATTCATAAATTTGTAAATTCATAAATTCGTAAATTTGAAAATTCATAAAATCAAAAATTCGTAAATTCATAAATTCGAAAATTTGAAAATTAAAAAATTCGGAAGTTCGGAAATTCAGAAATTCTAAAGTGAAAACTCCGAAAACCCGAAAATTGGAAAAATCTGAAATAATAACTAATTATTAAATTATAGGTATTGGAATTTCCTTTCAAATTTGGCTGTTAGTGAATGTAACGAATACGAATTATCCGAAGTTACGAATTATCGGAAATAACGAATGCCGTATCTAAACGAATGGAAGGTAAGGAATTAATATTAATAAATAACAATAATAATAATAATAAAACTTTTTTATTATTATTAATTTGTTCAGTTTAGATGCGGCATTCGTTATTTTGGATAATTCGTAACTTCAGATACATTCCTACTCGTTACGTTCATTAACAGCCAAATTTGAAAGGAAATTCCAATACCTATAATTTATTGGTTAGTTATTATTAGTTAGTTAGATAGTTAGTTAGTTAGTTAGTCTTTCAAATTTTCGGAATTTCTTTTTTATTTACGGATTTTCAAATTTTTGAATTTACGAATTTTTGAATTTACAAATTTACGAAATTTACGAATTTCCCAATTGCGATCATAACGATTGACCCAAAAACAAAACAAAAGAAGAAACAAATTTTTCGGAAGTGCACATGTCTAACATACAGTACTGTAGGTCTGTAGGCAGGCAAAGGTACTCTGTCTGTTATGGACAGGACTAGCAGTGGGGAAAGGTTCCTAGTGAGGAGGGAAAGCGTAGGGACAAAAATCTTCCCTATTGGGAACTAGACAGCCAGGCCCCATTCTGCCCCATCTCAACATGACACTGCCAGTCCAGCTGATATCTGCTCTTGTCCGGTTGCTGGAAACCATAAGTGCACCCAGTTGGGCAGTCCTTCCATCAGGTTTGTTGTGAGCTGTTGCTGCATTTCTTTAATACAAGTTGTATACTGCACCTGACTGTGTGAAATATTGCCGCCGCACCACGCTGCACCCCTCCTACAGGTCATTAACATTTCAGAGATACTCTTCCTCTATAGTAACTCTTCTTCTTTTTAATTGCAGGTAAATAATGGATTCCAGAAGCGACGTGTCATCATTGAGATCCACTTACTAAGGATTCGAGTACGTGGTTACAGTTGATGTTCTCCCACTGCATGATTTGACTACACTGCTGGTTTCCCCTTCTTTAAATGTCTTCATCCATCTAAGCATTTTGCTCTTGTCAATGGTGTCATCTTCGTAAACATTCTGTAGGCTTTTCTGGATGTTGGATAGCCTGCACCCCTCCTTCGTCAAGAACACGATGACGGCACATTGAATCCATTATTTACCTGCAATAAGAGAAAAGAAGAAGAGTTATATTAGAGGAAGAGTTAACTCTGCCAACATGTGAAATTTGACGACCTATGTAAGTTAATAAAAAAGTTATGCCCACTTTTGCATTACTTTCATTACAGCCCTTGTAAATCTCCCTGGTGTACACCAAATGCCTGTCTGAACCCAAATTTTCACTGTGCTGCGCATAGCTTGTGCAGACAACAGGGCTGAGGGAAGGGTCCAGTAGCTGTGGAGGGGGGTGAGAATATGGTCACATATAAGGTGGCTCCATTCTTGGCAGTGTTCTTTTGCAAGTTGCGGGTGGCCTGATGATGTACACCTAGGGGATTAGTGGGAATTACACTCTCAGATCACAAAATGTGACATATTACACACTCAGCCTCACCATGTGCAGAGATATTCCAACTCATGGGGCAATGATTTAAGCCACAAAAGATTCAGAGTAATCGTTACCAGGGCAGGTTAAATGAACTGTTCACCAATTGCACTCACACAGTTGCCTCCATCATGTGCTTTAAAGTAGAACTTTAGGCAAAACTTTTTTGGATAGAGTAAGGGACCCCTGTCAGATTTGTTTTTTTACCATCTGTAACCCATTGCAGAGATTTCCCTTTCACTTCCTGTCCCATAGCCAAACAGGAAGTGAGAGAAAATCCTTGCAAGTTAAAGGAATTCCTTGGGGACCCCTAGGTCACAGCAACCAGTATCCCCATTGGAATATTTCCCCTCTTACTTTTCTGGGGACAACCCAAAATTTGGGATTTTCTTTTACTTTCACTTTCAATGGTAAACAGTACAAATAGAGAGAATGAATCTCCCTAATGGAAGCACAGGCAGCAATAAAAACAGACAAGAAAATAATCCCTCTCCACTCTGTCCAAAACTAACAAAAAAAGTTTTGCCTTTAGTTATATTTAATGGAAACACGCAAGATCACAGTATCAGCTGTTGCAGTTCTGAGCTTTAAGAAATGTCTGTAACACTCGCTGCTACGCCCATACAAGAATGTAACAGAGATTTACACTACTGTAGCTCTTTAGGCTGGGTTCACACTATTGCAAAATTGGATGCAGGTTTTCCCACATCCAATTCGCATTGCAGGAGATTGTGACCGTTTCTCTATGGAGCCGGCTCACACATCTCTGCAACAGCTCGGTGCTAATTGCACAGGAGCCCTGTGTGTCTTTTGGTCCATTTCAGGTACGAATTCAGCCCAAAATTTGTGCTGAAATTGGACCTGATATGGTGAATGGAGATACACCTGACTCCTGCTGTGAGCCACTGCATTCTGTAATGTGAGCCCGGCCTTACAGGGACAAAGTTCTGTAATCTCTATTTAGAGAATTCAGAAATTAGGTTAATTAATATTATTGTAAATTATCTTTTAATGAAAATGAAAAAAAATTCATAGTGCATGCACGTCTTATACTTTAGTCCTTTGCTTTACCAGATTTTTCTTTTTTCTTTTCACTTTCCATCTCTTCTTTTCAGACGCTGGTATACTTCCTAAGCACTTGTTGGTCTGGTGTGACCTCATCGGCCAGATAAAATGGTAAGGGGTTTTGAAGAGGCCTACTGAGTTAAATAGGTTGATGTTCATTTTATGTTGATATAGATAGGGACACAGGTTTGGTTCTTATTGGGTTTTTTTTTTTTCAGAGGACCTGTTATTTGAAAAACATGTTCCAGTGGTCCATACCCTGTGACGGAGCCATATAAATTATGGCTTGACTATCTATCCTCATAATAGGTTACTTATGGGCTTTGTTACTGATTGATAACATCTTATCTTATGTAACTAATATTGTACGCTGAGATGGACCAAAGAGAATTATTGTACTGTTTTGTACTTAACTGCTCTTTTGAAAACGTCAATAAAAATTATTGGAAAGAAAATTTAAAAAACTGCACAAAATAATTACAGAAAAGATATTACAAAACAGACTTAAAGTGATTGTAATCCCTCACCTTGTAAAACAACCCATTCAGTTTAAAAGTGAAATGAAAGGCAAAACATTTGTGTATAGATATAAAAATTCATTATAAATACCTTTTTTCCCTTTTTAATAAGTGATCACATGCCCTCTGTTCTCAGCTGCATAAGAGCTGGGGGGGGGGGGGGGAAGCAACAGTACACTGATCTTCCCAGTGAATGGCTGTGGCAGGGGGGTTGTGTCAGGACAAGTCGGATCATTGGAGGAGAGCACACAAGCAAGCTACAGGAGTGACCATGATGTCTTTCTCATGCTTAGCGTGGTCAGTTTTTAATAGGAAAGCAGAGGGAATGGCAGGAACACCAGGGATTTCATGCAAAGAGAACAGGATACTTTCCCATACAAGTACATGGTACAGCAGGCACATATCAGGAAAATGAAATGCTGGGGTAACAAACACTTCAAGCCACAGGAGGGGTTTGGGTTCCTGGAGGACTGGGCCGACTTCTCAGTCAGTCATCAGTTCTATAGAAGGGACGGACTGCACCTACATGAGGAGGGTACAGATCTGCTGGGAGTAAAGATGGCCAAAAAGTTAGAGGGTTTTTTAACCACTTCCCGCCCGGTCAATAGCAAATTGACGTCCGGGAAGTGGTTTCGTTATCCTGACTGGGCGTCATATGACGTCCTTCAGGATAACAGCCGCCGCGCGCCCGTGGGGGCGCGCATCGCGGCGATCGCTGGAGCGGTGTGTCAGTCTGACACACCGCTACACTGATCTCGGTAAAGAGCCTCCGGCGGAGGCTCTTTACCACGTGATCAGCCGTGTCCAATCACGGCTGATCACGATGTACACAGAAGGAGCCGTTGATCGGCTTTTTCTCACTCGCGTCTGATAGACGCGAGTAGAGGAGAGCCGATCGGCGGCTCTCCTGACAGGGGGGGTATGCGCTGATTGTTTATCAGCGCAGCCCCCCCTCAGATGCCCACACTAGACCACCAGGGAAGCCCCCAGGACCACCAGGGAAGCCCCCAATACCACCAGGGAAGCCCCCAGCATGTGGATGGCCAGGTACATCCCCCATGGCCATCCACATGTTAAAAAAAATGCCAAAAATATGCCAATCAGTGCCCACAGATGGGCACTGATTGGCACATCATATTTAATAAAAAAAAAGTTAAAAAAAGGGATGCCCAGCAATGCCACCCATCAGTGTCATCAGTGCCACTCATCAGCGTCCATCAGTGCCACCTATCAGTGCCCATCCGTGCCCACCCATGCCCACCTATCAGTGCCCATCCATGCCACCTATCAGTGCCACCTATATGTGTGCATCAGTGCCACCCATAAGTACCCGTCAGTGCCGCCTATGAGTGCCCATCAGTGCCGCCTATGAGTGCCCATCAGTGCCGCCTATGAGTGCCCATCAGTGCCACCTGAGTGCCCATCAGTGCCGCATACCAGTGCCACCTATCAATGCCCATCAGTGCCACCTATCAGTGCCCATCAGTGCCGCCTATCAGTGCCCATCATCAGTGCCACCTCATCGGTGCCCCCTAATTGGTGCCACCTCATTGGTGCCCATCAGTGCCGCCTTATCAGTGCCCATTAGTGCCGCCTTATCAGTGCCCGTCATTGAACGCACTTATTTACAAAAAAAATTAACAGTGACAAAGAAAAACTTGTTTTTTTGCAAAATTTTCGGTCTTTTTTTGTTTGTTGCGCAAAAAATAAAAATCGCAGAGGTGATCAAATACCACCAAAAGAAAGCTCTATTTGTTGGAACAAAATGATAAAAAATTTGTTTGGGTACAGAGTAGCATGACCGCGCAATTGTCATTCAAATTGCGACATCGCTGAAAGCTGAAAATTGGCTTGGGCGGGAAGGTGTCTAAGTGTCTGGTATTGAAGTGGTTAAACTAGGCAATGGGGGGAGAGTCCAGAGGTAGAGATAGTCAGCGCGGAACATATTCCAGAGGGTGGTATTGGCGGCATTAGTGGTAGGTTGACTAAAGCACATAAACTCAAGGTAAGTATTGTAACAAGTCCTAGTTGCAATCTCAGAACATACAATAAGAGGATAGTATGCAACCGGTCTAAACCACGTGGCATGTTCACCAATGCCAGGAGCCTGGCAGACAAAATGGGTGAACTAGAGATACTGTTGTACGAGGAGCATTTGGATTTTGTGGGAATTTCAGAGACCTAGTTCAACAGCGCTCATGATTGGCTGGCAAACCATTCAAGGGTATTCCTTTTATCACAGGGATAGAGAGGGTAAAAAATATATATATCTATATATCAAGAATAAGGTACAAGCGAATGTGAGAGATGATATCACTAAGGGAGCTAGGGAGGAGGTGGAATCCTTATGGGTAGAGCTCCAAAGGGATGAAGCTAAGGGGAAAATAATACTGGGAGTATGCAATAGGCGGGGAGACGGACCTCCTATCACAATTTGGATTAGCAGCAAGTATGGGATGTGTTATCATAATGGGGGATTTTAATTATCCAGACATAGACTGGGAGTGGAAGGAACCATGCATTCATTTCCAGTTCCTAAATTTCTTGCAGGACAATTTTGTGGGTGAGATGGTAGACGCACCAACTAGAATTAAAGCGTTACTAGATCTACTGATTACCACAGATCACGGATGTGGAAATACAAGGAAATTTAGGAAACAGCGATCACAGGTCAATTGGCTTCAGTATAAATCACATAAATAGGAAACATAAGGGGAACACAAAGACACTGAATTTCAAAAGAGCCAACTTCCCTAAACTACGAACCTTGCTAGAAGGCATACATTGGGATAAAATTTTAGGAACAAAGAACATGGAGGAGAGATGGGTTTGCTTTAAGAGCATATTAAATAAGGGCATTAGCCAGTGCATCCCATTGGGTAATAAATTTAGAAGAGCGAACAAATGTCCTGGATGGCTTAACTCCAATGTAAAAATGCATAATAAAGCAAAGGAGAAGGCCTTTAAAAAACAAAAGGTTGAGGGATCATTCTCAGCATTCAGACTTTATAAAGAATGCAACAAGAAATGTAAATGTAGCGGGGTTCTACCCCTTTTTCTGGTAGAGACTACATCTCCCACAATTCCCCAGGCCCCAGGGCTGCTGACTTCCGCCCGGGAGGCTGCTGGGGGAGATTATAAAAGGGAAGAGCGGAGACCGCCTCTTCCTCTTGGGACACTTCCTCTTCTGAGGCCTGACAGGACTGGCCTGCCTCTGCTGACAGAGCGTGTGACGCGGAGACTGCAGCCAGCAGAGACACCTGTGCGGACCGGAGCTGAAGGCCTGAAGCCTGGGCCTTGCAGCCGATGGAGTGAGACTCTCACCCCTCAGAATCCACAGCAGCGGAGCGGAGACTTCCCCTTACTGTCGGTCGGACGGAGCTGATGACCGGAGTGCAGGGCTGTGACTGAGGAGACCGGACGCCGCCATTGAAGAGACCAGAGCCGCCATTAGAGGGACCGGATCGGAGGACGGTACCCCAAGGATTGGTGAGAGAGCCTGTAGGCTCAATCCTGAATTGACACACAAGTTTTATGCCTATTGAACTGCCTAGGCGCAATTTACCTCAGAGCAGCAATGTTACTTTTTGTGGATTACAAATGACACCATTTAAAGCTACATGTGCACCACCTCTACAGATTTATTGCCGGTGAAGAACACTGTACTAGTACAAGGACTGAGCTCTATTACTAGGGATCAGGCCTGGTCCGTTAGGTAGGCGCAGATAGATTTATTGCACCTCAGGGGTGCATAGCAGACGGTCGCCACGCTTGGCGCTCCGTTTCCCCATTGTTGGATTCATATACCTGTGGTCAATGCATACCAGGCTCAAGAAAGGAGCAAGTGCAAATCAAGTGCTGGCAAAGCAAAGAGTCCAAAGAAGAGGACAGCATCAACTAGGCCCTACCCAGAGGAGCTAGTTGGTCCATCCCCTACTGTACCCATCCAGGTGGAAGGAGTGTACACGAAGGCCCTTCTGGACACTGGAGCACAAGTGACCCTGTTGTACAGGGACTTCTATGACAGATACCTGAGTCATCTGCCAATACAGAAGATAGAAGAGTTGGAGATAAGGGGATTGGGAACTCAGAGTTTCCCCTATGATGGATACTTACCCATCAGATTGACGTTTGACCCATCCGTAGCTGGGAAGTCTGAAGTGTTCGACACCTTAGCAGTGGTGTGTCCCCGCCCACCAGGAACCAGCAAGACGTCCCTGATTATAGGGACGAACACGGACCTAGTCAGAAGGCTTCTGACCCCCCTGGTGAAGAAAGAGAATCTTTCACCTCCCAAGATCCATCCCATGCTGAAGGCAGCCTATCAGCGGTTGGTCCTAGAGCAGAAGACCCCAAGTGAGGGGATAGGAAGGGTATGGAGGCTTGGAAAAGAAGGAGCAGTGTTACAGCCTGGAGAGGTGACCTGCATGAGAGCCACGGTGAAACTTACCTGGGAGCAGCCTGGCCCCTTTGTAATGTTGGAACCTGACCCAATGGAGGGTCACTCCGGTCTGGAAGTGATACCAGAAGTGATTTCATTGAAGGACCTGAAGAAGGCTAGAGGAAGAGTCCCTGTCAGTGTGAGGAACCCCACAGAGCAGCCTGTGGAGATCCCTGCCAGGATGCTTCTGGGACAGGTGAGTCCTGCTGTCCCAGTTGGCTGGTCAGAAGTGAAGGGGACGGGTGAAAGTGAAGATGTTTGGAAGAAACTCTCCATGGAAAACCCTAACCTACCTGGAGCTTGGAAAGAGAGAGCCAAGGCCCAGCTGACCAGATGGGAGAAGATTTTCTCCAAAGATGAGTTTGATGTGGGGTGTGCGAAGAGTGCCACCCACCGAATCCGCATGCAAGAGGACAAGCCATTCAGAGAAAGAGTGAGGCGAGTCCCGCTAGCAGATCTGGAGGATCTGAGGGAGCAGCTTGCGGAATTGAAGAAGACGGGAGTGATTAGGGAGTCCAGAAGCCCCTACGCCTCCCCAATTGTGGTAGTCAGGAAGAAGAATGGGTCATTGAGGCTCTGCATTGACTACAGAACTCTCAACAGGAGGACCATTCCTGACCAGTACACCACGCCAAGGATAGAAGATGCCTTGCAGAGTTTATCTGGAGCTAAGTGGTTCAGTGTGATGGACCTCAAGAGTGGGTATTATCAAATCCCCATGCATCCAGAGGACAGAGAAAAGACTGCCTTCATAACCCCAGTGGGATTCTTTGAGTTCAACAGGATGCCCCAGGGCCTATCTGGAGCTCCTGCTACGTTTCAACGCCTAATGGAAAGGACTGTTGGAGACATGAACCTCATAGAAGTCCTTGTGTATCTGGACGATGTCATTGTCTTTGGAAAGACTTTGGAAGAACATGAAGCCAGGCTGGAGAAAGTACTGAAGAGGCTCAGTGAAGAGGGACTTAAACTTTCTCCAGAGAAGTGTCGGTTCTATCAGTCTTCTGTGAACTATCTGGGACACATAGTGTCTGAAAAAGGAGTGGCCACAGACCCTGAGAAGCTGGAGGCAGTTACTTCGTGGCCAAGGCCCACAACAGTTACAGAACTTCGGTCTTTCTTGGGGTTCTGCTCCTACTACCGCAGGTTTGTGGATGGGTTTGCCCGCATTGCCAAACCCCTCAACGAGCTGCTGAAGACAGAAGGAGAGGAGGATGGAGTGGGGCCTAGGAGGTCCAGTGAATCAGTCCAAGACCAGTGGAATTCAAGGTGTGAAGAGGCTTTCAGAACCTTGAAGAGAAGTCTCACCACAGCCCCAGTTTTGGCCTACGCTGATCCCACTAGACCCTATGAGCTACATGTTGATGCCAGCCATGAGGGCCTGGGTGGAGTACTCTACCAGGAGCATGAAGACCAGCTACGGCCAGTGGCTTATGTGAGCCGGAGCCTGACCCCCTCCGAGAAGAACTATCCCACCCACAAGTTGGAGTTCTTAGCCCTCAAATGGGCAGTTGTTGACAAGTTGAGAGACTACTTGTATGGGGCCGAGTTTACTGTAAAGACAGATAACAACCCCTTGACCTATCTATTCACCACCGCCAAGCTGGATGCAACTGGACACAGATGGTTGGCGGCGTTGTCTGGATTCAATTTCAGCCTCAAGTACAGACCAGGGGCTGGAAATAGGGATGCAGATGCCCTGTCCCGAAGATCCCATGTCATGGTCGACGACTGGGAAGACTGGACCCAAGTGGCACCAGATGGAGTGCGAGCCCTTTGTCAGGGGGCTGAACTCCAAGCCAGAGGAGGATCCAGAGCTGAAGAGATAGGAGTTACCACAGTGGGAGTCCCAAAGTGTTACTGTGGGGTAACTCAACTGGCAGAAGAGTGTCTGCCGAAGCTGTCCAAGAAGGAGTTAAGGTGTGACCAATTGGAAGACCCCATGGGGAAATTGGTCCTGGAAGCCCTGGAAGACCAGAGTCCAGAGGGACTTCGCCTTCACCCTTCTAAAGAAGCTCGCCAATTGAGGAGAGAATTGGACAAGTTACAGGTGCATCAGGGGGTAGTCTACCGAAGGGGCCCCTCTGATGGACCAGAAGACAAGTGGCAGTTGTTTCTCCCGGAAAAGCATCGAGAGACTGTGCTGATTGCCTTACATGACCAGCATGGTCACTTGGGAGCAGAGAGAACCTTCCAACTTGTCAGAGACCGGTTTTACTGGCCCTGCATGAGGGCCGAAGTGGAGGAGTATTGCCATTCCTGTGCAAGATGCATTCAGAGAAAGACTTTACCCCATCAAGCTGCCCCAATGGGCCATCTGCAAAGTGAAGGCCCAATGGATCTGGTATGCATTGATTTTCTCTGCCTTGAACCCGATTTGAGCGGATTGGGAAATGTTCTGGTGGTAACCGACCATTTCACTCGTTATGCTCAGGCTTTCCCAACCAAGGACCAGAAGGCCTCTACAGTAGCCAAGGTACTTCTGGAGAAGTACTTTGTTCACTATGGACTGCCACAGAGAATCCATTCAGACCAAGGAAGGGACTTTGAGAGTCGCCTGATCAGGAAGCTACTAGATTCTCTGGGAGTAGAGAAGACTAGAACCACACCATATCACCCTCAAGGTGATGCCCAGCCTGAAAGGTTCAACAGGACACTATTGAACATGTTGGGAACTTTGGAGACCGAGAAGAAGCAACACTGGAGCCAACACATTTCAGCTCTAGTGCATGCCTACAATTGCACCACAAGTGATGTGACAGGTTTTTCCCCTTACCGACTTATGTTTGGGAGAGAAGCAAGATTGCCAGTGGATTTGGCCTTCGGCATTTCTTTAGACCATGCCTCTGCTGCCTCCCACAAAGAGCAAAAAAAATAGAAATGTAAAGGTGCAATTATGGCAGCTAAGATAGAACACGAAAGACACATTCTTTAAGTATGTAAACAGTAAAAAAGGGAGGACAGACCATATTGGCCCCATAAAGAATGAGGAAGTACATCTGGTTACAAAGGATGGGGAGATGGCGAAGGTATTGAATTTATTCTCAGTCTTCACGGGGGAATCGAGGGGCTTTAGTAACCAAACTTCAGTGCTTATCCTCATGACACGTCACAGGAAGCACCCTCATGGCTAACAGAGGACAGAACTAGAATTAGACTTGGGAAACTTAACAATAATAAAACACCGGGACCGGATGGCTTGCACCTGAGGGTACTTAGTCAAGTAATTGCCAGACCATTGTTCCTAATTTTTACTGACAGTCTACTGACTGGAATGGTACCATCGGATTGGAGAAAAGCCAATGTAGCACCAATATTTAAAAAGGGCCCAAAATACATCCCTGGGAATTACAAACCAGTTAGCCTAACATCAATAGTATGCAAGCTCTTGGAGGGGAAGATAAAGGACAATATACAAGATTTTAGTAATGAAAACGGTATCATTAGCAGTAATTAGCATGGATTCATGAAAAATCGTTCTTGACAAACCAATCTATTAACCTTCTATGAGGAAGTGAGTTGCCATCTAGATAAAGGAAGGCCCGTAGACATGGTGTATCTGGGTTTTGAAAAAGCATTTGAAACAGTTCCCCATAAACATTTACTGTACAAAATAAGGTCCGTTGGCATGGACCATAGGGTGAGTACATGGACTGAAACCTGGCTACAAGGGCGAGTTCAGAGGGTGGTGATAAATGGGGAATACTCTGAATGGTCAGGGGTGGGTAGTGGGGTCCCACAGAGTTCTGTGCTGGGACCAATCCTTTTTAATTTATTCATAAAGGACCTGGAGGATGGGATAAACAGTTCAATCTCTGTATTTGCGGACGATACTAAGGGAAATAACTTCTCTGCAGGATGTTGAAACCTTGCAAGAAGATCTGAACAAATTAATGGGGTGGGCAACTACATGGCAAATGAGGTTTAATGTAGAAAAATTTTAAATAATGCATTTGGGTGGCAAAAATATGAAGGCAATCTCTACACTGGGGGGGGGGGGGGGGGAACCTCTGAGGGATTCTAGGATGGAAAAGGACCTGGGGGTTCTAGTAGATGATAGGCTCAGCAATGGCATGCAACGCCAAGCTGCTGCTAACAAAGCAAACAGAATATAGGCATGCATTAAAAAGGGGATCCACTCCAGAGATAAAACAATAATTCTCCCGCTGTACAAGACTCTGGTCCGGCCGCACCTAGAGTACGCTGTCCAGTTCTGGGCACCAGTCCTCAGGAAGGATGTACTGGAAATAGAGCGAGTACAAAGAAGGGCAACAAAGCTAATAAAGGGTCTGGAGGATATTAGTTATGAAGAAAGGTTGCGAGCACTGAACTTATTCACTCTGGAGAAGAGACGCTTAAGAGGGGATATGATTTAAATTTACAAATACCATACTGGTGACCCCACAATAGGGATAAAGCTTTTTTGCGGAAGGAAGTTTAACAAGACATGTGTACGCTCATTAAAATTAGAAGAAAATAGGTTTAACCATAAACTACGTAGAGGGTTCTTTACTGTAAGAGCAGCCAGGATGTGGAATTCCCTTCCACAGACAGTGGTCTCAGCGGGGGGCATCGAAAGTTTAAAAAAACGATTAGATAAGCACCTGAACGACAAAAAACTACAGGGATATACAATGTAATACTGGCTTAAAATTACACACATAGGTTGGACTTGATGGGCTTGTGTCTTTTTTCAACCTCACCTACTATGTAAATATGTAACAAAAATGTGCAAACACACACGCGCACTGTTGCACATGCATAGGTGTAAACTGAATCTAAAGGTTCACCTGTTCTTTCGTCCAATCTGATGTTTGCAAGAGTCACTGGCCCTCTGAAAAAGTAAACAAAATTCTTAGTATATTCAAGCAAGAGTTGGAGCTGCCAAATGGAACAGTTTTTTTCCCCCAAAGAGATAAGGTGTTCCAAATCTAATTACAAGAATCAAAGGATCCAAGGGGGGTGTCAATAGGTGTGTTGGAGTATTTTTTTTTATGCCCAGTGGACACACTCTTAATGCCTATCATAAATACATAATTTCCATCTGACACGGTTTAACATTCCAACAAACAGCATATTATTTAGCAGAATGAAATTACCATTTGTTACACACTGTATATGATATAGATATTATTATGTATAATTCTCTTAGAAGACATAATGGGGGAGATTTACTAAAATCGGAGCATGCAAAATCTGGCGCAGCTCTGCATAGAAACCCACCAGCTTCCAGGTTTTTTTTTTGTCAACGCTTAATTAAACAAGCTGATGTTAGAAGCGGATTGGCTACCATGCACAGCTGCACCAGATTCTGAGTGCTCCAGTTTTAGTAAATCTTCCCCAAAGTGTCTTATTAGACTTCTGGACCTTGTAATATAGGCATGTTTGATGTCTGATTAGTACCTTCTTACATTAGTGTAACCACTGTATATGGAGGTAACTGCACCACACCAGGCAAATGTCATCTTCTCTGGCCACCTAGCTATCAGGGAATTCCTGTTAGCTAGCTGACTCTGAAACAGGCACATACCCATTTCCTTACTCGCTCTGCACATGTGCTGTAGCTAGGTGTGCCGGAATGCATAAGTGTGTGTTCATTTACATGCTTTACAGTGTGTACATGGATATGTGTGTGCACACCCACTATCAGTATTTGCGCCAGATGGCTATTTAAAAGAGAAGCATGGGGATTGTTTTTTTTTTTCAAATTTATACTTACCTAGATGGATGCTGCATCTGTCCCCTGCCGGCTCTAAAACTGAGAACTGAGTGATCTAACACCACAGATTGCTCGGTTCTCACAGCTCCCCGAGCAGAGGGCTGCTGACCGTCAATCGCGATCTCTGCTCTGACCCGTCTCACTCACTGGAGCGCTGGGCTGTGGAGGGTGCAGGAGTGGCTGGCTCAGGCTCTCAGCAGGTTGCTGTGAAGCTGAGCGGGGTGCCCGTCCAGCCATGTGGGCAGATCCCGACTCTAATGTCACAATCTTGCCCGAGCCTGGACTGGCTTTGTGACGTCAGCAGACCTCAGCCCGCTGTGTGCTGAAAACAGGTCAAAGGAGTGCAGAACAAGCTGTGCTCCTGTGATCCAAGATGTACAGCCAAACGAGCTTTGGCTGTACTTCTCCTTTAAGTGATGCTGGTCCTCAGCTTGTTCTTTGTGTTCTGACCTGTATTCTGCATATGATTCCAGTTAATGACCTGGCTGTCGCTGACATGATTTTGATCTTGCTCTGTACTGCTTGACCTTGCCTTCATTCATGACCTTGATTCGGCTTGTGATTGTGCACTGTACTGCCCACTTGTTGCTGACCCCAGCTTGATCTGTGACTACGCTACTATCTCTGTTTCTTTTCCACTAAATAACCTAGTGCCTTTTCTGAACTACACTAGAACCAGCTACAGTCATCTATGTGTATTCCTTCCACCTGCCTGCGGGGTTTACTGGTGGACACCATCCTCAATCTGCTGCCCAATCAGATTCCCCTTTAACTTCTGCTGGTTTCCCTCGTGGTTCTGTTGATCACCCCACTAATACTTCTGGCCACACATTCTGCTGGATCTTCCCGGTCACATCTCCAGCCAGAAGTTCTGCAAGCAACCTCTCCAAGCACTCATGTTCCCCCTGTCCCTTGGCACCATCCATTCCATTTCCAGGGGTGCTTGGGTAGGAGATACAACTGAGGCCATCAGATAGAAAGCCCAACCCCTGAAAAACAACCCCACTTCATAATCCTGACATCAACCTGATAGAACACCTTTGGGATAAATTAGAACGGAGACTTCTAGTCCAATATCAGTGCCTGACCTCACAAATGCGCTTCTGGAAGAATGGTCAAACATTCCCATAGACACGCTCCTAAACCTTGTGGACAGCCTTCCCAGAAGAGTTGAAGCTGTTATAGCTGCAAAGGGTGGGCCACCTCAATATTGAACCCTACGGACTAATGCCCCATACACACGGTCAGAAAATCCGACCACAAAATCCATCGGATTTTGTCCGACGGATTTAGTCCGACACTGGTGTTGCATACACACGGTCGGACAAAGTTGTCGGAAAATCCGATCATTCTGAACGTGGTGACGTTTGTTGCCTACGACGGGACTACGTAGAGGCTAGTAGCCAATAGCTTTGGTCTTGTAATGTGATCTGAGCATGCGTGGCACTTTGTCCGTCGGAATTCGCTACACACGATCGGAATTGGTGTGATCGGACTTTGTTGTCGGAAAATTTTTAGAGCAGGAGATACAACTTTGTCCGTCGGACAATCCGATGGAAAATGTCCGATGGTGCCTACACACGGTCGGAATTTCCGACAACATTGTCCGATAGGACAGAATCCATCGGAAAATCCGACCGTGTGTATGGGGCTTTAGACTGGGATGCCAATAAAGTTCATGTGCGTGTAAAGGCAGGCGTCCCAATACTTTACGTAATATAGTGTACATTAGTCTTTATTTTAATAAGAGTACCTTTTTGAAAATTATTCATTCTATTTTTTTCCACTAGCCTAATTTCAGGATTCCCCTATCTCTCAAAGCAATTTGACATTAATTCTAGACAGCAAACGAGTTCCATTAACTCAGTGAATAATCAAAGTCTCCTAGAAGTAATCCGCTTTTAACTAAACATACTTAACCTGGGGATAATGAGTCCCACTAGGCTGTCTCGCTGCACTAATGGCAATGTGACCTGATAGGGCTAGGACTAGGATAAGCTCACCCATTGGGACTTTATCGTTTCCTCTGATCTTTGGAGAAATCTCTAAGCAGATGCTGGATTTGTAAGGGCAAAGCAATTTACTGTTTAATGTGTTGCTTAATACAATTAGTACCATGAAATCAATACAATGGGTTCAGTAAATGCAAGGGTGATGTCTTCTGAATTTACTTTGTTCTGTAATGGAAAAAGAAAAGTAATTATTATCTAGATCACATGACATTGAAGAAATTTGATTTAAAGGGTCGGTAAACCCTACCAATAAACTTCTCTTATTTGGTCCCTTTCGGTTGGTTAAATGTACCATTTAAAAAGTTTTTTTATATTAATAAGTTAAAGTGGAACTTAATTGTATCTGAGCACCACAAACTGAAAACACTACTTAAAGTAGTTGTAAACCTCAGACATGAAATATGAACAAAGTATATCCCTCTATAGTGGGTACTTATCTCAATTAAGAGCTTAAAGTGTAATTTCTTTCTGCTGCCTTGTTCCTCTGCTATTTGCATGAGTCACTTCTGGCAAGTTTTCCTGACACCAAGAGGTAAAAAGGTGGCAGGGGAGGGAGCTCCAGCAAACAACTTGTGATTGACAGCCTCAGCTCTGTTCCCATGCGCTGTGTGAAAGAGGATGTGTCCCTCCCCTCCAATTAGCTCTCAGAGCTCTCCTCACTGAGCTCTACAGTGTGTAATTTCAACTCTCCGTCCCCTGTTTTCTGAAAGCTCAGGCAAGTTTTATAAATTCTGGACTTTCGAAGGGCTGTAGAGAGAGAAGATTGCAGGTAAACAGGTACAAATTATGTATGTAGCCATGCTCCCGTAGGGGTTGCTGAATATTGTGGTTTACCTGTCATTCTGCACAGTCCAGCATTCATCTCTCAGGCACCCAGAGACAAAGGACAGTCCATAAGCTTTGTTTTGTTTTTTTATTGAGGGGATTTAACTTGGATGGGAATAGGAAATTATGGGATGCCCAGAAAGATTTAATGCAACTTGCTTGGGACTTCTATATACACTCCTGTATATACACTCCAGTCTACTCTCTAGCAAAAACTCTTACTTAAGACCTCTTTCCTTTACTCCTCCAGCACTTCACTTGCTGCAGATTCCCAGATCAGCTAGCACCACGTGGTTGGGCCTGACACTAACTCAGCCAGGGGTCAGTAAATTGCCTTTTGCGGGCAGGGACCTCGGGTCCCTATGATGTAGAAATAGTTCAGGGGCTAACTGTACTCTACCCAGCTACTGATCCCAGTGCCCTCTTCAGGCCCTGCCAGCCAGCCTGGCTGCAACGACCTCTCTCCACTGCCCTTCCCGCAGTCCTCTCTTCTGGTTCTGCACCCATCTCTTAAACTGCAATCCCCCAGTTCTCTCAGGCATGCCTCCCTAGTCCTCCCGACTGTGCTTCACTCATCAGCCCTCTCGGTTGTGACCAGATGTCCTCTCTTTGCTCTCTCATGTGCCTCTCCTCCAGGATTTCTTCTCCTCCTGGCTGCACCCGATCCCAGGCCCAAGATCACCCCCCCCCCCAGACTGGGAAGCTCCCTGTGGGCCCCAATAGCCTCCACACTCTCTCACATTCCAGCTCTTACACCCGACAACTCCTCCCCAGCTGGGCTGACCCCAGGTATCCAAGTTGCGGATTGGGTAAGGCTCCTCAGAATAGAAAAGAGAAGTTTTCCCCCCCAGAGAGGGAAGTGGGGTTTTTAGGCAGCACAGTGTGTAAAGTGGGATAATTGACACGACATAAGTCAAAGATAAAAAAATAAATGTTTTATTGTATTGACACCACTGTGACAATAAGTTTAAAAGACATGAGCCTCACTTCAAGAATGCCATACAACGATCATATAATAAAACACACAGTGTTACATGGACAAGCAGTGCTTTTCACAGTATCATGTTTGCTGAAAGCAAAAAGGAAACAAAAAGTAAAAACTGACGCGTTTCAACTATTATCTGTATAAGTCTTCTTCAGAGGATTACTTTTTTTGAAAAGATGTCTTTGTCTGCTGGGATATAAAACATAGTGATATAACATGCTTGTAAGCATGGAGTAAATGCAGTCATCTCTTCTTCCAGCAGTCTTCTCTGAAGAAGACTTATACAGATAATAGTTGAAACGCGTCAGGTTTTACTTTTTGTTTCCTTTTTGCTTTCAGCAAACATGATACTGTGAAAAGCACTGCTTGTCCATGTAACACTGTGTGTTTTATTATATGATCGTTGTATGGCATTCTTGAAGTGAGGCTCATGTCTTTTAAACTTATTGTCACAGTGGTGTCAATACAATAAAACATTTATTTTTTTATCTTTGACTTATGTCGTGTCAATTATCCCACTTTACACACTGTGCTGCCTAAAAACCCCACTTCCCTCTCTGGGGGGGAAAACTTCTCTTTTCTAGTCTACTCTCAAGGGGTGAGCAGCAATCCATACTCCTGAATAAGTGTCATTTCTTCCTTTTTTAGGCTCCTCAGAATACCCCAGGCAGCTCCACCTCTCCTCCACTCCTCTCTTTCTAGCACCTTCTAGAAAGAAGAGGGAGATGAGAGTGATGCTACCTGTGAGTCACCCAGACCTACCCTACGCCACTCCCAGCCCAGATCGAAAATAAACAGGCCTAGCCAGATTGAAACTGAATGTTCATTTTTATATGACTAGTTCACCCAAAAATGACATTTCGTTAATATTTGGGGTCTTATTGGCTGTTTTTTATTTCTGCTGAACGTTGAACTCCAGGCAGAGATGCAGATTAATGCAGCCCTGGATTTATTAATACACGATTAAGGCCCAAAGCCAGGCATTATTACCTTACCTTTCTTCTATATCCTGCAAAACTGCATGTTTAGTCGAGCTCCCACTCTACTTCCAGGTTGCTCGGATGTTGGCACTGCAGGTCTCATAGACCCCAGCACTATGGTCATGTCTCCACCTCTCATTCACAAAAAACACTGTGTTGTCAGAGCAAAACAGCAAATCAGAAATTTTATGAATTCCTGGCAGATCAACAGGTAATTTTCTGTATCTCTAGGGACTTTAAATGGATAAAAGATGGGGAAATGTACATATACTGCAGAGAGGTGCTGCATATACCGGTATGTATTTTTTATTTATTTTTTGTGCCCTCATGTACACCTTAATCACTTCAGCTCTGGAAGGATTTACCCCCTTCCTTACCAGAGCACTTTTTGCGATTCGGCACTGTGTCCCTTTAACTGACAATTGCGCGATCGTGCGACGTGGCTCCCAAATAAAATTGACGTCCTTTTTTTCCCCACAAATAGAACTTTCTTTTGGGGGTATTTGATCACCTCTGTGGTTTTTATTTTTTGCGCTATTAACAAAAAAAGCGTAAATTAAAAAAAAAAAAAAACAATATTTTTTACTTTTTTCTATAATAAATATCCCCCAAAAATATATAAAAACTTTTTTTCCTCACTTTAGGCCAATATGTATTCTTCTACATATTTTTGGTAAAAAAAAGAAAATTACAATAAGCGTTTATTGATTGGTTTGCGCAAAATTTATAGGGTCTACAAAATAGGGGATATTTTTATTTTTATTTAGTAGTCATGGCAGTGATCTGAAATTTTTATCGGGACTGCGACATTATGGCAGACAGATTGGACACTTTTGACACTATTTTGGGACTATTGTCATTTATACAGCGATCAGTGCTATAAAAATGCACTGATTACTGTGTAAATAACACTGGCAGGGAAGGGGTTAACCACTAGGGGGTGCTGTAGGGGTTAAGTGTGTCCTAGGGAGTGATTCTAACTGTGGGGGGGGGGCTACACCTCACATGACAGCGATCACCGCTTCCGATGACAGGGAGCAGTGACCTCTGTCATGTCACAAGGCAGAAGGGTAAATGCCTTGTTTACAAAGGCATCTCCCCGTTCTAACTCTCCGTGACACGATCGCCGGGAGACCAGCGGACATCGAGTCCACAGAACGCACGGTCACTGTCATGGAGACCACGGCATGGGCCCACGACACCGCTTCTTAATGGGGACGTACCTGTAGGCCCTTTTGCCCACCAGTGCCATTCTGCCGACGTATATCGGCGCGCTGGTCGGCAAGTGGTTAATCTCCTTCTATTCAGGTCTATTCACAGCACAGCAGTAAATCGTCCTTTAGAAAAGTAGGAGTTGTGGGAGATATCCCCAGTGGAGGGCAGAAGGTAATTAAATCACTTTAGTAGAAGAAGGAAGGAATGAGGGGTGGGAAGGAGAAAAGGGGGGAAAGAAGGAAAGATGGGAGATAGAGAGACAAGAAAGGAAAAAGGGAAGGCGGGAAAAATGGGAGGGAGATAAAGGAGAAAGGAAAGCGGGGAAGGAAGGAAGGGAGAGAAGGGGGGGAGAGGAAGGAAACTAGGGAGGGAGAGAAGGAAGAAAGGAAAAAAGGGAAGGAAGGAAGAATTGGGAAAAAAATGGGAAAACGTATTGACTCGAGTATAAGCCTAGAGTGAGAAATGCGCAGATACTATAAGTGTAAAAGAGGGTCAACAATGCCCATTTGCAGCCTCACTGTGCCCATTTGCAGCCATAGGTCCCCGAACTTCAAACTTGGTAGGTAAGGGTTCCTAGATGCTGCCTAGCTGCAGCCAGTCTCTGGACCCAAAGGGTCCCGAAATAAAATTGCTGCAGATGGACACAGGGGCCCTGGATCTCGGGCCACTTAGTGTTAGGATCCCCTATGTTGTAGTGCTAGTCATGGGCGTCCGCAGAACTTTTTTCAGGGGGGGGGGGCATTGTTTTAGGGTCACCCATGCACCGCCCTTTTTCGACAGTGTCATTATCACATGTATATCATGGTCAGAGACAGCAGATGTAGTACAGTCCCTAGGATAAGTAATGGATAATGGCCAACTAACCCAACAAAACTACAGCAGTGATCCCTCCGGCTGGATGATCGCTCACTCTGGGTTCCCCGGAGGCGACTCTGGTCAGTAGTGTAGCATGTATGTACCCTGGTATTGGCACAGTCTTTCGCTCTCTGGTGGTGCTGGGCAGCGTGGCTTTCTCTCTTGTGGTTCTGGGCAGCGTGGCTCTCTCTTTGGCTTCCACCCAGCACACTCCTTGTTCTTTGTCCTGTAGCGCTCTCTCACTCAGCTTTTTTCCAGGCTGCAGTCTCTCAATCTCTCTCTTGATCGAGCTGTAGCATCCTCCCTGTGAAAAATGGGGCCGCCAATCTTTAGGACTACATGTCCCATGATGCTCTCCTCTCCTAGTCTCCTTTGATTGGCCCTCAGTTATGACCAATAGGGAAGGAACGGAGTCCGCAGGAAGCTGGGCTGACGTCTCTTCTTCCTGACAGGAGAAGGGGGGGGGAGCAGTGGAACATCTGTCACAGCGCCACCGAGTTCTCAGCTGGACTGAGCAGGGAAAAGAGCCAAAGTCACACCACACTGATGGGGGGGCCTGACAGCATCTTGATGGTGTCACCCCACTGGCGGGTGGCACCCAGGTGTTGGCTGCCCGCACCCCGATAGCGACGCAACTGTGCTAAATTTAAGATACGATCCCTGATTCCAGGGGGGGGGCACTTGACCCCCCTTGCCCCTACCTGCGGACGCCCATGGTGCTAGTCCCACTGGGTTTCCACGCCAAATCTGGGGTTCCTAGCACCAAGTGGACCCGACATACGGGGCCCCAAATTCGGGTCTGAAAATGTCATTCTCTCGAGTCAAGCAAAAGTGCTTGACTCGAGTATAAGCCGAGGGGGGCACTTTCAGCACAAAAAAATGTGCTGAAATACTCGGCTCATACTCGAGTATATACTAGTATACTACTAGTATATAGGAAGGAATGAGGGGTGGGAAGCAGAGAAGGGGAGAAGGAAGAAAATAAGGGAGGGAGAGAGGGAAGGAAGGAAGGAAGGAAGGAAGGAAGGAAGGGAAAAAAAGAAGGATGGAATAATTGGTGGGAGAGAAAGCAGAAAGTTAAGAGGGCAAAGGAGGAAGGGAGAGAGGGAAGAAAGGAAAAAAGGAAAGAAGAAAGGAAGAATTGGAGGTAGAGAAAGGAAAAAAGGAAAGGGGAAGGAAGGAAGGAACAGAAGTGGGGAAGGAAAGAAAGATTGGAGGGAGACAGGGAAGGGAGAAAAAAAGGACGGAAGGAAGAATTGGAGGGAAAGAAAGGCGAAAGGAAAGAAGGAAAGGAAAAAAGGGAGAGAGGGGTGAGAAAAGGAAGAAGGCAAGGAAGGGAGAGAAGGGCGGTAGGAAGAAAAGGAAGAAAGGAAAAAAATAATTTATGCTGGGGGCCAAGATACCCTAGTAAAATAAAAAACATAAAATCTCATTCTGGTCACACCTGAAAAATTCAAATACTCTTCGGTCATGCAAATGTGTAGCCAAATCCAAAATCAACTGACAGCTGGAGTGAATTTTTAGTAAAAATAACTTTTTCAATAATTTTTTTTTTTTTTGCATCTCAGTGCTGCTGATCTTTCCTAGCTTCTTTCAGCCACTTCCTACATCTACATGCACCTACGCCAGCATTGGCTGGAGCGCAGCTGGGAAAAAGCTCTCACCCAGTGACAAGAAGTGCCTGAACAAGGATCACCAGGTATTACTGTAATGAAAGATGCAGGTTTTACAAACTTTAGAAATTACTTTTGAACTGACATTATAATATTAAAGCATGGTTTATTAAGTATTAATATTTTAAAACAAATGTTTGTATAACTTACTGTCTGTTGGGGTTATTATGAATTGTTGTTTTATCACAACTGTGCATATGTCTTTTTGATAAATTTTTTATAAAAAAGAAATATATAATAATATAATAATAATAATAATAATAATAATATAATATGTTCAATAAATTGGTACAGAGATAGTTCATTATACTTCCTGCTGGGGCTATTGTAGGGCTTTCAGAGATATGCCCCAGTAGAAGACCGATTTGTGTCGAAACGCGTCTGGCCAGCTATCTCATACTTCTCACATTGCTGACCTATTTTTGTTTTATACTCTCGAGATTTTATTTGTCACATGCCAATGTGAATACATTTTAAAACAAAATTTTGACCTGCACCATTGGAGTCGCTTCCATTCTCTCTTCTTTTCCCCTGGTTTTTGGGATCTTACTGAGTGGACTGTCTTGGGATCTTACAACCTGTCCATAAGAGGCTGATCGGGTGCGGTGGCTGTGGTTCGGTTTCTACCTGCTGTGGTGTCTACCTCCGATTCCTGCTTTCCTGATCCGGTACCCGTTGGCGCAAGAGGTCTAGCGCATAAGCCTATTTGATACAAATACCGTATGGTAGCTGTATCCAACCATTGCGGTAAGAGTACCCTACCTCTTTATGTCATCAGTCAAGCCGGGTTTAGTCATCCCTATCCAGTCTCCTCCTGTTCCTGAGTTACCTTGAAGGATTCGCTTTTTTCAGCGTTTCACTCAATGTGGACTTTATATTACAACATTTTGGTCTATGGTGTTTTCATTTGCACCTAGTACTTATGTCACATTGTTTTTCATATGTCACATTGTTTTGCCTTCAGTGGCACACATTATTGATGTCACATTATTGTTGATACCTCTCATCGTGTGTTTTCTGGATACACGTTTTAGGCCTTTGGTATATATTACTTATGTCACATTGGTTCTTATATCTGTTATGGAAGATCTCCGCGCTTAGGACCGGGAATAAGGTGTGCGGCCTGTCCGTAAAAAAATTAACCCCCTAGAGGGCAATTTATATGTAAAGTGCAAAATGTGAGGGACAAATGGCGCTCCCTGTAGGTAATAAGTATGGTGAACCTAAAAGGTATAGGTGAAAAAGTGCGTGCCTATAAAGAGTATCTCCCTTATTAATCCTGCTGGGTGTAAAGTAGATGTTATGATATAGGTGGAGTGTGCCACCCTAAACTTATCCACCCTGTAAATAACAATAGTGTTGAACTACTCCAATCTGTGAATCCCAGTGCTAGTGAGCGTGAGCAACTTAATAAATAAAAAGTAAATAAATAAAAAATATAGAAACACAAATATAAATGATGTGTAGTGTGTATTATAAATGTGGCTGATTAGATACGTGGCTAGACCACAGGGGAAGGGAGGTAGCAGCTGACCAGCTAGCATGTATCCTCTACCCAACTAGTAGTGTATCCATAATATTAACCATTAATACATGTAGATTTAGAATTGTACCAAAACCACCAATGGTGAGTACCTTTGGTAATTTAAGAGCCAAGTGAGCAGTGTGCTATAAATATGCAGGTGACAGTCCCAATACAAAAGAGCAAAAATTAAATAATAATAACAGTAACTTTCTCCAGTGAATGCAGCCAACACCCTCAGATGCGGGGGAGGGGGAATACCCCAGACGGCGCCTTTGATAACGTTCAATAACGAAACCGGCACCATCCGAGCACCATCTGGGGCGGCGCCTTTGATAACGTTCAATAACGAAACCGGCACCATCCGAGCACCATCTGGGGTATTCCCCCTCCCCCGCATCTGAGGGTGTTGGCTGCATTCACTGGAGAAAGTTACTGGACTAGGACCCGATCCAGACTACCACCAGGAGGACCATCCGACATCCATATTCCCATGCTGTTCAACCCTGCAGGGGTACCTACGTCTGGTGAGTGAGGGAACCTTTGGGGGGGCAGCACAACAGTCACCTACTACTGCCTGAAGCACTACAAGTCACTGGTGGAATTATCTTCACAACTGTTACCCATATATCCTCACCCACTCATCAACACATTGCCTATTGATCTTGTTGTGGGCCCCTGCTTAGGATTGGACTTCCTTCCTTTAATACATATGATTTTTGTATTTTTCACAGCCGTATTTTTGGACTGTTCAACTTTTACACACTGAGTGTATGGTTTATACACAGGTTTTTTATTATTATATTTTCTATTATTATTATTTAATTTTTGCTCTTTTGTATTGGGACTGTCACCTGCATATTTATAGCACACTGCTCACTTGGCTCTTACATTACCAAAGGTACTCACCATTGGTGGTTTTGGTACAATTCTAAATCTACATGTATTAATGGTTAATATTATGGATACACTACTAGTTGGGTAGAGGATACATGCTAGCTGGTCAGCTGCTACCTCCCTTCCCCTGTGGTCTAGCCACGTATCTAATCAGCCACATTTATAATACACACTACACATCATTTATATTTGTGTTTCTATATTTTTTATTTATTTACTTTTTATTTATTAAGTTGCTCACGCTCACTAGCACTGGGATTCACAGATTGGAGTAGTTCAACACTATTGTTATTTACAGGGTGGATAAGTTTAGGGTGGCACACTCCACCTATATCATAACATCTACTTTACACCTAGCAGGATTAATAAGGGAGATACTCTTTATAGGTACGCACTTTTTCACCTATACCTTTTAGGTTCACCATACTTATTACCTACAGGGAGCGCCATTTGTCCCTCACATTTTGCATTGGTTCCTATATGTCACATTGCTTTGCCTTTAGCGGCACACATGATTGATTTCACATTATTGCTGATACCTGCCTCTTATCGTGTGTTTTTGGACACACGTCTTAGGCCTTCGGTATATATTACTCACTCCCACACAGTGTGTTACATTTTAGCGCTACATTTTTTTATCTATATTTTCTTGACTTTGTTTGTTTTATATGTTAGCCGCTTTCATTTATTGTTCACAACGGTAGCGCAGTTTTTTCCCATTTTATATTGTAGGGCTCACCCCTGGTTATTTCTTCCTAATATTAAATATCAATATTTAATATTTGTTGTTTTAATTAATTATTTATTATAAATATGTATTCCATATTTATTTACTATGTTGTATTAATATTTAATAATAAATCTTCATATTAAATAGTAACAACATATTTTAAAGATTTTTGCGGTTTAGAACTATACTGAGTGACTGTTCTGGTTTTGTTTCTTAGATAGTATTAGCCGTGAATTCATCGATCCTGCGTGTTGCCTGAGGTCGGGGTGATGAAACAAGGGGTTAGCCTGCCTGCAGCTTAGCCTTTTGATGGAATCATTGGCTGGGCATGGCTCCTGGCGGTAAGCCCGGGTTTATTGACTGACAGTGTACCTGTGATCTCATAGACGTGTCAGGAATCTCACAGACTAATGGGAATACTTTGATTTCTCTGAGTAAAGAACTGGAAAAATGACAAAGTGACAAGCTTGACATTTTGCCTGTAATGAGGAAGAACTTACAATTTAATAATGTCAGATGATGAAAATCTTTGCTACCTTTTCTAGGTACAGGAAGAGAACTGATCTGAAAAAGAATTGCGTAAATGTCATCTTCCAGACAAGCCCGCTCGCTCTCTGCCTCTGCTCTCATTCTAAAAATTTGCATCTTAGGGGTTGTTTACTACGCTTTAAAGAAAGCAACTGGCAGCGGTGCATACCATCCAACCTTCCAAAGATGAATACTGGAGAGTAGGGATGAGCCGAACACCCCCCCGTTCGGCTCGCACCAGAACCCGCGAACGGACCTAAAGTCCGTGCGAGCTTTAGAACCCTATTAGTTATAATGGATGCGAACGTTCGAAATTAAAAGTGCTCATTTTAAAGGCTAATATGCATGTTAATGTCATAAAAAGTGTTTGGGGACCTGGGTCCTGCCCCAGGGGACATGTATCAATGCAAAAATTTTTTTTAAAAACGGCCGTTTTTTCAGGAGCAGTGATTTTAATAATGCTTAAATTGAAACAATAAAAGTGTAATATTCCTTTAAATTTCGTACCTGGGGGGTGTCTATAGTATGCCTGTAAAGGGGCGCATGTTTCCCGTGTTTAGAACTGTCTCTGCGCAAAGTGTCATTTTTGAAAGTAAAAAAGCTATTTAAAATCACTCGCGGCTAATGTTAATTCACGGCTCCCGTAACACAGAGAACAGTGATTCATTGAAACTCATTCATAAAAAAAAGTCATTGATAAAAAAAAAAAAAAAAATGAAAAAAAAAAAGCGTAGGGGTCCCCCCAAATTCAATAACCAGGCCCTTCAGGTCTGGGATGGATATTAAGGGGGATCCCAGCCAAAAAAAAAAAAAAAAAATGGCGTAGGGTCCCCCTCAAAATCCATACCAGACCCTTGAGGTCTGGTATGGATTTTAAGGGGAACCCTAGCCAAAAAAAATGGCGTGGGGTCCCCCTCAAAATCCATACCAGACCCTTATCCGAGCACGCAACCTGGCAGGCCGCAGGAAAAGAGGGGGGGACGAGAGCGGCCCCCCCTCTCGCCTGAACCGTACCAGGCCACATGCCCTCAACATTGGGAGGATGCTTTGGGGGTCTAAGACCCCAAAAGCACCTTGTCCCCATGTTGATTAGGACAAGGGCCTCTTCCCCACAACCCTGGCCGGTGGTTGTGGGGGTCTGCGGGCGGGGGGCTTATCGGAATCTGGAAGCCCCCTTTAACAAGGGGACCCCCAGATCCCGGCCCCCCCCCTGTGTGAAATGGTAAGGGGGTACAAAAGTACCCCTACCATTTCACCAAAAAAAGTGGCAAAAATGGTAAAAAGGACAGGAGACAGTCTTTGACAATTCCTTTATTAAAATCTTCTTTCTTCTTTCTTCATCCTTCGGATTCTTCATCTTCTCCTTCCTTCATCTTCTTCCATCTTCTTCTTCCATTTTCTTCTTCCTCCGATCCGCTTCTTCTTGCGCTGGTCTTCTCGTCCTTCTCGTCCGGCATCTTCTTCCGTCGGCGTCGGCGTCGGTGTCGGTGTCTTCTTGGGCCGCTCCGCGCAATGGGAGGCTCCCGCTGTGTGAGGCTCCGCTCCATCTGACAGGTCTTTTAAAACGGAGGGCACCTGGTGACCCCGCCCCCCTCTGACATCATGGGGAAAGCCATCATGGAATTCCCCATGACGTCCCTGTGCGTCAGAGGGGGCGGGGTCACCAGGTGCCCTCCATTATAAAAGACCTGTCAGACGGAGCGGAGCCTCACACAGCGGGAGCCTCCCATTGCGCGGAGCGGCCCAAGAAGAGACAGAGACACCGACGCCGACGCCGACGGAAGAAGATGCCGGACGAGAAGGACGAGAAGACCAGCGCAAGAAGAAGCGGATCGGAGGAAGAAGAAAATGGAAGAAGAAGATGGAAGAAGATGAAGGAAGGAGAAGATGAAGAAACCGAAGGATGAAGAAAGAAGAAAGAAGATTTTAATAAAGGAATTGTCAAAGACTGTCTCCTGTCCTTTTTACCATTTTTGCCACTTTTTTGGTGAAATGGTAGGGGTACTTTTGTACCCCCTTACCATTTCACACAGGGGGGGGGGCCGGGATCTGGGGGTCCCCTTGTTAAAGGGGGCTTCCAGATTCCGATAAGCCCCCCGCCCGCAGACCCCCACAACCACCGGCCAGGGTTGTGGGGAAGAGGCCCTTGTCCTAATCAACATGGGGACAAGGTGCTTTTGGGGTCTTAGACCCCCAAAGCATCCTCCCAATGTTGAGGGCATGTGGCCTGGTACGGTTCAGGCGAGAGGGGGGGCCGCTCTCGTCCCCCCCTCTTTTCCTGCGGCCTGCCAGGTTGCGTGCTCGGATAAGGGTCTGGTATGGATTTTGAGGGGGACCCCACGCCATTTTTTTTTGGCTAGGGTTCCCCTTAAAATCCATACCAGACCTCAAGGGTCTGGTATGGATTTTGAGGGGGACCCTACGCCATTTTTTTTTTTTTTTTTTTTTTTTTTTTTTTTGGCTGGGATCCCCCTTAATATCCATCCCAGACCTGAAGGGCCTGGTTATTGAATTTGGGGGGACCCCTACGCTTTTTTTTTTGTTTTTTATTAATGAATGACAGCTCTCTGTGTTACAGGAGCCATCAATTCATTAGCCGCGAGTGATTTAAATAGCTTTCTTCCTGCAAAAATGACACTTTTTTGCAGGGAAAGTTCTAAGCACAGGAAACCTGCCCTCCTTCACAGGCTACCTATAGACACCCCCCAGATGTGATACTGCAATGCTGTTCTAACAGCACGCACACACATATCCCCAGAAATAAAGAACATATTGTTGTCAGCAGTCAGCAGCACACTGACACGCTGACACTGTGAGTGAAACATAATATGCGAGGCCGCCGCAGCGGCGGCCTCTTATACCGTGGGGCGTGTATTAAAGCCCCTGAGCTATAATTGGCTACAGGCATCCTGCCTGTAGCCAATTATGGCTCTCCTCGCTGCCGGCGCTGTGATTGGCCAAGCATGCGGGGTCACAGTGCATGCTTGGCCAATCATCAGCCAGCATTGCACTGCGCGGGCCGCAATGCATTGCGGGGCCGCTCGCATCACACGAATTTGATGCGAGCGGTCCCAATAGTTCTGGGCTCGCCGAGCGAGCGAACACCCGGTGCTCGATTCGAACATGGGTTCGAATCGAACACCGGGCTCATCCTTACTGGAGAGCATGAGAGGAAACTATAGATATAAAACAGACATACAATCTGAGAACTGTCTGGCCAACCCTTCATAAACACAATCGCTTGGCTTGGCTAAGGGTTCATGTTTATGCAGAGAGGGGAAGGGCAGGAAGACAGAGGACTTGTCTGATTATTTATACACGTTTGCATTCCCCTGGGACTTCAAATGAAGCACATGACATCAAAAATAGTAAAAAATCAATACACATGGTCACAAATGTATTAATCCAATTATAAACAAATCTGATAGCAGCGAAATACAATTTAAAAGTATATATAATGCTGGAGAGCTGATAAGTAGCAGAAATGTAATATCCACATGGATAGATTGCAACAAATTAATTCATAGTATAAATACATTTTATTTAATTTATTTAAGGTACTTGTATAGCGCCGTCAATTTACGCAGCGCTTTACATATACATTGTACATTCACATCGGTCCCTACCCTCAAGGAGCTTACAATCTAAGGTCCCTAACTCACATTCATATACTAGGGCCAATTTAGACAGAAGCCAATTAACATACCAGCATGTCTTTGGAGTGTGAGAGGAAACCGGAGTACCCGGAGGAAACCCACGCAGGCAAAGGGAGAACATGCAAGCTCCAGGCAGGTAGTGTCGTGGTTGGGATTCGAACCAGCGACCGTTTTTACTGCTAGGCGAGAGTGCTACCCACTACACCACTGACATTAAAATGTGGTGTCCAAGTATACTGTATAACGCATGATTGTAACAGAGCTGTATCCAAGAACTCAATGCGTTTCATGGAATGTCCACTTCTTCAGGAGGAAATGCAGGATGCGTGTCTGCGGAAAATAAATAATGACAGAATGGTTGGGAGAAATTATTCAAAAAAAGAAAAGGAAAAAAAGGGAAGTTTGAAACTGTCAATGGGATATCACATCCTGTTACTTACAATAATTTTACATGGCGGGGCTGAGGATAGGAGGCTCCTGGGGAGGTCTATCCCGGGAACTGTGGCAGTGTGACCCATGGGGACCAAAGGCACTGATAGAGGGCAGGTGGACTTCAAGAAACGTATACGTCAACATAGTTTATTAATGCCCACAGCAGTCCAGGAAATTTCTGTGAAAAATGGTGTATGACGGAACCGCTTCCCCCCCCCCCCCCCGATTAGGTGCTTTCTTCCACCAAACGGTGCCTCCTGCCCTTCAAACCGTTACAGCAGACAGAGAGCTAATACCAGCTTTTTTTACCCCAATCATCGTACACAGACAAGGTGTTGAGGTAAACTCCAAAGGAATTACGCTTTATTGAAACTCAGACACATACTTTATACACCACAGGAGGACATTCCCCTCCTGATCATATTACTCCAATAATACAAACTGTAAACAATATATTTAAATATAATTTACATAGCTAAACAACCACCAACACATATTATAAACATTAAGGTAATTAAACAACTAACTACCTGGGTCACTTAGTGCCCACTCAGACAAGAGATCCCACTCCAGGTCAGACTGTCTGAACACCAAGGTCAGAACAAAGCATATTACACAAGTATTATCATAAGTATAAACACATAGGGGGTTATTTACTAAAGGCAAATCCACTTTGCACTACAAGTGCACTGCAAGTGCACTTGGAAGTGCAGCCGCTGTAGATATGAGGGGGACATGCTAGGAAAAAAAAAAAAAAAACAGCATTTTAGCTTGCACCTGATTTGATGATAAAATCAGCAGAGCTTCCACTCATTTCAGAGCTTCCCCTCAGATCTACAGCGATCTACAGCAACTGCACTTCCAAGTGCACTTGCAGTGCAAAGTGGATTTGCCTTTAGTAAATAACTCCCATAGCATCCCACAATAGTTTGTTACAAGGTGGAGTGGACACAATACTAGCAGACAGACAGAAACAATAGGTGACCCAATTAACAATGGGGGAGACACAAACTTGTGTATTCTTTCCACTAGAAAAGTCATCAGAAGACATACAAGCAGTCTGATACGGTGGAATTAATTTATTTTCAAAGATATCTTGAGGATTATGGTTGATAAATATTTATGTCCCAATTGAAGGAGCCTCTCCAACCCAGTCTCCAGGAGGGAGACCATATTCCATAGACAGAAAGATAGAGCTGATGCGGAAAGGGCTGAGGTAGTGTCTCAGTCACAAATTAGTATGCACAATACAAAGAAAAACATTTTGCCCATGGGACTTTTAAAGTCACACCTCAAACAATATCTATAAAAATGTGAAAAAAAAATAATTGACATACATTTAAAAACAAATATTGAACAGTAACTTGTTGATAAACATAAATGGTGCCACATAGAAATCACATAAGAAAAACTTAGTGTGTGGGACCTAGAGGCACCATATAGATACCACCATCGATCTGGAGCAACTGTGCGACTGATCTTTTGACGCGTTTCGTGAGATGGATTTTGCTTCTTCAGGAGAAGCACAGGGAAATATAATTAATGCCAAATGCTGGCCAGCTCACACCCAATTGGTGATCAAGCTGCAAAATGAATGGTAGACTCCTATGTAACAATATACATGGTAGCATACAAACGATCACTGCAGGACGTGCCAAGAGGTCCACTAGTCTTCCCCCTGGGAGCTGTGAAGGGGCGGGGAGATGGTAAAAACGTGATATGCGCACAGACCAGATTCCCTAGTGGTCAATGTGTAGAATCCAACAAGGAAGGATCGAAATGCCACAAACCCTTGGGGGGAAGAAGGACCAGCACGGGCAGCTGGAGGTCTGCACAAATGTGAGCACAGCCATGTTCATATTTATATAGATATTGTTTGAGGTGTGATTCTTAAAAAGTCCCGTGGGCAAAAAATAATTCTTTGTGTTGTGGCCACCATATTCCCTCTGACCATTAGCCTGTACAAAATTAAAATTACACCTTTCCAACCACTCTAGAAGGGAAGCTTTATTGTCCTTATTCAGAGAATTTAATCCAAGCCTTGCTCTCAGCGTCCATTAAGTAATTGTCCATCATTAGAGAATGACCTGCTCTCTCCATGGGCCATAATCAGTGGGTAGGAGGCTTGCCCCTAGTGCTTTTCAGAAGCCCCTGTCCTGGTTAGGTCTGTCACATGGTGCAATTAAATAAATGCAATAGATGTATGATCATAAAAGTGAGTCAGGTGTAGCCAGGTGGCTGCTGAGTGAGTTGAAAAGAGAAAGCAAGGTGTGTGATGGATAGTGTGTAAGGCTGGGTGCACACTGGCACGATGCCAGACATCGCATGTGATTTGCACTGCATGCCTGTGACTGTGCACATCACATGTGATATCTGTGCAGTGCGAATTCAGCCATACAGTTTACCATGAGTCAAATAAATTTGCCTACACAAAACTAGTAGCGCACTACAGGGTGCTACATACATAACACGATTTCTACTCCCTCTCCACTCTATCAAAAAAAAAAAAATATTACCTATGCCTTTGATTATAGTTTAAGTTGTATACTCATCTTTCCAGTTTGTCCTTTGGACTATGGGTGTCCAGAGCTAGACTGAACTAGTTATGCCTTTAACCACTTGCCGACCAGCCACCGCAGTTTTACTGTGGCAGAATGGTACGGCTGGGTGAAACGACGTTATGTTAAGTCGCTTCGCCCTGTGGCCACTAGGAGCGCGCGCCCACTGCTCGACCCCAGAGCCGCTGCGAGTGCCCGACAGGCGCGATGACCGCCAGGCTCCCACGATCGCTCGTGACACACCGAGAACCGGGATCTGTGAGTATAAATACACAGATCCCGGTTCTCTGAGGGGAGAAGAGACTGATCGTGTGTTCATACTAAGTATGAACAGCGATCTGTCATCTCCTCTAGACAGTTCCATCCCCCCTTCAGTTAGAACACAGAGAGGGAACACAGTTAACCTCTTGACCGCCCCCTAGTGTTAACCCCTTCCCTGCCAGTGACATTTTAAATAGGAAAACCTCTATTGATGGGATTTTAAAGGCAACAATCAAAATTTAGAAAATAGATATAAATTTATTTAGTACATCAAGAAATTTCATGAAAAAATTCCGAACATTAGATACAAAAAATGATCCTAAAAACATTGTACATGACAGAAGAAGATACAGTGATACTTAAATCCAACGCGTTTCAATAAACCATAGTATTTTAAATCTTCATCAGGGAATTGTATCACTGTCTACAAATAGATTTTTTTTGTGACATTTTTACAGTAATCAGTGCATTTTTATAGCACTGATCGCTGTATAGATGCCAATGGTCCCAAAAATGTGTCAAAAGTGTCCGATGTGTCCGTCATAATGTCGCAGTCCCGATAAAAATCGCAGATCGCCATTACTAGTAAAAAAAAATAATAATAATAAAAATGTTATAAATCTATCCCCTATTTTGTAGACGCTATAACTTTTGCGCAAACCAATCAATATACGCTTATTGTGCTTTTTATTACCAAAAATATGTAGAAGAATACGTATTGGCTTAAACTGAGAAAAAATTTGCTATTTTAAAAAATAAAAAGGGGATATTTATTATAGCGAAAAGTACAACTATTGTGTTTATTTTTAAAAATTGTCGCTCTTTTTTTGTTTATAGCGCAAAAAAATAAAAACCGCAGAGATGATCAAATACCACCAAAGGAAAGTTCTATTTGTGGAAAAAAAAGGATGTAAATTTGTCAGTTAATTGTCAGTTAAACGATGCAGTGCCGAATCGCCGAATCGCAAAAAATGGCCAGGTCATTCAGCAGCCAAATCTCCAGGGGCTGCTCCAGGGGCTGAAGCAGTTAATTATATTTAATTAATTATAATAATAATTCAGAGGGGTTTGGTCATCAAACATACGCAATAAAAGAAGGGAGCTTTCAATATAGGAAACAATATTTGGATTTGGAAGCTCCTGAATGCTGCTGGTTGCTAAGCCCATGCTATTGATAGAGAATATTGTACCGGCCAGCGAAGAAACAAAGTCTCTGAGTGCTGAGCTACAGAATATTGATTGGCAGTGATATCCCCAGTGTATACCTATAGATCACACTGGACTTAATATGATAGATCGCCCTCCAAAAACGGCTGCCAGTTTTGTGAGAGCAGCGAACGTTCATTGTGCGTGCGACCCGCTGACATCTTTCCACACGGCCCTATTAAAGCAGCTTAACGCATGTAATTTATAATGGATGTACTGACAGCACAATGTACACAAGATAAATGGTCACTTGCACTTAAATGCATCAGTTCTTCTGAAATGGCTTGTTTAAGCACAAAAGGCTTATTATCTGGCTATTTACAGATAATTACAAGACTTGTTGTAATGTATTTAAATACGAGGAAAAAAACACTTTTTTCATTGATAAAATACATCTGCTCAGCAGCACTGAGATAGGGTAAAGGGAATGCTGGGTCAGCCTGGCTAGACTTGAGCTTAGTCTTGGTTTGCCCATAACCATGTATGAAATATAATTTCGTCATGCAGCACTTGATCCTCATTATAGGCGTACGCACAGGGTGTACCGGGTGTGCCTTGTCACACCCTAATCACCCCATACGTTGACGATTCCCCCTGCTGTCTGGACGGATAGAGAGCGGGGGAAGAGGCTTGTAAATATAAAATTTCCCAGCTCCTTCCTTTTCTGAATGAACACAGTGAGTGATCTGCACTGATCACTCCTGTGCTCATTCTTAAAGTGGTTGTAAACCCTTACAAACCACTTTGACTTACAGGTAAGCCTAGATTAAGGCTTACCTGTAGGTCCAATAAATATCTCCTAAACCTACACGGTTTAGGAGATATTTGCCAAAAGACAGGCACCGCTGTCTACGCGCATGCGCCGTAGACAGCGGCGCGCAGGCGCACTGAGCGCGCCGCTGTCAACGGTGATATGCCACGAGTGGCGGCTCCTGTGTGCAGGAGTGACGTCATCGCAGCTCCGTCAAATAAAAGCGCCGGAGCCGCGAGACCCACCAAGAAGATGGAGGCTCCGTACACAAGGGGACAGCAGTGACATTGCTGGCTCCTGTGTCAGGTAAGTGACACATAATGGACTACTATGCAATGCACAGTAGTCCATTATGCTTTACCTTTGCAGGGAAACAAAGAGGAAGTAAACCCATCAGGGTTTACTTCCTCTTTAACTAAAGCATAGTAAACTCATAGCTCCCAACTTTCCCTGATTTCGAGGGACTGTCCCTGATTTGCAGCAATATCCCTCTGTCCCTCTTTCCTCCTCATTTGTCCCTCATTTTGGTCTGATCTATATAGTTGTATATAAAATGCACTTTTTATCTTTAAAAAAGTGTTTCTCTAATTTCTAAATTGCTGCATTTGTAAATTTTAAAAGCCAATATAAAGGAATAGTAGTGGTAAAAAAAAAGCCCTTGTGGATTTATTTAAACTTTTTTTGGTTAATTCTCCTTTAACCACTTACCCACTGGGCACTTAACCCCCCTTCCTAACCAGACCAATTTTCAGCTTTCGGTGCTCTCACACTTTGAATGACAATTTCTCAGTCGTGCAACACTGTACCCAAATGAATTTTCTGTCCTTTTTTTCCACACAAATAAAGCTTTCTTTTGGTGGTATTTAATCACCGCTGTTTTTTTTATTTTTTGCTCTATAAATCAAAAAATACTGAAAATTCGGTAAAAAAAATAAATAAAATTATTTGTTTCTATTAAAATTTAAGAGTATTGGCAGAGTATTGGCGAGTATTGGCAGAGTATTGGCAAGTATTGGCAGAGTATTGGCGTGTTTCACAGTATTGGCAGAGTATTGCACAGTGGTGGCAGAGTATTGCACAGTGGTGGCAGTGTATTGCACAGTGCTGTCACTGAGCAGAGCTGTGGGCACTACACATCCAGCCCACAGCGCTGGTCCCCTCTCTCCCCCTCTCCTCTTCTCCCCTCTCACTGTACCGATCGGTACAGAGAGGGGGAGGGAGGAACCGGCGTCATGACGTGACGCCAGTTTGTGTACATGTGATCGTTCCGTCATTTGACGGAGGGATCACGTGGTAAATGGCCGCTATCAGCGGCCGTTTACCGTGATCCGTGATGCGCCGGGTCCAGAGTCACGGATGTTCCCAAGTGCGCGCCCCAGAGGGTGCACGGGAGCAAGGTTCTGGGAGGACATCCTACGAACGTCCACCCAGAATAAGCCGACCGCGCTGTAGCCGTACTTCGGCTATGGCCCGGTCGGCATGTGGTTAAAGAGGGTGCGACAAGGGGCGTGTCCTCTGCCTACATACGTTTGCTAGTAGGTGTCCCTCATTCCCATCTCAAAACGTTGGGAGGTATGGTAAACTGTGTTTACTAGGCTTCAGTTTGTGAATGAACAGGAAGCTGCTCAGCACAGAGGACTTCCCATTCATTCACTGTCCAGTGCAGCTGAGGCTGCAGAGAAAGGGACTGGGGAGGCTCTGTCTTCAGTCCTTTTCCTAAAAGTGAGACATAAGGGGTCTGTTTAGACCCCTGATATTTCACCAAAGCCCCTCCCCCCCAATTAGGCTCCTAAAAAAATTGTAAAAAAAATAATATTGTAAAAAATAATAAAATAAAAAAAAATGACTGACACCGTCCACTTCCCTACTGACGCCAATCTTTTCTTTACTGACACCGTCCACTGCTCTGCTGATATTGTGTGTTTGTGCTCTGGGGTGCACACCCTCATGCAATAGGCTGCGCACACCAGTGATCCTCATACCATGAAATAAGCTTGCTACCTTTAACTCCAGGAAAGCTCTGAAACCTGCAGTGAATCCCTAATTAGGGCGGGTTCACACTATTGCAAATTGGATTCGGCTTTCTCCACATCCAATTCGCATGGCAGGAGATTTTGACCGGCTTCCTATGGAGCCGGTTCACACATCTCCGGGACGGCTCCAGTGTGAATTGCACAGGAGGCCTGTGTGTCTTTTGGTCCATTTCAGGTCTGAATTCAGGCAAAAATTTGGACTGAAATCGGACCTAAAAATGGTGAAGGGAGACGCACCGGACCCCTGCTGTGAGCCGCTGCGTGCTCCAGTCTGAACCCACCCTAAAGCCTTGTACACACGGTACGATTGTTGGCCAACCGAGCGTCTGATCTTTGTCAAAAGGGCGTGTGCCAGGAAGGATCTTGTTTGCATACTAACGGTACACAATTGTCTCGCAACAAACACAAACATAGTGACGTACTACGAGGAATTTCAGCTCTTGAGCGCCACCCTTTGGGCCCCTTCTGCTAATTTCATGTTTGGTGAGCATTGATTCCGAGCATGCGTTTGTACTTTCGACTTTTGTGTGACAGATTTATGTACTGACCATCCGAAAATCTGAAGCCAAACCGTTGTCCGCCGAAAATGTACTAGTCTGTCATCCAACATTTGTTGGTTAAAAGTTGTACAACAATTGTCAAAAGGAACGTACTAACTGTAAGATTTTAGGACAACAGTCTGTCAACAGACAATCCCCTGCCAACAATCGAACCGTGTGTACGAGGCTTAACTCTAAAAAACAGACGGTCAATCCAAATTTAACTTCAGTTTTTGGTGGATGTTAGAGAGCTGATCTCCATTCAGATATAAAAGACTTTAGATACACTTTTCCTACCCAGTGGTTTATAAACATTCAGCATATTGCCTTTAGCAAGGAAATGCTTATAAACTACCCTTTGACAGCTACCACAGTCAACACTTTACCAGCTGTTTAATCCCTCTGTCACTGACAGCTGTGGTCCCCACCAATGAACAGAAACCCTTCAGTCAGTATGTTCACTATGCCAGCTATAATATAGTGATCATATGCAAGATGGAGGTTTCATTCAGAATAAAATGGTTTTAGCTTGCAAAGGTCACTGCTACCTATAGATGGCAGTGTGCCTGTATTTAATACTGTAATTGTCTGATTCAATTCTAGTATCAAAATTAAATACATTGGTAGGAAATATACTGTATATACACTATATTGTCAAAAGTATTGTGACGCCTGCCTTTACACGCACATGAACTTTAATGACGTCCCAGTCTTAGTCTGTAGGGTTCAATACTGAGTTGGCCCACCCTTTGCAGCTATAACAGCATCAACTCTTCTGGGACTGTTGTCCACAAGGTTTAGGAGTGTCTATGGGAATGTTTGGCCATTCTTCCAGAAGTACATTTGTGAGGTCAGGCACTGATGTTAGACTAGAAGGCCTGGCTTGCAGTCTCCACTTTAATTCATCCTAAAGGTGTTCTATCGGTCTGAGGTCAGGACCTGTGCAGGTCAGTTAAGTTCTTCCACCCCAAACTCGCTCATCCATGTCTTTATGGACCTTGCTTTGTGCACTGGTGAGCACTCATGTTGGAACAGGAAGGGGCCATCCCCAAACTGTTCCCACAAAGTTGGTAGCATGAAATTGTCCAAAATGTTCGGTATGCTGAAGCCTTAAAGAGGAAGTAAAGCCTCCTCACAAAAAAAAAAAAAAAAACGGAACCTGCAAGGCAAAGGCATAATGAGCTAGTATGCATAGCATACCAGCTCATTATGAATAACTTACCTGAGAACGAAGCCCCCGAAGCGGTCCTCATCCACGACCTTCTCCGGCGCCATCAATACAGGAGTGACTTCCGGGTCTCGCCGCTCCAGCGCTGTGATTCGCTGGAGCGGCGATGACGTCACTCCCGGGCATGTGCAGGAAAGCGGCATATCGCCGTGAACTCGGCATGCGCAGTGCGCCTGCGCGCCCCTGTCTACGGCGCAAGTGCCGTAGACAGCGATGCCTCTTTTGTTCTAAATATCTCCTAAACCATGTAGGTTTAGGAGATATTTATTGGACCTACAGGTAAGCCTTAATCTAGGCTTACCTGTAGGCCAAGGTGGTTTGTAAGGGTTTACAACCACTTTAAGAGCCTTCACTGGAACTAAGGGGCCAAGCCTAACCCCTGAAAAACAACCCCACACCATAATCCCCCCTCCACCAAATGATTTGGACTAGTGCACAAAGCAAGGTCCCTAAAGACATGAATGAGTGAGTTTGGGGTGGAGGAAATTGACTCCTGACCTCAGGTTGAGTCCTGACCTCAACCTGATAGAGCACCTTTGGGATGAATTAGAGCGGAGACAGTTATCTATATCTGCTGCCTGTCCTGACCCCTGGCTTGTGTCTAGTTATCCATGTCTACTGCCTGCTCTGACCTCTGGCTTGTTCCTAGTTATCTATATCCGCTGCCTGCCTGACCTCTGGCTTGTTTCTAGTTATCAGTATCTGCTGCCTATCCTGACCTCTGACTTGTTTCTAGTTATCCATGTCTGCTGCCTGACCTGACCTCTGGCTTGTTTCAAATTACTCGTGTCTGCTGCCTGCCCTGACCTCTGCCTTGTTTCTAGTTATCCATGTCTGCTGCCTGCCCTGAGCTCTGCCTTGTTTCTAGTTATCCATGTCTGCTGCCTGCCCTGACCTCTGCCTTGTTTTAAGTTACCCATGTCTGCTGTCTGCCTACTGTTTACTTATTTGCTCCTGTCCTGCTTCCTGGTGTCTTATAACAGTAGGAAACTGATACTCCTACAGCTTTTTTTTCTCAGTGTCTTGGTAGTTCTGCAGTTTTTCTGTGTGATACGGAGTCTGAAAGGAACAAAACTCACCAGGATTCTGCAGAAACCTTTTCAATTTCTCCTCTCTGCTTGTCTCCCATTAATCATTTCACAATGCTGTCTGCTACAAGTATCTTCGTCTCCAAAAAGTCATTTACGGTAACACCTACAGCGGGGTTCCCCTACACATTCTCCCCGAGATCGCAGCTTCATCTCTGCAATTGGTATTGATTTTTTTCACTCCCATGGCAGACATAGGAGAATGTTAAAGTAAATCCGTAAATGGGAAAACAGCGCTTGGATAGGCAGCAGTTCTCAAATTAGATAAAGTCTCATGTTTTCGCTGGATCAGAATTTTTACAGTGTTGGGATATTAGTACTGTTTAATTTTAGTGCAGGACCTGCAATCTCTCAGGGTATTCAACTGTGGATCCATGTGAATTAGTTAAACCAGTGGTCTCCAAACTGCGGCCCGGGGGGCCAGATGCGGCCCCTTACTTGCCTTCATGCGGCCCTTGGGGCATTTTCCTCACCCTGCTACAAGACACTATTTCTCCCACTAACACCAGCAATGGGGTATAATTATTCCCACTGATACCAATGATGGAGCTCTATTTCTCCCACTGACACCAAAAATGCACTATTCCTACCACTAAGGCCGGTTTCACACTGGGGCGGTGGGGGCGGCGGCTATAAAGCAGTGCTATATTTAGCGCTGCTTTACCGTCGTTTTAGCCGCGGTATACGGCCGCTAGCGTGGTGGTTTTAACACCCGCTAGCGTCCGTAAAAGGGTTAAAACCTGCCGCAAAGTGCCGCAGAGCGGCGCTTTGCCAGCGGTATTACCGCCGTATCCCCGCGGTGTCCCATTGATTTCAATGGGTAGGAGCGGTATAGGATCAGTGAATACACCGCTCCTTCACCGATCCAAATATGCTGCTAGCAGGACTTTTTTTACCGTCCTGCTAGCGCACCGCTCCAGTGTGAAAGCCCTCCAGCTTTCACACTGGAGTTAAAGGAAAAACAGCGTGTGAAAGGGGCCTAACACCAGCGATGGGGCACTATTCCTACCACTGACAATAACAATGGGGTTTGGTGCACTTTCTGAAAACAGCTCATTCACAAGTGCAGCAGGCACTGCTGCTCCTTGCAAAAAAGCGATCCCAGTGTGCTTGACAGGTGGTGAGGAGGTGATATGTTAAAACCCATGATTGCCGTGTAATGCACGCAATTGGTAGTACAACAATTAGAGGTTTAAATCAGGTGTCAGGAGTCCATACTGTGCCCGGTGATCTTTGACCTCTCCCGTGTTGTTCGGGTAGATCTCCACCTCTTTAACCACCTCAATACCGGGCACCTTCATCCCCTTCTTGCCCAGACCATTTTTTTAGTTTTCAGCGCTGTCACTGTTTGAATGACAATTGCGCGGTCATGTAACACTGTACCAATATGACTTTTTAATAATTTGCTTTACACAAACAGAGCTTTCTTTTGGTGGTATTTAATCACTGCTGGGTTTTTAGATTTTTACTAAAAAAAGAAAAAAGGCCGTAAATTTTGAAAAAAAATAAATAATTTTCTTAGTTTCTGTCAGTAAATTGTTCTCCTTCACTGATGTGCGCTGAGGAGGTGGCACTGATGGACTGCACCGATGGGCACTGATGAGGTGGAACTTATGAGTACTGATGAGGCAGCACTTATGGGCACTGATTAGGTGGCATTGATCAGGAGGCAGTATTATGCCGCACTTATGGGCACTGATAGGTGGCACTGAAATGTGGCACTGATGAGCACTGATAGGTGGCACTGATGGGCACTGATGAGGTGGCACTTATGAGTACTGATGAGGCAGCACTTATGGGCACTGATTAGGTGGCATTGATCAGGAGGCAGTATTATTCCGCACTTATGGGCACTGATAGGTGGCACTGATGAGCACTGATAGCCGGCACTGATAGGCAGCTTGGATAGGCGGCACTGATAGACACTAATGGGCAGCACTGATGGGAATTGATGGGCAGCACTGATGAGCACTAAAAGACACCAGTAATGGGCACTGATTTGTGTCACTCATGGGCACTCATGGGCACTGATTGGTGGCACTTCTGGGGCTTTACTTTAATCAGGGCTCTGATGATCAGAGCCCTAATTACATGCCCTGTTCTCCCCTGCGAGGAGATGCCACTGATCGGCTCTCCTCTCCGCAGACTCTGTCAGAGAGCCGATTACCTGCACTTCCTGTATTTACATGTGACCAGCTGTGATTGGACACAGCCGATCACATGGTTAAAGAGCCGGGTCAGCGGCTCTTTACAGAGATCGGGATAGTGCCGTGTCCTAGCAACATGGCACGGCCATGATCGCCACACTTCGTGCCCACACGGTTCGGGTGCGCCATCATATGACGTCCACCCAGAACAAGAGCCGCACTGTCCCTCTGTCATTTGATGGTGGGCAGGTGGCAAGTGGTTAAGGTTGCCTACCCCTGGTTTAAAGTATCGGTTAAGTGGAAGGTTGCCAGTTAACCGCTTGAGCTCAAGATTTAGCCCCCTTCCTGACCAGGCCATTTTGGAAAAAAATAATTTTTTATATTCTGCTATGCAACATATCTATGAAATCTATTAAGAGAGATATCTTATGCCATATGCTCACAGCGGTAAGAACGGTAATAGCGAGAAATTGTAGAAAGACGACATGCCCCTCAATAGCAGAATGGGCGTGTAAAATGAGCGAGATGCGATTCTTGGAGGAAATGATCTTAACAGAAGAGAAAATGAAAAAGGAAAATCTCAGAAATGTGGCAACAATGGGAAGAATTATATACACAATATTTATGTAGAACGATAGACCAGATCCCCGTCCCATTTGCCCCCCCCCCCCCCTTTTTTTTTTAATAATTTTTTAATACTTATTATTTAGTATTAAGTATAGTGTTGCATTATTTAAAGGGGTTGTAAATCTTCGTGTTTTTTCACCTTAATGCATCCTATGACCGGCCCCGCAGCCCCCCATTTTACTTACCTGAACCCTCGAACTTGACCCACGGCGACGCGTTGTCTCTCTGCCCGGGGTTCTCGGCTCTCGATTGGATAGATTGATAGCAGCGCAGCCATTGGCTCCCGCTGCTGTCAATCAAATCCAGTGATGTGAGTGCCGGGTGGGCGGGGGCGAGTCCGGCATTCGGCCTCTATGGGCGCGGAATGCTGGACTCGGGAGCGTGCCCACAAAGGTAACCCCCTCAGGGAAGCACTTCTCCTAGGGGGTTATCTGATGTGGGGAGGAGCCATGAGAGCCTCCGAGGGACCCCATAAGAAGATGTTCGGGGCCACTCTGTGCAAAACGTGCTGCACAGTGGAGGTAAGTATGATATGTTTGTTTTTGTTTTTTTATTTTACCTTTACAATCACTTTAATAATATCTCTTGTAGATTTGATATGGGCAATGAGAGAATAGTATAAGGACTACCTGTACATATTAGAACCATAACCATGTTATAAATTATTATTATTGAAAGGTACATAGAGAGAGAATCAATAATTATGGGAATAGAATTGTGGATATACTTTTTGATTTATTAAGGTATCAGAATGTTTAAGACCCCTTTCACACTGAGGCGCTTTTCAGGCACTTAAAAATAGCGCCTGAAAAGCTCCTGAAAACTGCTTCCCATTCATTTCATTGAATGCTTTCACACTGGGGCAGTGAGAGCATCGGTGGTAGAGCACCCCTAGTTTTAGCGGCGCTTTACCGTAGTTTTAGCGGCGCTTTACCGTCGATTTAGCGTTGCTTTTCGGGCACTAGTGGGGCGCTTATAACACCCGCTAGCGTCCGAAGAAGGGTTTAATACCGATTATGTAGCATCGCTGCCAAAGCACTTTGCAGGCGCTTCAGCAGCGCTTCCCATTCATTTCAATGGGCAGGGTGCTCCTAAACCGTCCCATAGATGCTGCTTGAAGGACATTTTCTAGTGTTCTACAAGCGCACCGCTCCTGTGTGAGAGCCCTCACACTGGAGTGACAGGAGAGGCACTTTACAAGGCACTTTGCAGTCACTATTTTTAGCGCTAAAATGCCTGTAAAGTGCCTCAGTGTGAAAGTGGCCTAAGCATGAGGGTTATTCAGGGCAAGACCGAGGCAAAGGCAGCAGATGCACCCACCTTGGGTGTCATGCTGTAAGGGGGCACAGCTGAGACAGGAACCTACCCTGCCTCTGCATCAGTGTTGCCAACCGCCCGTTAATTTACAGGCCGCCCGTAAATTTTAACCCATTTTCGGGCTGCCCATAAATGTCCATTACAGGCAGCTGCGCCCATAAAAAATATGGCTGTGGGACGACCGCGCAACTGTGCATGGACCGCCCTGGAGCCTGCCGAGCTCAGGAAAGCTTGTATTTGCTCGACCATTTTCGGACGGGCAGGCGCATGCCCAGTGATGTAACGGAGCCGTGTGGCGCCATTTTTGAATAGAACCTTCGGACAGATTACAGCCTCATAGGCTCTGACAAGCAGATCTCCTATCCTTGCACTTATCTCATCTTGCGCCGTGTCCTATGGACTGGAGGCTGCCGGGCTGGTAAGTGAATGCAAGCCACCCCTTATTAATGGAACTCTTGGTTTAAGAGAATGTAGCAGATGGTCTCAGGCAAGGAAGGGGTTAAAGTGGCGAGGAAGTAAAGAAGGCAATTTGCACTGAGGTCTAGTATGGGATTAAGAGACGCGGCTAACCAGGGCAAAGTGCTAATGACATATTGGGCATCTCTGCATAATTTTTAGCACTGATCACTGTATTGGTGTCACTGCCTGGTTCCCAAAAAGTGTCAGTCAGTGTATGATTTGTCCACCGCAATAGCACAGTCCCGCTATAAGTCGATGATCGCTGCCATTAATGGTAAAAAAAAAAAAAAAAATCCCATAGTTTGTAGACGAGATAACTTTTGCGCAAACCAATCAATATACGCTTATTGGGATTTTTTTTATCCAAAAATATGTAGCAGAATTCATATTGGCCTAAATTTATGAAGAAATTCAATTTTTCTTTTTATTTTATTAGATGTTTTATAGCAGAAAGTAAAAATATAGTTTTTTTTTTTCATTGTCTTTTTTTTGTTTATCAAATACCAAAAAAAAAAGCTTGATCATAGGAAATCGAAATCGATGTATTAAAAAACTATGGCCAGAATTGGTTAAAGATAGGTGAAATGTTCCAATTTCACTTCCAGGGAAGAAGAAGTTTGAAATGCTTTCAAAACTATATATTTTAATTGTTTATTTTGATCAATTTACAAAATGCAAAGTGAGCGAACAGAAAAAAAATCGGAATCAAATCAATATTTGGTATGATTACCCTTTGTTTTCAAACCAGCAATAATTCTTACACTTGTACACTTTGTACACTTGCACAAAGTCAGGGATTTTGCAGGATTAAAGTCAGGTTAATCAATTATACCAAGCAGGTGCCAGTGGTCTTCAATTCCATATGTAGGTTGAAATGCAGTCATTAACTGAAATGTAAACAGCTGTGCAGGAGGCTTAAAACTGGGTGAGGAACAGCCAAGGCTGGATTAAGAACATCATGGGCATGGTGTTGAGGATTTTGGTGGGGCTTTTTATAAAAATAAATAAAAATGCAAACTATTTTTTGTTATAACAAATTAACCACTTGGCGACCAGCCGCCATCATTATACTGCAGCAGGTCGGCACGATCCCGCGAACCGCCGTAGCTGTACGTCGGCTAGTTTGAGTGGGATAGCAGGCGCGCACATGAGCCCCCTGCACTGCGGGGGTGCTGATGCTCCTGGCCGATGGTCATGATAACCACTGGCCATGAGCGATCGTGGGCACGAGAGGCAGAACAGGGACATGTGTGTGTGTAAACAGTATTTACAGGAGAGGAGTGTGGACGCTATGATACTGAGCAGTATGTATAGGAGAAGAGTGTGGAGGATATGACAGTGGGCAGTATGTACAGGAGAGGAGTGTGGAGGGTATGACAGTGGGCAGTATGTACAGGAGAGGAGTGTAGAGGGGTATGACAGTGGGCAGTATGTACAGGAGAGGAGTGTGGAGGGTATGACAGTGGGCAGTATGTACAGGAGAGGAATGTGGAGGGTATGACAGTGAGCAGTATGTACAGGAGAGAAATGTGGAGGGTATGACAGCGGGCACTATGTACAGGAGAGAAGTGTATGACAGTGGGCAGTATGTACAGGAGAGGATTGTGGGGGTATGACAGTGGGCACTATGTATAAGAGACAAGCATGGAGGGTATGACAGTCAGGGCCATCTTAAGAGCATTATAGGCCCCCGGGCAATACAGTGCACTGGGGCCCTGTCTACACGATCACGCACGAGAATAAAAATGCAAATTATCAATAAGGCTATGTTTATTGGTATTCAACAAAATCAGTATTTAAACATTAACACAACGTTTGGAAAATAGAACACGAGTTTGATGGGCAGAGTGGCAGCTTTTGAGGGGCACAGAGAGTGGCTGCGTTTGATGCACAACTTGAACTTACTTAAAAGTAGACATTGTTAGACTTACTTGAGGCCGCCGGCCTGGTGCAGTAGAGTGTGTCACTCACAGCAGCAAGGCAGCGCCAGCTATCAAGGGCCGTCTTTTGGCTCCGCTCCCTCTCCATGCTGTCTGAAGAACATGGCAGAGGTGGGCCGGAGCCTGTTCACTAGCCACTGGGGCAGCCACGGTGCGCTATGAATGCTGGGGCGGCCGCGGCCTCTGATTGACGTCACAGCTTGCTAGCTAGATGACGGCCGGCGAAGTGAGCAACCAGTGCAGTCAGTCAATTTAAGCAGCAGATTGCAGCGCTGAGGATCAGCCCTGGATGGGGCCCTCCAGACAAGTGGGGCCGCTGGGCAACTGCCCAGCATGCCCAATGAAAAAAACGACCCGGATGACAGTGGGCACTATGTATAGTAGAGAAGTGTGGTGGGTCTGACAGTGGGCACTATGTATAGGAGAGAAGTGTGGAGGTTTGACAGCGGGCACTATGTATAGGAGATGTGTGTGGAGGGTATGACAGTGAGAATTATGTACAGGAGAGGAGTGTGTAGGGTATGACAGCCGGCACTATGTACAGGTGAGGAGGATGAAGGAATCTGGGAAGGAAAAATTTAAAGGTTTGTGGAATGATGTTTAGGGACTGCGTAGTGGTTAAGCGGGCCATACATGGATTGAAATGAAGCCAATTAAGCAGAGACCAGCCATAGTCGATCTATGTATGGGCTAGCTGGTTGTACACAAGTCAATCTATTAATCAACTTGAGTACAACCAGCCTTTTCCCAAAACAATCAGTGCTGCTTGCTATAGTTAGCAACACTGATGATTGTATTGTGTGGGTAGGGAAGGCTCCCCACTGACAGAACACAATAACACTGCAGGAGTGATTCCCTCATCCACAGGTCAGCAGGTGAGAGGGTGTGTGGGGACAGGCTGGGGAGAGATGTCTGTCAGCAGGGGGATGTGAGGTGGTCATGGAGGGATATCAATCAGTGGGTGGGGGCAGTAACTGGGACCTTTCTTTATAACTAATATCCTCCAGACCCTTTATTAGCTTTGTTGCCCTTCTTTGTACTCATTCCATTTCCAGTACATCCTTCCTGAGAACTGGTGTCCAGAACTGGATAGCATACTCCAGGTGAGGACAGACCAGAGTCTTGTAGAGCGGGAGAATTATCGCTTTATCTCTTGAAATAATCCCCTTTTTAATGCATGCCAATATTCTGTTTGCTTTGTTATCAGCAGCTTGGTATTGCATGCCATTGCTGAGCCTATTATCTACTAGTACCCCCAGGTCCTTTTCCATCCTAGATTTCCCCAGAGGTCCCCCCCCCATCCCCCCAGTGAGAAGATTGCATTTATATTTTAGCCACCCAAATGCATTATTTTACATTTTTCCACATTAAACCTCATTTGCCATGTAGTTGCTCACCCCATTAATTCGTTCAGATCTTCTTGCAAGGTTTCCACATCCTGCAGAGAAGTTATTACCCTGCTTAGCTTAGTATCGTCCGCAAATACAGAAACTGAACTGTTTACCCCATCCTCCAGGCCATTTATGAACAAAATAATTAGGATTGGTCCCAGCACAGAACCCTGGGGGACCCCACTTTCCACCCCTGGCCATTCTGAGTACTCCCCATTTATCACCACCCTCTGAACTCCCCCTTGTAGCCAGGTTTCAATCCATGTACACACCCTATGGTCCATGCCAACGGACCTTACTTTGTACAGTAAACGTTTATGGGGAACTGTGTCAAATGCTTTTGCAAAATCCAGATACACCACATCTACTGGCCTTCCTTTATCTAGATGGCTGCTCACCTCCTCATAGAAGGTTAATAGGTTGGTTTGGCAAGAACGATTCTTCATGAATCCATGCTAATTACTGCTAATGATATTGTTTTCATTACTAAAATCTTGTATATAGTCCCTTATCATCCCTTCCAGAAGCTTGCATACAATTGATGTTAGGCTAACTGGTCTGTAATTCCCAGGGATATATTTTGGCCCTTTTTTAAGTATTGGTGCTACATTGGCTTTTCTCCAATCAGCTGGTACCATTCCAGTTAGTAGACTGTCAGTAAAAATTAGGAACAATGGTCTGGCAATTACTTGACTGAGTTCCCTAAGGACCCTCGGGTGCAAGCTATCTGGTCCCGGTGACTTATGAATGTTAAGTTTTCCAAGTCTATCTATAATTCTGTCCTCTGTTAGCCATGAGGATGCTTCCTGTGATGTGTCATGAGGATAAACACTGCAGTTTTGGTTACTGAAGCCCCCGATTCCATTGTGAAGACTGAGGAGAAGAATAAATTCAATACCTTCGCCATCTCCCCATCCTTTGTAACCAGATTTCCTTCCTCATTCTTAATAGGGCCAATATGGTCTGTCTTCTCTTTTTTACTGTATATATTTAAAGAATTTCTTGGGATTTTTTTCTTTGCTCTCCTCCACTATGTGTCTTTCGTGTTCTATCCTAGCCGCCCTAATCGCATCCTTACATTTCTTGTTGCATTCTTTGTAAAGTCTGAATGCTGATGATGATCCCTCAGCCTTGTATTTTTTAAATGGCCTTCTCCTTTGCTTTTATGTGCATTTTTACATTTGATTTTAGCCATCCAGGACTTTTTTTCGCTCTTTTAAATGTATTTCCCAATGGGATGCTCTGACTCTTGCCCTTATTTAATATGCTCTTAAAGCAATCCCATCTCTCCTCTGTGTTCTTTGTTCCTAAGATTCTATTCCAATTTATATCTTCTAGCAAGGTTCGTAGTTTAGGGAAGCTGTCTCTTTTGAAATTCAGTGTCTTTGTATTCCCCTTATGTTTCCTATTTGTGTGATTTATACTGAAGCTAATTGACCTGTGATCACTATTTCCTAAATTGCCTCTTATTTCCACATCTGTGATCAGGTCTGTATTGTTGGTAATCAGTAGGTCTAGTAACACTTTGTTTCTAGTTGGTGCATCTACCATCTGACCCATGAAATTGTCCTGCAAGACATTTAGGAACTGATGAGCATTAGACGAATGCGCAGTTCCTTCCACTCAGTCTGTCTGGATAATTAAAATCACCCATTATGATGACACTTCCCATCCTTGCTGCTAATCCAAATTGTCATAGGAGGTCCGTCTCCCCCTACTCCCTCGGGTTAGGGGGCCTATAGCATACTCCCAGTATTATTTTCCCTTTAGTTTCATCCATTTGGAGCTCTACCCATAAGGATTCCACCTCCTCCCTAGCTCTCTTAGTGATGTCATCTCTCACATTCACTTGTACATTATTCTTGATATACAGGCATACCCCTCCGCCTTTTTTGCCCTCTCTATCCCTGCGATAAAGGGAATATCCTTGAATGGTTGCCAGCTAATCATAAGAGCTGTTGAGCCAAGTCTCTGAAATTCCCACAAAATCGAGATCCTCCTTGTACAACAGAATCTCTAGTTCTCCAATCTTGTCCGCAGGCACCTGGCATTGGTGAACATGTCATGTAGTTTAGACCAGTTGCATACTGTCCTCTTATTGGGTGTTCCGAGATTGCAAATAGGACTTGTTACTATACCTACCTTGGGTTTGTGTTCTTTAGTCAACCTACCACTAATGCCCCCCTATACTACCCTTTGGAATATGTTCCTCGCAGACTATCTCTACCTCTGAACCCCCCCACTCGCCTAGTTTAAAAGCTCCTCTAACTTTTCGGCCAACTCCCAGCAGATCTGTACCCTCCTCATTTAGGTGCAGTCCGTCCCTTCTATAGAACTGGTGACTGACTGAGAAGTTGGCCCCCAGTTCTCCAGGAACCCAAACCCCTCTATACTACACCAGCTCCTCAGCCATTTGTTTACTTCCCTAATCTCCCTCTGCCTTTCTGATGTGGCTCAATGTACCGGTAGTATTTCTGAGAATACTACCTTGGATGTCCTTTTCCTCAATTCAGCTCCTAAGTCCCCTAAAATTGTTCTTTAGGACACTCCATCTGCCTCTGACTTTGTCAGTAATCTGTCCACCAGATCCATGAGGTGCCAAAACCGAGCGCCCGGTAGACAGCATACAGTTCGGCGCTTCAGGTCTATGTGACAGATTGCCCTCTCTGTCCTTCTAAGAATTGAGTCCCCTGCCACCAGTGATGTAAGTAACTGAGTTAAAATAAACTGAGTTACCTAACGCAGTTACTTTAGAGGGTAACGAGTAATCTAACTGATTACTTTTCCCCTCATGGTAACTCAGTTCCCATTACTTTGGCTTAGTTACCCCAATTACATCTACCGCCACTAGATGGCAGTAGTGTAATTATGGTGTCCTGCCGAAAAAGTTCCCCCGCCGGATAAGGACCCCCTGTACTGCACAGGCGCAGCGCTTGCGCAGTACGAAGGACTACGGAGCTTCCGAAAATTGCCGAACCTAAACAGCTCTGAGTGAACTCTACACCGCGCAGGTGCAGTTAACATGTAATTGTACGAGGTGATGCCGCACGCTCCTGATGCTCGTGCTACTCTGCAAGGGACGTCTATCGTGTAAGTAAGGGGCGGGTCTAGTATTACTGTAACCAAGGGGTGCATTTATTATTATTGTTATATATGGAGCTCTGCCCATTAATTTAACATTCGCCCTCTTCTGTAGCCATCCGCCCCTTACACGATATAATAATAATAGACCCGCCCCTTGCTTACACGCTATAACAGACCTGCCCCTTGGTCAGAGTAATAATAGAGCAGCCCCTTGGTTACACGATATATAACAATAATAATAAATGCGCCCCCTGGTTACAGTAATAGTAGACCCGCCCCTTAGTTACACGTATAGAATATTTAAAAAAAAAAGTCAGTTACTTTGCTACGTAACTAATTACTTTTCCAATGTAGTAACTGAGTTACTAACGCAATTACTTTTTGGGAGAAGTAATTTATAACTTAACTAATTACTTTTTTAAAGTAAGATGACCAACACTGCCTGCCACCAGAATCTGTCTTTCCTTTATCTTCGCTCCTTCTCCCTACTCTCACTGGAGGAGTTTTTCCCCTGGCAGCTAGGGGAGTCCCTCTGCTCCAGCAGTGCTGGTCCCTGACTGGTTTCACCAATGTCACTCAATGGAAGCATACTTATTGGGATGTTCCAGCCCAGGATCGGCCTCCCTGGCCTTTTCCGCTCTATCCTTTCTGACAGTCATCTACTCTTTTCTAGTGCCTACACCTCTTTGTCTCCACCCACCTCTGTGCTGGCCCATGCCGCCACCTGCCAGGTACATTCTTGGCTCTCCTTTAATATGGAAGGACTTCTTAGTGCTGACAGTTGCTTCCTTAGATTCAGAACCTGGGTTTTCAGGGAAACAATGTGCTTTCATTTTGAATAAGAGTATTCGCCCTCGATCGGATGGTCAAGATGCCGCCAGATGTACACCGAATCACATCTCCACACCCGCCGGGCATCATACCTACTAATTTAATAAGGATTGGGGATTTTACCCAGTAAAAATTAACTAACAACTAGCTTCCTGACACTAATACTCAACATTTAACAATACACAGGTACTCAACAATACAATACACAGGTACTCACAGCCCATGTGTACTCACAGCCGGCGTGCACTCGCAGCCCACGTGTACTTGCAGTCTGCGTGCACTCGCAACCCATGTGCAGTCCGCGTGCACTCGCAGCCCATGTGCACTCGCAGCCCACGTGTACTTGCAGTCTGCGTGCACTCGCAACCCATGTGCAGTCCGCATGCACTCGCAGCCCATGTGCACTCGCAGTCCACGTGCACTTGCAGCACTCGTGTACTCACTGCCCATGTGCACTCACAATACACAGGTACACACAATAATCAGGTGCACACAATACTCAGGTACACACAATACTCAGGTACTTACAATACTCAGGTACACACAATACTCAAGTACTCACAATACTCAAGTACTCACAATACTCAGGTACTCACAATACTCAGATTACTCACAGTACAAAACAATACACATGTCCCCACTATACACAGTGAGTCTCTTCTGTTAGTTTTTTTTTTTTTTTCACAATCAAAGTTTTTATTGAGAAAATGTTGCATACATTAAGAATAACAGAATGACAATTTGTAGTGCAAGTCATAAACAAGGATAGAGACGTGTGACGTCTCAAAATTGAAACATAATAATAGAAAACACAACGTTTATGCATTGCAAGACTTAACGTAATGCCTAAGAGATCAATTATCAATTAATGTGTGGAAGAGAGTGGGGGTAAATGGGGTAGATTTAGGATGGAATTTGGGGGGGTATGGGAGAATAGAGGTGGGAGGGGGGGGAGAAGAGAGAATAAAAAAAAAAGGGGGGGGGGGGTGTTGGAGTGCTTAGAAGCAATATCAGGTGTAATTTTCGCTACTATTATGTAATGGATGAGCGGAATTAATCAGTGTTCAGATCCATGGTTTCTGTGGTGTTTAGGTGGCTATAGCAGTGTATTCGCTGGATAACTAGCCAAGGTTGCCATAGTGAATTAAAACTAGAACCATCTTCTTTTTTCATCGCCAGTACTGTTAGTTATGACTTTGACAACTCTGTACCTGATAAAACGCCCCTGCAGGGCTTGTCAGCGCCTACAGTCTCCCCCGGTCAGCCTGCCTGTTCCTGCTCACTCCGCTCCCCTGTCTGCCTGTCACTCTCCCCCTCCAGTTTGCAGCACACTAACCTGCCACTTCCCGGTCAGACTTGTCACCTCGCGGTTTCCCAGTACTGTCCTCCCGCTCCAGATGGCCCATGCCCACCACCACTCTCAGTCCCCTGGGTCACCCGGCGCCTCTTCTCCTGTCTGGGGGGGGGTCGGTCCTGTCCGTACTCGCTCACACACCCAAGCAGTCATACACACACAACACACGCTGTTCTCGGACACCACGCTGCTCCGCTCTTTAAATCACCTTTGGCTAAACAAAAACAGCATTATTTTGAAATGGTACTCTAATAACACACACAGTCTTTGATTGCAGCAATATGTGTAGTGAGAATTCGACCGGAGTTCAATGTAAAATTCAATTCGAATTTCAGTCCACATTCGGGTATTCGGATATACAGGGCTTTTTTTCTCAAACAATAGGTGCTGGAACTCAACCACGACCCCCCAAATCCCCTCCCCCCACACACACCCTCGAAATCACATCAACCAGTGGGTGCGGTCATATTTCAAAAACAGTAAAAGGGTTTTAAAGGGGCATTAAATATCAGGATTACATTACATACAGAGTGCAGAGTTCATGGGGGTTACACACAGAGTGCAGAGCTGTCACTTGTAAACAAATAAACCAGACTTCTTTGTTTACAGGTGATTGTGGTGAGCAGGCACCAAAGGGTCTGAGTCAGAGGTGGTGGAACTGAGTTCCATCAAGTTCCCCCTAAAATAAAGATATATCTGAATAACGAAAAGTTTGTCCGAATATTAATTTTGTAACGTATCGAAATACACATGTCTATCAATAAATAAATATCTTCAGTGTAAGGAAGTACAAGGAGTCCTGGAATAGATGGTTTGTCCCCCACAGAGCCCTGATCTCAACATCATTGAGTCTGTTTGGAATTACATGAAGAGACATGATGATTTAAGGCAGCCGGCAGCCACAGAAGACCTGTGGTTAGTTTTCCAAGATGTTTGGAACAACCTACCTGCAGAGTTCCTTCACAAACTGTGTGTAAGTGTACCTAGAAGAATTGATGCTGTTTTGAAGGCCAACGGTGGTCACACCAAATATTGAATTGGATTTGGAATTCTCTTCTTTTCATTTACTTTCCATTATGTTAATTGATAAAAATAAACTGTTTACAATTCTATTTCTGAAAGCATTCCTAATTTACAGCATTGTTCACACATGCCTAAAATGTTTGCAAAGTAGTGTATATATAAATAGAAAGTCACATTCTACAAGTATATAAATGCCATAAAATTATTATTTTTTTTGCTATAGATGTCCTGTAGTATTTGCAGGCAATCCCTGTGCAATAAACCTCACATACGGTTCAGCAGCCAAAGCTTGTCACACTGAATTCTCATTCACACACTATTCCTTTGCAAGGATCTTCTGTTATTTATTGCTATGTGTGTTGACTTAGCGCTCGGTTTGTGTATTCCGGTGCAATTACTGTTTTGTTGGACAAGAACTGAAGCATGCTGTTTCGGCAAACTGTCAATCATCCGCCCTCGATTCTCCCTCTCGCTCTTATCTTCCGGTGCTGTGTTGTTATGGGTTCCCTCCAGCGAGTCACGAAGACATTGATTAGCGTGCGCCATGTTTAATAATTCAGCACCGGCTTTTTTGGCGTCACTGTCAGGTTATGCCTACAGCCGCAAATGAGCAGTTGTTTTTTTTTAAAGCATTAAAAGCATACCTTTGCTTTGTTTCACAGTTCTAGAAGATTGTATATTTTGTAAAACTGGGCAGTACGGAATAAATCTTTCTCCAAAAAGTAAAAAATTCAGCTGTGAATTACAAAAGATCCCCTTGTAATGACAACTGTAGTGGGTGGAGCGGGGCTGCACTTAGAAACTACGGGGGACCCATACAGACAAACTGACATGGAGCCCCATATACCCAATGCTTCAGTTATGAATGAACACAGTGGGTGATCAGTAGTGATCACTCATTGTGTTCATTCAGGAAAGGAAGGGTCTGGTAAATATGACTTATTTACTGGACCCTCCTGCCACTCTAGGTCCTGAAGGATCCTATCGTGCGCTTGCAGCTGCAGGCAGGAAGGAAAGGAGGGAAGCTGGCAGCACTGTGGGGTGTAGGGGGGGCACAGAGGGAGGCCTGGGTGGCAGGGGGAAATGTATGGTGGACAGTGAGGGTGATCGTGTGGTGGGGGGGGGGGCAACTACTGGAACCAATCCTTTGTGTGGCGGAGAAGGAGAAGAAGCCAGCTTTCAGATGCTGCAGAAAGAGCCATACCCAGCTCTTTCTGGTCCCAGTAATTGCCTCTCTGCCACACCAATCCTCCCCTGCCCCTTCCTGCCCACATCTGAATCACACTGCTGCCTGGGCCGCCTTTCTGACCCAGGCCCTGTACAGGAGGACTGGTGGTACCCCCTTATCCATGGCCCTTTGGGGTGGAGGAACTTGACTAGCCTGCACAAAGTCCTGACCTCAACCCGATAGAACATCTTTGGGGTGAATTAGAGTGGAGACTGCAAGCCAGGCCTTCTCATACAACATCAGTGCCTGACCTTACAAATGCGCTTCTGGAAGAATGGTCAAACATTCCCATAGACACACTTCTAAACCTTGTGGACAGCCTTCCCAGAAGAGTTGAAGCTGTTGTAGCTGCAAAGGGTGGGCCAACTCAATATTGAACCCTACGGACTAAGACTGGGATGCCATTAAAGTTCATGTGTGTGTAAAGGCAGACGTCACAATACTTTCGGTTATTAAGTGTATATGCACGTGATTCTGCACAGAACGGCCACCCTGTGGCAGTAGATCCTGAAGGCCCCTTACCAGATGACCAGCTATCAGCCAATGAAAGCTGATCACGTGATGTAAACAGAACATGCTGATCACCGGCTTCAGTGCAAGGGACATCGGTCTCAAAGAGAAAAAGGCGAAGCCACCTCATCTCTGCCCACCAATACTGCCTTCCAGTGCATAAGTGCCAGCAATCAGTCCCAGCAATCAATGCCCACTAATGCCACCTATCAATGCCCACCAGTGGTGCCAATCAGTGCCTCATCAGTGCCACCCAGCAGTGCTGCCTATCAGTGTCACTTACCAGTGCCGTTTAGTGCCCCCCACTGCCCCCCATCAGTGCCCATCACTGCCCCCCATCAGTGCCAGCTATCAGTGCCAGCTATTAGTGCCCTTCAGTGCCACCTATCAATGCCCTTCAGTGCTGCCCATCAGTGCCACCCATCAGTGCCACCTCTCAGTGCCCACCAATGGCACCTATCAGTGCCCACCAGTGCCACCTCATCAGTGCCCACCAGTGCCACCTCATCAGTGCCCACCAGTTCCACCTATTAGTGCCCATCAGTGCCGCCTATTAGTGCCCATCAGTGCCGCCTTATCAGTGCCCATCAATGCAGCCTATCAGTGCCCATCAGTGCAGCCTCATCAGCGTACATCAATGAAGGAGAAAAATTACCTGTTTTCAAAATGTATTAACAAAATATAAAACGGTTTTGTATTTTTTTTTAAATGTCGGTCTTTTTACATTTTTTTAACAAAAAATTAAAAAACACAGAGGTGATCAAATACCACCAAAAGTAAGCTCTATTTGTGAGGAAAAAAAATGATAAAAATTAACTAATTTGGGTACAGTGTTGTATGACCGTGCAATTGTCATTCAAAGAGTGACAGCGCTGAAAGCTGAAAATTGGTCTGGGCAGGAGGTGGATTTAGGTGCCCAGTAAGCAAGTGGTTAAACGTTAGCTTTAATTTCACCTTCCTTATTGGCCCAATCCCTTTCACCAAAATGCTACAGAAAATTTGGGGGAAATAAAGTTTCAGTATTTTTGCTGATCACAAATCACCATCAAACTATCAACTGCCCATCTGCTGTACTAACAGATTTTTCCAGCGTAAGGAAGGGAGAATTAGTGACAGCGCTGGGTAGGCTGGCCTCCTTTTGAAGTACGGCATCGGTAAACCCTAATAATGGTGCCTTTGATTATTCTTTCTTCCCTCCCCGCTGTGCCCCACTGCCTACATTACAGCGTTTAATTTGCCACTTCACAAGATGTTTTTCTATACTGTCACAATGCATTACGCCTTTTATAATGAATATCACAGGAGCACAGCAGCCCTTGGCGGCCCGTTTGCCTTCTACGAGTTTAATAATCCCCAGCTAGACAATGTCACCGAATCAGACGCAAGCCCTAATGCTATGATCAATTGCATCTTGCATTTAATTAGGATTAGCTGACTAATTATACCACTCCATTCTATACAAGGCATACTTCACATGTTATAGATGCATCATAATTACAGTAACCAGTAGGGTGTTCTGATTCCCAAGATTCCCAGCGGTTAGGAGTCGCAGGAGTTTTCCAGAAAACAAAGAATGCGCTTTTTGAATGGAAAACTTTACGGATGTAAAACGAAAATATGATTTGTAATAAATAGGGTAATCGTGTTTTTATAGGCATTACAACTATTTCATTTAGGTGTCATTCACACCGGCGCACTGATCTGTGTGCCCACGCGAAGGGTCGTCTTCTCCTGCACAGGGCGCACAGGTGTACTTTACTGCATGCAGACAGTTCCTATTCATGTCCATTGGGGCGCAGCAGTAGACATGTGCGATTCATTCCGTTCCAAATTGAAATTCTGACAAATTTTTCATTATTCGGAAATTCGGATGTATCCATAGTAACGAATTTAAACAAATCTGAAATAACAAATCAGATTTTCGGAGGAAATTAGAATTCGAATAGTTTTCAAATCGAATTCGAATAGTTTTTGAATCAAATTTGAATAGTTTTCTAATCAAATTCGAATAGTTTTCTAATCAAATTCGAATAGTTTTTGAATCAAATTTGAATAGTTTTCTAATCAAATTCGAATCGTTTTCTAATCAAATTTGAATAGTTTTCTAATGGAATTTGAATCATTTTCTAATCGAATCTGAATAATTTTCTAATCGAATTTGAATAGTTTTCTAATCAAATTTGAATACTTTTCTAATCGAATTTGAATACTTTTCTAATTCGAATTTGAATAATTTTCTAATCTAATTTGAATAGTTTTCTTATCTAATTTGAATCCTTTTTGAATCTAATTCTAATAGTTTTCTAATCGAATTTGAATAGTTTTCTAATCAAATTTGAATTTCTAAAGAAAATAAAATAGAATAGAAAATAAAGAAATAGCATAGAAAATAATTACAATAGAGTAGAACAGAATAGAAAATAAAAGAATAGAAAAAAAAGGGATAGAATAGAAAATAGAAGAATAGAAAAATAAGGGATTGAATAGAAAATAAAAGAAAAGAATAAAATAGAATAGAAATTAAAGGAATAGAATAGAATACAAAATAAAATAGAATATAACCATCTTCTGAAATTCAAAGTTCAAATAGGATAAATTTAAATTCAAATAGTATAGAAAATAAAAGAATATAACCATTTCCAAAAATTCAAATAAAATAAATACGTATGTACGGGGGGCACGTGGAAGCAATTAGGTGACTGTACAGATGCCCAATCTCTTCTATCTGACAGCTGATAGCTGCTGCTAAAGATGTACCTAACCAATCAACAGGCTTAGGGGGCCTGCTGAGTATTATTACACTTCCTGGAACATGCTCTTCCCTCTGGGGCTTCTGCCCTGAGTAGATGTATCTGTAACATCATTCAACTGAACATCCAACATCCATCTCAAACCTAAAACATTTTGCATCTTCAACATCTTCAACATCTGTCTAGACCTAGTCTTAGGCCCCTTTCACATGCAGCAGATCTGCCCGCTCAGCAGGGGATCTCTACGTTGATCCTCGCTGAGCAGGCAGATGATAGGTCCGTGTCCACTCCGCTTTGCAGAGAGGACATGGACACTGCTCTCTATGGGGCTGTTTGAAGGAAACGGACTGCCTGTCCATTTCCATCTGACTGTCATCCGATCCGCCAGATTGATGGGGAATGGATCACCATCATTTGTTAATAGTGTACAGGACTGGATCAGATGTGAAAGGGATCTTATGGCCTGGGGTAGCTGTAAGTATCTCCCCACCTGGGAATAAAGTGGAAGTTACTGGCTTCCATGGAGTGTTACTTTTGAGGTTAGAGCAGGGGTCTCCAAACTTTTCAGTAAGAGGGTCACATCGTATATTGTACAAATATTTGGGGGCCAAAAAATCTCCATCAGAGTCCATCTTACATTAGGGTCCCTATCAGTGCACCCCCTGACAACAGGGTCCCATCAGATTTCCCTGTACATTAAAGTCCCCATCATAGTAGTTCCTGCATCAGGGTCCCCATCAGAGTTCTTCTTACATCAGGGTCCCTATCAGAGTCCTCCTTACATCAGGGTCCCCATCAGAGCCTTCTTTACAATAGAGTCTCCACCACAGTCCTCATTATAATAAGGTCCCCATTAGAGTTACTCTTTTAGATTATGGTCCCCATCAGAGTTCCCTGTTATATGATGGAAGAAACAGAAGCAGATACCATAGGTAGCCTCTGCTGACCTTTATCCTCAAGCTGTGCACATTAAAGAGGTTCTAAAGGCAGAAAGTTTTTGTACTCTAATGCATTCTTTGCATTAAAGTGGATGTAAACCCAAAATTTTTTTTTTTAATGTCATAATGTAGCGAATAATATTTCCTTTCATTTGAGCCCCCTTGCTGTGAGTGACAGGTGATTTACATATCATGCACTAGCCTGAGACAGGCACATCCGGTGTAAAAAGTTCACAATTCACATCCCCCTCCCCTCCCCTCCAACTCTCCCAGCTTTACTCTGTTGTGACTGGATGTTTCTCATCATGGGATGCAGTGAACAGTCAGCAGACTATAGACAGACAAGTGATTTAGGGGATATGTATGTAGTCAGAGCTGGGCAGAGTAGAACATCCAGTGATCTGATGATAACCTGTCTCAGGCTAGTGCATGAGATATGTAAATCACCTGTCACTCACAGCAAGGGGGCGTTTTTGACAAAGTTTTCAAGACTTTGTCAAGATTTCTCTAGCTGAACAATAAAAGAGGATTGCTCAGGCCTCGAGTAAATCTGTGTGGCAAGACTGGGCTCAAATGAAAGGAAATCTTATTCTCTACATTAGGACATCAAAAAAATATATAATAATGTTGGGTTTACATCCACTTTAAGGTAAAAACCCTTCTTTATGGAGCCTGCTTCCCCATGCTTGCTATGGGGGCACTCAGCAGGTGGGAAGGAAGCCAGAAGCGCCAACAGGGGACACAGGAAGAGGAGGATCAGGGCTGCTCTTTGCAAAACCATTGCACAGAGCAGGTAACTATAACATGTTTATTTTTTTTAAATTTCCAATCACTTTAAGGATACACCACTGACCTTAGCTGTGATGTGGCCACAGGCCATAGTTTAAAGGCCGTTGACCTAGAGGAAGCAGACACAAACGCATGTATAAAACTATTTTTTTTAAAAAAATGGGCAGACTCGGTGGACCACTTGATCTTTTTTCTGCTGTCACTTTTCTATGTTTCTATGTTTATGAAAGACATGCAGAAGACTAATGACTGTGTCCGGGGAAAACCTACAGGTATCCAATACCCTCTCCACCCTTCTCCATTTTATTTATATGCACTAGTGCTATAAAATCTTTTTTTTTTCTATTCTGTTTATTGTTTTTTTTTTTTTCATACATCATACAAACATTAGATGTGACAACGCGACACTATCCCTTCTTGGCCTACCATGGCCTAGGAATTTATCTGACTAACAAAGTCCAACTCTCTATCTCAACACTCATACAATAACCCCTCCCTTCCCCCCTCCCCTAAAGTCACAGCTCAACGTAATAAGTCAATTCAGTTTTCCAGGTCCATGCGAATATATAAGAAGCCAACGACACAGCTCATCCCTGACAATTGGGACATTTACTCATTATTCCTCCTATGAGGCTTTCAACTTGCATAAGTCAGCTTTCGTAAATTTTTTCAAAATGGCATGATGATCTCCATACTACTTAGCTCAACAGTCTATACATCTCTATTGTTAGCCTACAATATTCTCAGATTTATACCATGCCTGCCAGACTGTCAAGATTTTTTCCACAGTCCCTAGCTGTATATGTAGCCCTGTAGTGTGGCATCATGGAGTTTACCAGGCCTTTCCAGGATGCCAAACTCGGAGCCCCTTGTTTTTTTCCAGTTAAGGAATATGGCTTTCCTCCCATAGAACAGTAATATGTTAAGTAGGGTTCTCAGTACAGGAGATGGCACTACCATGTCTACCAGACCTAGCAGACATACCCTCATTGTCATCGGTACAGGCACAACCAGGAGGTCCGATATACAGGAAGAGATTTTCGACCAATATTGTTGGATATGTGGACACAGCTAGAAAATGTGGTCAGCATCACCTGGTGAGTGGGAGCATCTCAAACACTCCGCTGAGGCTGTATGAAAGATTTTGGCTAGCTTAGCCGGGGGTTTAGTAACTCCTGTGTAGGAATTTAAATTGTATCAATATGTCTCTTGCAGATACTAGATGTTTGAATTGTTGCATACAAAGGTCATCCCAATCCTCCCCCTGTATACCTGGGACTTCCACCGCCCATCCTTCTCTACACCTGGATAGTGCCTGAGGCGTATTTTTAAAAGATTCTTTGTAAGTTACTGAGAGTGGTTTAGTTAATTCCTCAACTGTCAGTAGCGTTTATAGGTCCAACGGCAGGGACTCTACCGTCATCTCTTTAAACTGCATCTGATAAGCATGCCTGAGTTGGATAAAACGAAAAAAGTATGAATTAGTAAGTTCATGTTTCGTTTGAAGTTGAGGAAAAGTCAACAGTTCCCCAAAGCATGCAACATCTTTCAGTGTTTTTATCCCTTTATTGCCCATATGGAGGGATCTGGCAGATTGTAAAAATGAAAGAGTGTGGGGTTCATCCACAAGGGGGCCAATGCTGATACCCCCTTGTAGCTCAGACAGGCTAGTTTTACCGCTGCCTCCCAGGCTTTTATGGTGGCTTTCATGGATAATGTTAATCGTGAATCCGCTTTAGTTCCTCTAAAAAAGTGTGAAACGTAAGAGTTCATATGACCCTAGTTGGGCTGCCTCTAGTACCGTAGCTGTGTCACCATCATCCGCCATCAACCATCTATGAGCATACACCATCTGGCCTGCTAGGTAATATTTCTGCCATTCCGGTACTGCCAATCCACCCTGGTCCCCAGGTTCCTTCAACACTGCAATGCCTACCCTTGGGGGTTTAGGTGCCCACAAAAAAGAAGTAATGATGCTATCTATTTTCTTAAAATACGATTTTGGTACCCATGTAGGTGCATTGCATAAAAAGTACAATATCACTGGGAGAAGCTTCATTTTGAGAAGACTAATCCTGCCTATCAAGGATAACGGTAATTTGGTCCATGCCTGAGTAACTTTTGCTTGAGTAACACCAGTAACGGAAGCAGATTGAGGGGCATGCAATCATGTACATTCGCTGTAATTTTGACTCCTAGATATTTAAGGGATGTGACCCACTGAAGTGGCAAATTAGGATTTATGGGGAGAACAGAAGACTTACTCCAGTTTACCTTAAACTCAGAGTATTTTGCAAATGTTTCGAAAATACCTAGGGCCTCCTGCAGAGAATTTCTCAGATCACTGAAGAACAGAAGCATATCATCAGCATATAACGCAAGAGATGAATGTATCATACCTACTTTAATGGTCTGTATCTCCCCTGATGACCTAAGTGCAACCGCAAGTGGCTCCATGGCTAGGGCAAATAGGAAAGGGGATAGTGTGCATGCCTGTCTAGTGCGCCTTCCTACTTCAAAGAATTCAGATATGGAAGATCCCATTCACACTGCCACCATAGGATGTCTATACAGCATAGAGATCCATTTCCTAAATTGTGGCCCAAATCCCATGGATTCCAAGACTTTGAACATAAACTCCCAGTCGACCGAGTCAAAAGCTTTCTCAATATCTATTGAGACTACAATTCTAGTCCTGGAGTCCATCGGATCAATTTGTAAGTGGGTGAACAGTCTCCTCAAGTTGGTATCGGTATATTTGCCTGGCATAAACCCGGTTTGATCAATGTTGACTATGGAGGGTATGATGTTAGCCAGTCTGAGTGCTAGTACTTTAGTCAGTATTTTTAAGTCCATGTTTAGTATGGCTATGGGTTGGTAAGAGGCACACTCAGCTGGATCCTTCCCTGGTTTAAGCAGGAGAATCATATTTGCCTCCAACATGGAGTCCGGCAGTGTGTCAGGCTCATGAAAGTGTTCCAGCAGCAAATTCAGCCTGGTAGCCAGAAGTTGTACATTTGATTTGTAAAAATCCGCTGGAAGACCATCTGGTCCCGGTGCTTTTTGGGGAGGGAAATTAAAGATTGCGCTCTGTATTTCCTTCACTGTGATTTTAGCATCCAGGTCATTGCTGTCACCCTCCATCAACCTCGGGAGCTGTAGACCCCCTAACAGAGAGTCTAATTCTGCTTCGTCATACTGTGGGATAGGGGAGTATAGTGATGAGAAAAATTTAACAAACTCCTGCATAATAAGTGCTGGGTCCATAAAGGTTGCGCCTCCACTATCTCTAATCATGGGAATGCTGGTGATCGGGTGATAGTCGGCCACCAACATCGCCAGAAGCTTCCCAATCTCGTCCTCTTCTGCAAATATTGTATGTATCTGTTTTGTCCTCACCGAGTGGGTGAGTCCTGCTATATAAAGGCGATAAGAGGCAGCGCGCTTCTAGTAGAGAGTTATACGAGGCCCCAGAAGGAGATCTCGCATGAGCCTCCGCACTCTGCCTCTCTCGCTGCTGCAGCAGCCCGAGTTCTTCATTATCATTTGAGCGGGCTGTTTTAAGTGCTGCAATGCATTCCCCTCTCACTACTGCCTTAAATGCGTCCCACACCACTGGAGGACACGTAGATTCCGCATTTGCGGCCCAGTATGTCCTAATTGGTTCCTCCAGTTGAGCAGAGACCTGTTAATGCTGCAACCCTCCCGGAGAGAGTCTCCACCCCCCTCTCCGCACCCCGGACACAAACGTTAAGATGACAGACAAGGAAGATGAACATTTACCAATAAAAGGGGAGATGGAGAAGATGCTCTTAAGACTTGAAAACGCTATAAAAGCAGACATTGGCTCCCTGAGGTCAGACCTAGGTTCCCTTTTAATACGAGTGGAAGCAGTAGAGGAGAAAACAGAAAAATTGGACCAAGGGATGAACAAGTTTCAGGAGCAGCTGCATAAAGAGCGGATCAACAGAAGGAGATTACAATACAGAATTGAGGATCAGGAAAATCGCAGCAGACGACAAAATATAAGAATTAGATCTGTACCGGAAACCAGAGGGGAAGATCTCAAGCGGACTATCCAAAAAATTCTCGGCCCAATCCTCGACAAAGGAGAAGAAGAATTCCCTAGGACCGATAGAATACATCGGGTCGGCAAGCCAAGGGACTACAATACAGACCGCCCAAGGGACATTATTGTACGTTTTACTTTTTATGAAGATAAAGCTGAGATCTGGGCAAAGATAAAGAGGCCCACGCAGATACAGTATGAAGGGATAGACTTACAGATTTACATGGACCTGGCACCCGAAACGCTGGACAGAAGACGATTGTTAAGACCCCTCCTGGAGAGCATGCGGACGCGAAACATTCGATATAGTTGGGGGTTTCCCGCCTGCCTGATTGGCTTCAGAGAGGGGATCTCGGCAAAATGAGTATTCCCAGAGGACTTACGAGAGTTTTGTGAAAAATTGGACCTACCAATTCCAGAGTTGCCCGGCTGGTTGGATGATTAGACAGTTCGGGGGGGGGGGCGGGTGGGGGGGGCTCTGGGGGGGAGCGCGGGCCGGAGAGGGACGGGATAACGCGCAGACCTCCTCAAAGGATGGTCAAGAATATCGGGACCATAGGCGAGCCGGGGGCCATGGTAAGGCCACGTGGGGAGTGGGGAGCTAAGCCCGGGATAGGGAGGGGAGGGGTAGGTAGGGAGGGAGGAGAGGGGGGGAGGGAGAAAGGGGGGGTGAGGAAGGGGGACCTGACCAGAAAGATTGGGGGACTAGGATAAGAGGATTGAACTACTCCTAGCCATTAGAAAAGGATGCCTACTATAAACTTCATAACATACAATGTTAAGGGGCTCAACTCACCCAATAAGCGCCATAAAATTTTGAGGGAATTGGGACAATATGCCGCTGATGTGGCCTTCTTACAGGAGACACACATTTCACATAACTCAAATATCAAACTATATTCCAAAGAATTTCCCACATGGTACCATGCGGACACAGTCACCACTAGAAGTAGAGGAGTGGCAATTGGCTTCGCTAAAAAAGTGAGATTCAGCCTGGAAAAGAGGGAGTCTGACCCAGAGGGAAGATACCTTTTTTTAGAGGGTAAACTAGACGACACAAAAGTTACATTGGTTAATGTATATTCCCCTAACACCGACCCCGGGTCATACTTAATTAAAATCTTAAGGAGAGTGATGGAGTTCGGGGGGGGATGTTGATTATGATGGGGGACTTGAATTTCTGTCTAGATCCACAATGGGACAGTACGTCCCGGGCACCTGGGACTAGTAACGTACAATTACACAGAATTAAGAAAAAATTACTGGAACATCAATTGTTAGATGTCTGGCGATGCCAGCATCCTAAAGATAAAGACTTTTCGTTCTACTCCCAGGTGCACGGGACGTACTCACGAATCGACTATATTTTGCTAGAACACAGAACATTAGAACGGGTACTAGAATCAAACATCGGGATAATCTCATTATCAGACCACGCTCCGGTATGGATGAAAATACAAATGACCCCGGAAGTCAAAGCGCCCCCCAGGTGGCGACTAAACGAGGAAATAATAAGAGAGGACGTAGGAGCCGAGAAAATAGGAAAGGAACTGGAACAATATTTTAGGACGAACGACACAGAGGGGATCTCGAGTAGGACACTATGGGAGGCCCACAAAGCCTTTATAAGAGGAATCCTGATAGCCGAGGGGACAAAAAAAAAAAAAAAAGAGACAGGACTAGCAAGATAGAAAAGATTACAGACGAAATAGCTAAATTAGAACAGAGACATAAAATGTCCCAAAAACCCGATAGTTTGCTATACCTAGAAATAATAAATAAAAGAGAAGAACTTAAAAACCATATGGAACAAGAAACTAAACAAAGATTCTACCTTCTCGCCAGGGAAAAATACTACGGAAGCAATAAATCCCCAAAATATCTATCCAAAATGTTACAGGGGAAAAAAAAGCTAAATTTTATTGAGAAAATACAGGGGGACAAGGGGACCTTAGAATACACCACAAACGGAATTGCACAAATATTCAAGAGCTATTACGAGAAACTATATGCAGTAGAACACGAACGGGAGGGAGTAACATCAGATAAGACGGGAAACGTCAAGGCTTTTCTAAGGCAGGTGGGCTTAGTTAGAATGACAACAAATGATAGAGATGAGATGGAAGGACCAATCTCAGAAGAGGAAATAGTACGCGCATTGGCCGATACGGGGAACGGGAAAAGCCCAGGGCCGGACGGGTTCACGATATACTATTATAAGAGGTTCCAGAAGATCCTGATCCCATGGCTATGCAAGTATTTGAACGGTCTGGGAACAGACTATCAAATGAGCAAAGAGGCTCTGTTAGCCTCGATTACGGTCATAAAAAAAGAAGACAAAGATGGAACCTGCTGCTCGAACTATCGGCCGATATCCCTGCTAAATGCAGACACCAAACTTTTTGCCAAAATACTCGCAAGTAGAATTAAAAGGCGGATGAACAAGTTGGTACACCCAGATCAAGCTGGGTTTGTCCCAGGGAGAGAGTGTAGAGATAATGGGGTCCGTACTCTGCTCCTGTTGCTCCACTAGAGGGAGAGTGGAGGTCCCAGTCTGCTCCTGTCAACTGACGCCCAGAAGGCCTTTGACCGGGTAGACTGGGACTTCATGTTCATGACACTGGAGGAAATGGGCTTTGGCCCAAACATGCTGAGACGGATAAGGACGCTATATCATCACCCGACAGCGACAATTAAGATCAATGGCACGGACTCCTCTCCCTTCGAAATGAGGAACGGGACCAGACAGGGATGCCCATTGTCCCCCCTCCTGTTTGTTCTCTCTCTTGAACCCCTTCTGTCCACAATCCGAGGTGATTCGGGGATAGCGGGATTCAGGATAGAGAAAGAGGAACACAAACTATCTGCATACGCTGATGACGTACTATTTTACATCAATAAACCTAGTAACACCTTGCCCCGATTAATGGAGACAATCCAAAAATACGGGGAGATCTCAAACTTTAAAATAAATCTGGGGAAGTCTGAGGTGTTGAATATTAACACCAGAAACACAGAAAAGCATACACTCCAAAAGGCATTTAAATTTCCCTGGCGAGAAGAACTGAGATACCTAGGCATAAAATTAGCAACTACTATAAAAAAAATTTTTAAGTCCAATTTTGTCCCACTCTTAGATGACATTAAAAACGATATTAAAAGACTAGGGTATAGACCCCTCTCATGGTTTGGGAGAATCCAATCACTTAAGATGTTTATACTCCCTAAAATTGTATATAAAATACAAATGATGCCTATTGTACTCCCCAAATATTATTTAGTAAAGCTTAAATCCCTACTGACGGGGTTCATAAGGAAAGGGAAGAAACCTAGAATAGCTTTCTCTACCTTAAAACGTGGAAAAAATAATGGAGGGCTAGCAATTCCAGATATATCCCTATACTATAAAGCTATTGTACTCTCAAGAATCACAGAATGGATAAAAGAAAAAAAAAAAAAAGATGGGTGAACTTAGAGTGCTCCCTGAACAAGGCAAATCTAGGGAATATTATATGGAACCCCCCTAAATACAGGCTAACCGATTTAAGTAGATGTAAACTCACACAAAATACACTAAGGATATGGGACGGGATATATAAAAAATATAATGGGTATTATAACTCACCACTTATTAGTTTAAAAGAAAACTATTTTTTTGCACCAGGGATGAAGATTAACGGAGGGAACTGGATAAAGCACGAGCACGCACAGCTTAAGGATATATTAAAAGAGGGAAAGATTCTTTCACTACAGGAACTAAAAAACACAGTCGGGTTCGAGGAGATTGATGAATGGAGGTATCACCAACTCGCTGGCTTTACGCAGAGCCTCCCACGCCCCTTAAGGGAAGAGACAGAACTAACCGCACTAGAACGGATATGCCTAAATAATAACACCAGGGGCACGATATCTAGGTGGGGCGGGCTTCTGCTTGACGGGGAAGAAAGGGGGATGCCTCCATTCATCTCAAAGTGGGAAAACGAGATAGGAACACAATGTGATAGCGCCACTATTAAGAAAATACTGAAACTTACACATAGGTCTGCACATGATAATAAATCGGCTGAAATCAATTATAAAGTATTATCAAGATGGTATGTCACCCCAGACAAAGCTTGTAAATACCAACAAGATAACCAAGGGGAGTGCTGGAGAGGATGCAGGGAACCAGGCACTATGACACATATTTGGTGGAGTTGCCCCAGGATCAGGGGGTTCTGGGAAAAAGTAATACAATACATAAAGGAAATAACTAACATAACACTCCCAATGGAACCATGGACAATATTATTTCATGGGACAAAAGAAGGCTTAAAAAAATACCAAGGCTCACTCGTCCCACACCTCCTAAATGCAGCTAAGATAGCAATACCCAAGAAATGGAAATAAGTAGAGGGCCCAACAATTTGGGAATGGGTAGACGAAGTAGAAAGGATATACAACATGGAAAGGAGACAAGACGATAAGGGGAGGGCGGAGGAAAAATCAGATAAATGGAGAGGATGGAGGGCATTTAAAAAATCATGGAGCCTTACGGAACATCTTTCTTGCTCTTAACTTTTTTGGTCTTGATTTCTCTTTCTTTTTCTCTTGTACTAATTAGAACCAACAAAAAAAAAAAAAAAAATTCTGGTCAGGTCAGGGTGGGGGGGGAGGGTGGGGATTGGGGGGATTGGGGGGGGGGAGGGGGTAAATATGTTAACGGTGGTTGACTAGAGTGAATGAGCTAACGGGCCTGATCAGTGCCTAAATTATATTTGCTTTAAATAATAAAAAAAAAAAAAAGACACAAGCAGAAAAAGGGAAATATGGCTACTATGATGTGAATGGAGACGGGACACGCATGATTATTGCAGCTGATCTGAAGTCTCCCGAAATATTTCGCTGAGGTGGCAAAAAAAAAAAGATGACAGACAAGGGGTTGTGGTCAGAAAGCCCCCCGGCCATGAATGAAACCTCCGTCACAAAAGGCAGCAAAAGGTAATTTCCAAATGCCAGATCTATTCTAGCTGAGGATCTGTGAGCTGTCGATATATGAGGGAAGCATCTGTCTGTTGGATGCTTCCATCGCCATAGCTCTGTCAATCCAGTCACAGATGCCTAGCTGTTCAATTCAGAGGAGCCCACTCTGTTCGGGTTGGAGTCCAAGATGGCATTGAAGTCCCCCATCAGAACCATTGGGAGGTGCTTAAATCTAAACCAGTAAATCATACAATAGTTGTATCTTAAATGGGGGAGGCACGTAAATATTTACCAGCAATATTCTCCTATGACATATGTCTAGTTCTACCGCCACATATCTGCCTTCCGGGTCAGAGACCACCTGGTGGAGTGTACAAGGGATAGATTTACTAATAAGTAATTATACACCTCTAGCAAAAGTAGAGTAGGTTGTGTTTAGAGCCTTCTGCACCCATGTTTTTTTTAACGCTAGAACCTTGCCACCATCCAGGGGGGTCTCCCGAAGGAAGACAACATGCAGCTTGGTCTGTTTGAGGTACTGGAATATTGAGGCCCTCTTAACTTTGTGGTTCAGGCCTTGAACATTCCAAGACACGATCTTAACCTTCTCCACCATAGTTCTCAAGTATATCTATGTGGTCCCTTCCTAGTGTCATTAACTCCGCCGTGTCCCCTGTAAGGAGAGTACATATAAAACTCCCTGAAAAAAACACTATGAACACATAATACAAGTTGTTGAGCTGTGATATTTGCTATTATACCAGAACCAAACCCAGCAGCTTAGTCCCTGAACAAAACAAAAAATTTGCGGTGAAATCCCACCGTGGTGATCGAAAGTTCATCAGTTCCTTTGCTGAAATCTGCATATCTTCTGCACGCTCCATGTCCCATAGATATGGAGCAAATACAAACAGAGAATACGACTCGAGGTGGCAACACCGTAGTGTAAAAGGGGGTGTCCCCCTCCATCAGTACTGTGAGGATGTGATTCAATCATAACCGGTAAGTATCTGTAGCACCAGAACTAAAACCCTATGACAAAGTTCCAGGAGTAGCTTTCATCTCGCACCTGTCAGCCAGTTCATTCCTTCCTGCTCCCCATCTCTCAGGCCTATATATGGAAAGGGATTTGCTGGTTCTCCAGCCATCTCTCACTTTTTTGCCCAGTGAACGGTATGCATAACCAGGATACAAGTTAGGTGGATGTGCTAGGGAGCACATACATGAGAGTCAATTGCCCGGGCATAACTGGTGTAACAGGAAAACAGTGAAACAGAGAAATATAACCTCCCCTCTTGGATTTTCAAGAATTTTACTGACCCTTTGTATTGAACCCGCAGCTTGCTTGGGTATAGCATACTATATTTTATCTCTTTCTCTCTCAGGCGTTTGCACACATAATCAAAGGAGCGTCGATCTTGCTGGGTTGCAGCTGAAAAATCTGGAAACAGCATCACTCTGGCGTTTTCGTGCTTTAACTCCTGATGTTTCCTGGATTGGGTCAGTATCATGTCCCGATCACGATAGTTTAAAAACCTGACCAGGAAAGACCTAGGGAAGGCTCCCGGGGGTCTGTTTCCCGTTTTGACCATGTGGGCTTTCCACCACATATGTAGGGGGCAAGTCTGTATAAGCAGTGATAGCAGTTGCTTATACACGAGTTCAGAAAACTGTGTGGGCCTTTCCCCTCCGCTCCCTTAGGCAGTCCCCACTACCCGGATATTGTTTCTCCTCTGTCTGTCCTCAGCATCATCTGCCCTGTGCTGTAAGGACCGAACCGGATCCCGCAGCTCTGATAAATGGGCTCCTTTTGTATGTGAGGTGTCCTCCACCTCTCGTCTCTACCGTGGAGAGGCAGCCTCTGATTTTATCCAGGTCATGTCTTATTAGGGTGCATTCTGAGGACAGGTGATCTATGCTCCCCATCAACTCAGCCTTATGAGTCCATAGAGTCTATTTTTAACAACTTTGCTGTTAGAATGTTTCAGCATTAGTGCAAAAGTCACAAAAAATCCCTGTAATGCCAGTGCACTAGACTGGATACATTTTGTTTTTGGCTCTGCTGTACTGTACTGCTGAGCACCCATTTATTTATAGGTCTGGTCAGGTCTACCCCTTAACCCGGGGGTTTATTGCTCCTGACTGCCTCTGAAAGAAGCTTCCAGAAATAGAATGGGAGGATCAACTTTAGGGCTATCAATATTTATCTGACCTCAGCCTATCCCTGAGAGGGGGCATCCAGAAGGTGTGGCTGGGAAGAAGATAAATGTTTTGGAGGGTCTGATCAGAGTTTCTTCTCCTGGGGCCTCTGCCTCTGGGAGGCAGCCTGTGTTACTGAAGAGCTGTTGCTATCAGGCTTCAGCATGTGCTTGGCCTAGGGCCTGGAGGAACCTGGACTAAACAGAACTTGCTGGAGGACACTACCTTAGGAAGCTGGGCTGGAGAAGGACCCCATTTCATGGAAGAGTGTTGCAGGGAAGCTGGTTGGGAGCTGTCTCCGGACATTGTGAGTAGGACCTTTTGCCTGGAGCTCGAGGTGTGTTTGTGCTTTGAGGCCAGAGGTTGCTACATGGAATGTGATTGCTCTTACAGAGTCTCAGATTGGCTGGCTCATTGACACTTCCTGCAGCTCAGTAACTGTCTGCCCATATAAAGGTACAAGCAGAGTGCTGTAAAAAGTGTCCCTAGGAGCTTGACAATGTACCTGCCATCCACTGATGGCTCCTGTGTAAAAAAATAAGAAATTAAGATATTAAAAATATGTGCATTTATTATTTTTTTCTTAAGCCCTGGTTCACATATATGCAAATTGGATGCGCTTTGAACAGCATGACCGCTGTGCTGTCCGAAGCTTAAAGTGTTGCTAAACCCACAACAGTAAAATCAGGTGTATATGCAGCATAGCATGCTTGTTATACTCACTGTGGAAATTAAGAGTAGGGATGAGCTTTATGTTCATTTATGTTTATTGTGCCAAAAATCTAGAAATACCAAATCAAATCATTATTCATCCAAAAAAATAATGTCAAAGCAATAACTCCGAGGCCAACAATAAATAACACGTTATCTCCTCCGATTCCGTAACATGTCTGGTTGACGAACGGCACGAAATGAAAAACGTGAACTGAAAAGCGCTAAATGAAAAGCGCAAAAAGAAAAGTGCAAATCAGCACTAACCAAACTTCTACTAAAACAAAATTAACAGAAGGAGCCCAAAGGGTGACGCTAAGGAGCTGAAAAACCATGTAGTATGTCACTACGTTCATAATTGTTGGCCAACAATTGTGTGACCGTATGAATGAATGAATTAATGAGTGACTTGTATAGCGCTACCTATGCGAACTGAATCGCCTCAGGGCGCTTTTTGCCACCGGTGTCCATCTGTGATATAGCGCCACGCATAGTGCCACGCATGCTCAGATCACATTACAAGACCAAAGCTATTGGCTACTAGCCTCTACATAGTCCCGTCGTACGCAACGAACGCCACCACGTTCAGGATGATCGGATTTTCCGACAACTTTGTCCGACCGCGTGTATGCAACACCAGTGTCGGACAAAATCCGGCGGAAAAAATCCGACGGATTTTGTGGTCGGAATTTCCGACCGTGTGTACAGGGCATTAGACAACACAATTCGGACAAAATTCCACGGTTTTGTTGTCGGAAAGTCCGATCGTGTGCACGAGGCATAAGGATATGTTTGACAATTGCTCACCTGTAATATGGGGGGAGGCCCCCAGATCACCAATTTACCTCCAAAAGGGAATTAGATCGAATGGTGTGATACCGCAAATCTGAATGTATCTTCAGTCTCCAGGTCTTTGATTGTTGCATAACAAGGGCAAGGCAGTAAACCCCTAAATAGCGATTTATGCCCTATCAGCCTCTTTTCTGCTCCACAAGAATCCTTGCTTGCCTTTGTGGAGAAGAGCCAGGAAGATAGAATGAATAAAATGTTGTCGAAGTTTCATATTAATTGAACCCTAAAACTTTTCCAATGGTGATTCACCAGCATCAAACTCAACTCGGAGGTGGCTTCCATCGACATTTTCACTGACAGGTGGGTCACCTAGGGATTGCATATCGGCTTGTCTAACCTTTGCGGCAATTAAAACAGGATAGCATTGATTTTTTTTTTTAGCAGCTAATGAATAGTGACCAGGGCTGATTATCTGTACTCAATTCTTTTTGTGTTAATAAAACATACAGTACATCGCCGTCACTCTCCGACAAGCATTTAATTGTGGATCATAAGCATCGGTTTCTGTGAACACTTGCGCGTCACCTATAGAATATTCCTGTCTCCAAGGCTGCAGCAGCGGAGGGGAAAGGGAGTTGAAAATAATTGCATGTAGCAGTGACTATGTTAAGGCAACGCCGGGGTTATTTTTACCTCTTAATGTGTTTAAGAGACAATGACCTACTTGTAGCATCTATGGAAAAAAAATACTCTACGAAGTCTAGTTTTTAAACAGGGTCATTAATCATGCTGTAGCACTTTGATAAATTGCTGCGATCCTACAGTGTGTATCTGGAGATTATTTCAAAGCAAAAAATAAATAGAAAATGGGAGCAATTCTTTACATAACATAGACACTCCCTATAAAATATTTTCTCAGCTGGTAAAGCTGTTATAAGTTAATGAGTATTCTCTATACTATGTGTTGTATAGATGCTGCCACATTTGTTTTAAACGATATTACAGGATTGCAAGTAGTAAAATTAAAATCTGGGGCAGGATCTTAGCTTCATATAGAAAGACTCAATAGTCTACCATTGTATAAAGAGAAGGAGGAGGCCAGTAAATGTTACCTGTGCTACAGAGAGTCTTGTGACTCTTCTAAGTAACTACCACTGCTAACGTGGACTTACCCACAAGCTAGGCAAAGTAAAACGTAATAAAAATGTAAGCAAAAATTGTAAATGTCATATTGTAGTGCTCCCCGCTGTTACCTTAAAGACCCATGAAAGATTATATACAGTAAATATGATGCTGCCCAAAATCCAAGAAAGTATTTTTTTTTAAAAGCCACAGCCCCCCCTGTATTAAAAAAACTGCACTTACCCTCTCAATGCCTTAGCACTAAGCTCATCTTCTTCTTCTGTCCAGTGCCACCAGTCCTCTTCTGGGTTGAACAACAGCCAACATTGTTGACAACATGGCTCATGGTAAGTGGATTGAGTGACACTGGCTGTTGTTCAACACAGAAAATGACTGTACTTACCCTCTCCACACTCCAGGGCTACCCCCAGCGTCTTCTTCTGTCCAGTGCCACCAGTCCTCTTCTGAGTTGCACAACAGCCAGAATCATTCAATCCACTTACCATGAGCCATAATGTCAATGATGGTGGCTGTTGTTCAAACCAAAAGAGGACCAGCGGAACTGGACAGAAGAAGCTGGGGATAGCCTTGAAACATGGAGAAGGTAGGTACACGCCTCTTCTGGGTTGAACAACAGCCAGTGTCATTCAACTCCCTTACCATGAGCCATGTTGTCAACGATGTTGGCAGTTGTTCGACCCAGAAGAGGACCAGTGGCACTGGATAGAAGTTGGAGATAGCAGTGTAGTAGCAGTCTGGACTCACAGTACTCTTACCATGAGCCATGTTGTCAACGATGTTGGCTGTTGTTCAAACCAAAAGAGGACAAGTGGCACTGGACAGAAGAAGAAGCTGGGGATAGCGCTGGAATATGGTGAAGGTAAGTACATTTCTCTTCTGGGTTGAACAACAGCCAACATTGTTGACAACATGGCTCATGGTAAGTAGATTGAATGATGCTGGCTGTTGTTGAACATAGAAGAGGACTGTGCTTAGCCTCTCCACACTCCAGGGCTACCCCCAGCTTCTTCTTCTGTCCAGTGCCACCGGCCCTCTTCTGGGTTGCACAACGACCAGCATCATTCAATCCACTTACCATGAGCTGTACTGTCAATGATGTTGGCTGTTGTCCAACCCAGAAGAGGACCAGTGGAACTGGACAGAAGAAGAAACTGGGGATAGCATTGAAACATGGAGAAGGTAGGTACACTCCTCTTCTGGGTTGAACAACAGCCAACGTCATTCAACTCACTTACCATGAGCCATGTTGTCAACGATGTTGGCTGTTGTTCAACCCAGAAGAGGGTTTAGCAGCAGTCTGGACTCACAGTACTCTTTGACAGTGCATGAGCACCACTAAGTCCAGGAGAAAGGACCACCGTCATTGCCATCAAGAAAGAAGAAGAAGAGACTGTGAATGGCAAGAAGACTAGATGGAAAACGTTAAGTATATGGTCCCTCTTCATCCTGCACAGCCAGGAAACACGCACTTCTCCTAGACATTCCACAGTCAATGAACCAGTCCTTGAGCTTGTTTTTGTTTTTATTTAGGGGTTATAACTTGGATGGGGATAAAAAGTTATGGGATGCCCAGAACTTGATTGCTAAATCAAGCAATGCGCCAGTGATGTCACTGGCTGCATGTAATGTAAATATCTCCTAAAAGGTGTACATTTAGGAGATATTCACACTACCTATAGGTAAGCCTTATTATAGTCTTACCTATAGGTAAAAGGCAGTAAAAGAAGTTTACTTCCTCTTTAATGGTTATCCAGCCAGTTCTTATTTTTCTCTACTAGAGTGACTATAGGCGGTACCTGCCAGCACATACAGCTTGATTGCTCCCTTACAGCTGAAGCATCACTCACAGCCCTCGTGATTAAGTGTAGCTCCCGAGGCTCTATTGAATGTACTCCTAAAAAAAGTGTCGTTGATGCTTGGAAGAGTATGTCTTTCTGTTCTCGGTTTGAGAACATTAAAATCATTCTTATCCACCGGGATTCAAAGAAATCTGTAAAGTATTGACATGATTCCAAAGCGCAACAGGTCCATGTCAGGCAACTTCAAACTTTTAAGTACGAGGGCCACATTGTATATTTTACAAGTGTGGGCTGAAAAAATCAGTCCCCCTCACATCAGGGTCCACATCAGGGTCCCCCCTTTACATCAGAGTCATTAGTGCCCCATCATAGTCCTCCCTCTTCCCAGGTCTAAACTAAAGATGTTTCATTCTCTTGTGAATGGTGGGGCAAGCGCGTCATAGTTTGCTAGTGGACCTCTGCTCACTTGCAGTGAAACCTGTGTGCGAACACAGTGGGAACATTGAGGATGCATCACTGACCCTGACCAACAATGGGGATGATGACAGAGAAGCAAGGGGAACCTGTGCTAGAGACTATGGATGGGGTGAGAGTAAGAAGTGGAGACCATAGGCAACCTCTGCTGGCCCAAATCTTCAGTCTGTGAACATCGAGGATACACCACTGAGACTAGCTGTAGGCCAGATAAAATCTTGTAGCACGGCAGATGTGGGCCATAGTTCAGAGACATCTTGTCTAAACTAAGTGTAGCGCAGGGGTTTTACTACCTAAGCTATCGTGTTAATGCTAAGTTGTTTCTTTAATAAGAGTTTGGCTCCCTCTAATGTCCTTTCTATTTTATGCTATTAAGACTTTTATTTGGTTTCTGGAAAGCCAAGTTACAAAGCATTGTGGGGGATATAGTTGATGAGGAAGTGTGCTTAAACTCAGTCTGGGAACTACTATACCCACAATGCCAAGCCGCAGACCCACAAGGCAAAAGCTGGACCAGTGTGTGGACGGACCTGAGGATCCAAGATTGATGGAAGTTTCCTGTGTTCCAGCCATCAGCCATCTGAAGGAGCAGTGCAGTGTGACAGTGCCGGCTTTGGATCAGATGGAGATCACAAGGAAAGAAGCCACGGAAGGAATCCTACAGCATCTGGGCCTGTTGTGGTGAGCGGGCACTTGCCCAGACCAATAGAATACACTGTTTGCTGGTGAGACTTGTAGTTCCACAGAGGTGGTTCTGCTTATTCATAGGCTGTACACAGCGGAACTCTGGGGTTTATTACAACCCATGCTATAGAGGTGGTACTGTATTACCCACACAGTTCACAAGGAAATGTTGCAGGAGTGTTGTTTGTTCATTGCCACCAAAGAAATAGTTCCCAGTACACTCATCATTCTAAAGTCTGTTTCTTTATGTTTTCTCATGTGGATTACAAATAACTGCAGTTCAAATCAAAGGGCTAGCTGAAGAATAAGTGAAGATAAAGAACTCTTGCCACCCTCAACAAAACATCAGGGTGTCACTATACTTCATGAACATTAAATTTCACTCTAGGGGGAGCCCTAGAGTATAGGATTCAATATTATACTATATTATCCTGTTTATGCAAATGTAATATATTTGGTTCTTTTGTGTGCATTGAGGCTGTAGTGGGAAGGTGCCTAATATAAGTGTGTTATAATATTGAGCATTTGTCCCACTGCACATCTGTCTGCATATACCCTCCATGACAAACATTGAATTCTTGTTTCATGTACACATTGACTGTTTTTTATTGTCATCCTTCATATCTGAGTTACCATAGTGTTTATCGTGCTAAGCCTCTTCCTAGTAAATTTCCTAAGTGGTTAATTGACAACTTGTGTGAGACTCCATCTATTACTACAACTGGCAAAGTGACTGGTTCCAAGGTTACGGTAAATATACTGTGTGGTGTACCATTATTGTGTTTCTATTTACCACTGGGTCTCACACTAATATCATCACATAGGTGTGCCAGAGGGGTTGAGCCTGTCATTGGGGTTAATAGGCAGGGTACAGGATTATACATACATCAGCAGCTCCTACAGGGGGTAGTGCTACATAAGGTAAAAAATATTTAGAAAAAACAACATCCTCAATGGACCACTTGGTACTTTTCTGCCATCACTCTTTTATGTGTAGCACTGACCCCCGAAGGAGCTGCTGGTTTGAATTGGGCCTGCACTCTACCAAGAAACCCCACTAACTTGCTCAATCCCCTTGGCACAGCTGTGGTGCAATGCAATACAATACAATATAAGACAATGCAAAGTACCTGTATAGTAACCTCAGGATCCACTGGCTCCACCTGGTGGGGAAAAGTAGCACGCCACACAACTGAATACTTAACCAAAAATATTTTTAATGCAGAATATTCAAAAGATGATTACAGAAATTGTGCTGTCATCCCAACATAGGACGACAGCACAATGAATTTCAATATGAACAATTTAAGAATATATATATATAACTGGGAGCTCCCCCTACATTAAAGGCAATGCGTGAGATCTCACTTAAAGTACTTAGTCCGTGATCTTATTTCTTCGCTAGCTAGAGGTTTGAATTGGGCCTGCACTCTACCAAGAAACCCCACTAACTTGCTCAATCCCCTTGGCACAGCTGTGGTGCAATGCAATACAATACAATATAAGACAATGCAAAGTACCTGTATAGTAACCTCCAGGATCCACTGGCTCCACCTGGTGGGGAAAAGTAGCACGCCACACAACTGAATACTTAACCAAAAATATTTTTACTGCAGAATATTCAAAAGATGATTACAGAAATTGTGCTGTCATCCCAACATAGGACGACAGCACAATGAATTTCAATATGAACAATTTAAGAATATATATATATAACTGGGAGCTCCCCCTACATTAAAGGCAATGCGTGAGATCTCACTTAAATTACTTAGTCCGTGATCTTATTTCTTCGCTAGCTAGAGTAACTCCTTTGTGATTTGTAATCCACAGTCTATGAGGGGTTAAGTGTAGCTCCAATAACTAATTTACAACGCTTGAGGCGCCAGCATAGGTAGGCCTACAAATTCCAGTGAGGCCTGTATGTGAGTCTAACTGCGTGCAAAAGTTATATGTTTCACACTGGTTGGTCAGGTCAGTGAGGAGACATGCCTCGGAAATGTACGGGAGTGTAGAGGACGTGCACAGCCTTTGGAATTTAGAATTTGGAAGACCAAAAAAAATATATATATTTTGAACACCTTATAGGGATCCATATGTAATAAAATAATTTTATTTTACTTTACCACTTCCCGCCCAGCCTATAGCAAAATGACAGCTGGGCTAGACTATCGCCAAATAGGGTGGACAACACATGACGTCCTCCTGGATCGAGCTGCAGCCCGATCTGCCACCAGCTGTGTCCATCGGGCACAGCCGATGACTGACCACTGTTCCAGCCCACTGCAGGTCACAAGACTGTTGTAAACAATGAATGGCTTCCTTTCCTTTGTTGCTAGCTAGCTGTGATTGGTCACAGTGATCACATGGTACAGACTGGGCCAATCACGGCCCAGCTGTGGCCAATCACAGCTAATCACAACAAAGCAAATTAAATTAATTGATTTCATTCAGTGAAATGTTTGCCTATAAAGCAATGAAATTCATTGCTGTAAGCAAACGTAATATGTAAAAAATATATATATACTGATCACTTCCCCAGAGTAGTACAATGTCACTATGGTGTCATTACATTGCTTTGGGCAAAGTGTTTTGAAAAAAAAAAATTGTATTTGTTTTTTTTCGTACTGTCACCAGTCTGTGTCCCTATACACCGCCACACCTGTTATATGATGACGCAGTACTGCACTGGTGACAGTATGTAAAAAAATGAAATAAAATTTAATTTCTTAATTTTCCCCAAAATTATGACAAAAAAATGACAACTTCAAAAAACTCGCCATGCCTCTTATTAAATACCTTGGACTGTCTATGTTCCAAAAAAGGGTCATTTGGTGGGTATTTGTACTGTCATGATATTTCTGGGCCTCAAGAAATGAGATAGGCCATCAGTACATCGGGATTAATCAATTCTCATATATACACTATGTTGTCAAAGATATTGGGACACCTGCCTTTTAAACGCACATGAACTTTAATGGCATCCCAGTCTTAGTCCGTAGGGTTCAGTATTGAGTTGGCCCACCCTTTGCAGCTATAACAATTTTTACCTCTTCTGGGAAGGCTGTCCACAAGGTTTAGAAGTGTGTCTATGGGAATGTTTGACCATTCTTCCAGAAGCGCATTTGTGAGGTCAGGCACTGACGTGGATGAGAAGGCCTGGCTCACAGTCTCCTCTCTAATTCATCCCAAAGGTGTTCTATCGGGTTGAGGTCAGGACTCTGTGCAGGCCAGTCAAGTTCCTCCACCCCAAACTTTTTTTTCCATGTCTTTTTTGGAGCTTGCTTTGTGCTCTTGTCCAAATGATTTGATGGAGGGAGGATTATGGTGTAGAGTTGTTCTTCAGGGGTTGGGCTTGGCCCCTTAGTTCCAGTGAAGGGAACACTTAAGGTGTCAGCATACCAAGACATTTTGGACAATTTCATGCTCCCAACTTTGTGGGAACAGTTTGGGGATGGCCCCTTCGTGTTCCAACATGACTGCACACCAGTGCACAAAGCAAGGTCCATAAAGACATGGATGAGCGAGTTTGGGGTGGAGGAACTTGCATGTCCTGACCTCAACCCAATAGAACACCTATTGGGATGAATTAGAGGTGTCCCATTACCTTTGACAATATAGTGTATATACCATGATTTGTGGACTGTATAACTTTCCTACAGACTAAATAATGAACACAAATTTGGGTTATTTTTACCAAACAAATGTAGCAGATACATTTTGGGCAAAATTTATGAAGAACAATTATTTATTTGCAAAATTTTATAACAGAAACAAAGAAAATATAGTATTTTTTTATTTTTATTTTTTTATTTTTCAGTCTTTTTTTGTTTATTTAGCAAAAAATAAAAAAAATAAAAAAAGTGGTGATTAACCGGTTCCCGACAGGCGCGCGATGATGTAGGTCGGCAGAATGGCACGGACAGGCATAAGGGCGTACAGGTACATCACTTTAAGAATGCCACCATGCCATCGCATGCGTATGCCGGTCGGGACCTCCGTGAGTCCGTCTCACGGGAAGGCTGAACGGGGAGATGCGGAAGTAAACAGCATCTCCCCGTTCTGCCTAGCAACAAGTGACACTGATCTCTGCTCCCTGCGATTGGAGCAGAGATCAATGTTCACTAACACACAGTCACGCCCCCACAGTTAGTAACACGCCCCTAGGAATACTTAACCACTACACTACCACCCCCTGGTTAACCCCTTCACTGCCAGTGTCATTTACACAGGAATCAGTGCATTTAAACAGCACTGATTGCTGTATAAATGACAATGGTCCCAAAAATGTGTCAAAAATGTCTGATGTGTCCGCCATAATGTCGCAGTCACAATAAAAATCGCTGATCGCCGCCATTACTAGTAAAAAAAAATTATTAGTAAAAATGCTATAAAACTATCCCCTATTTGTAAACGCTATAACTTTTGCGCAAATCAATCAATAATCGGTTATTGCGATTTTTTTTACCAAAAATATGTAGAAGAATACGTATCGGCCTAAACTGAGGAAAAAAACGTTTTTTTATATATTTTTTGGGGATACTTATTATAGCAAAAAGTAAAAAATAATGTGTTTTTTCAAAATTGACGCTCTTTTTTTGTTTATAGCGCAAAAAATAAGAAACAGCAGGAACGATTAAATACCACCAAAAGAAAGCTCTATTTGTGGGGAAAAAAGGACGCCAATTTTGTTTGGGAGCCACGTCGCACATACAATACAGCCTCACCAGCGCCCATCAAATGCAGCCTCACTAGCGCCCCTCAAATGCAGCCTCACCAGCGACCATTAAATGCAGCCTCACCAGCGCCCATCAAATGCAGCCTCACCAGCACCCATCAAATGCAGCCTCACCAGCGCCCATCAAATGCAGCCTCACCAGCGCCCATCAAATGCAGCCTCACCAGCGCCCATCAAATGTAGCCTCACCAGCGCCCATCAAATGCAGCCTCACCAGCGCCCATCAAATGCAGCCTCACCAGCGCCCATCAAATGCAGCGAGAATAAATATATAGAAATATATAAATAATGGGGCGCTAGCATAAATAAGTGGAAAGGCTAATAGGAATAATAACAAGAGTGTATTCCTATTAGCCTTTCCACTTATTTATGCTAGCGCCCCATTATTTATAAATTTCTATATATTTATTCTCATTGACTTTTGGTGTGCGAACACCTTGATGGTGGCTGCGGCATTGGTTGTCATTGTTGCCTAGCCGATTTATTACAGCTCTCTCCCCCCCCCCCATTTTTTGGTTTGCGCAGTTGTACCCCCCCCCCCCCCCCCCCGTTTACATACATCAAATGCAGCCTCACCAGCGCCCACCAAATACAACCTCACCAGCTGCCCATCAAATATAGCCTCACCAGCACCCATCAAATGCAGGCTACCAGCACCCTTCAATGCAACTCACCAACGCCCATCAATGCAGCCTACCAGCGCCCATCAATGGAGCCTACCAGTGCCCATAAATGAATGTTTCCTTGCTGCGGGAGTCAAGACACAGACACAGTCCTTCACCACTGCTGTGCCTCTGAAACTATGTGCAAATGCTGATGCTGAGACTAAGTTGCTTACTGCAGAGAGAAGAGAGTAAGAAAACCAGTGACCGGGCACCCTAGGCTGCAGTCTGCCCATTCACGCTCGCTGGCTCTGGCAGCCCTTCATCTACAACTTCTCTTCTATACTGGAAAATAAAACAAATTCCATTCATCAGCTTATGCTATGTGAGCATCAGCGAGGCAGATCTTTTACATATAGGAAATATAAGAACTCGGCCTATAATTCTCCAGAACGCTTTTTTATAAGCAGATAAAACTTCCTGCCAAGGGTTTTGAGATCGGGCCGACTCCGGTAAAAGATAATCTTTCCCTCCTGGCATTAATCAGAGTCGTGTTCCGTCTAGATAAGTAAGGGAATAATTAAAACCTATTTTAGGAGGATGCGGTAATGGGGGTCTGTGACATCTCCGCTGTACCTGCTGCACATTATACGAAGAAAAGACGTTCTTGGATATTTGTGTCATCGAGAACAGTGCATAGCTGTGATAAATTATCTGAAAATGACTTTTCCTATTGCTATCACAGCTGGCGGAGCATGTCTTTCTGTTCTGGGTTTGGGGACATGCAACTCAACTTTATTCACCAGGAGTCAAAGAAATCTGCAAAGTTTTAACCACTTGAAGACCAGGCCTTTTTTCTGACATTTGTTGCTTACAATTGTAGCACCCTCTACCAATAGGTAGGTGCTAGTGATGCCGCGTACACACGACCGGACTTTCCGGCAAACTAGGTCCGATGGTCTTCCCGACGGACTTTCGTCAGAGTTCCGACGGAATTTCCGAACAAACGGACTTGGCCACATACGAACGGACTAAGTCCATTCGAAAGTCCGTTCGTTTTGAACGTGGTGACGTAAGCGGGACTAAAAAAGGAAGTTCAATAGCCAGTAGCCAATAGCTGCCCTCGTGTTGTATTTGGTCCGTTGGACCAGCATACAGACGAACGGTTTTCCCGATTTGAGTCCGTCGGATAGATTTGAAACATGTTCTATTTCTAGGTCCGTCGGATTTTATTCTCGAAAAACGAACGGATTAGCCCACACACGATCGGATTGTCCGGCGGACTAATCCCGTCGGACCTATTTTGCCGAAAGTCCGGTCATGTGTACGCGGCATGAGGGTTATTTTACTAGGGTTTGTCAGCACAGGCAAATTTAGGCAGGCCTATGCCTATGCTGGGGCCCCAGGAGGACGTAAGGTATTACGAAACATGTCGGGCAGTTTATGTTGATACCATCACGCTTCTATGATCCCCATGCATAGGTGTATAATTGTTCTTATCTAATCGGTTTTTATTTGTGTTATTATCAATTGAAATTTTTTTTTCTGTTACTGTGACCTTATGGGTAACACCTTTGGTCTTATTTTTATATACCGTAATACATATCCCCCCTTTTTTTAACAGTAATTCACGATCAGAGTCCGTTGTTCTTTTTTCCCCTGTCTTCACTCGTGGCCGGGTGGCCCCGAGTGTTGATTCTCTCCACAGATCCATTGGAGGAGTCTCTGTGTACTGCGCCTCACCAGAGAGATCCCCTGGTCCTAGTGCGGAGAGATGCTGTACGTTAGCTGGGATAGGTCAACTGCCCTGTCTATCTTCCATGTACCACCTGTGATTGTTGGTCGGGAACTTCCGGAGACCGCCGCTCGGGGCTACTCGCATCCTCCGAGGAGACGGTCGTTCGACTGTTGGAGGAAATCGGGACCATCAAGGAGCTGTATATCCCCGCAGAGGGTAATTTCTGCCGGCGCTATTGACTCCACTCTTCAGGGAGTCCACCTGATTCGGTAAGGACCCACACTCACTGTAGATACTGGGACACCGTACCGTCAGGGAATAGGAGTAACTCCATGATTTAAATATAGGAACTGGATTGTACGTCTATGTGGCCATTCCTCTATATTCTCTAGTGGATCACGGACACTTTGGATGTTCTTTTTTCATTTGGACATTTATTGTATTGGACTCCATTGATTTCACTGCAGCACGGTGTATGAATTTCGCATTGGATTGATATATATTTTCACTTTACATATTTCACCTTTTGCTCAACTTACACTATTGAGTTTTTATAGCACTAGGTTTTCAGTGTTCATAGCATTGATTACCGTCTTTATTGTAGCACGGTGCATGAACGTTATATTTGACCCATATATTTTCACTTTATGTTTAATTAGCACCATTGGAAGTGTTTTATAGCACTTGGATTCTAGTGTTTACAACACTGATATTCTTAGCGCAGCAATATTTCATATTTTTTATGTTTTTTTTCCATAGTGATATTTGATGGTGTATTTGCTGCAGCTTTTTTCCTTTGTTTCAATATTTTTTCTAGCGCGGTATTTTTCTTTTTATCTATTGCATGGAGATGCAAAAGGAGATTCATGCTCAGTTAAATATTCACATCCAATCTTCTAACCATATCTTTTGTGTTTAATTCTTAAAGTATGATGGCAATGATATGTTCTATGGGCATCCCATATTCCTAATCCGTATCCAAGTTGTACCCCCCAATAAAACAACAAAAAACAGCAAAAGACTGTTCATTGTCTTTGGAAGTGATGTATTATGTCTGGCAGTGGGGTGAATTGGTGAATTGTTTGTTACTAGCGGCAACTACATCGCTACTCAAGTTAAAATCAATATTTTTTGCTAGAAAAATTACCACCTAAACATTATATATATACAGTGGTGTGAAAAAGTGTTTGCCCCCTTCCTCATTTCCTGTTCCTTTGCATGTTTGTCACACTTAAGTGTTTCGGAACATCAAACCAATTTAAACAATAGTCAAGGACAACACAAGTAAACACAAAATGCAATTTGTAAATGAAGGTGTTTATTATTAAAGGTGAAAGAAATCGAAACCATCATGGCCCTGTGTGAAAAAGTGATTGCCCCCTAAACCTAATAACTGGTTGGGCCACCCTTAGCAGCAACAACTGCAACCAAGCGTTTGCGATAACGTGCAATGAGGCTTTTACAGCGTCCTGGAGGAATTTTGGCCCACTCATCTTTGCAGAATTGTCCTAATTCAGTTACATTAGAGGGTTTTCGAGCATGGACGGCCTTTTTAAGGTCATACCACAACATCTCAATAGGATTCAGGTCAGGACTTTGGCTAGGCCACTCCAAAGTCTTCATTTTGTTTTTCTTCAGCCATTCGGTGGTGGACTTGCTGGTGTGTTTAGGATCATTGTCCTGCTGCAGAACCCAAGTTCGTTTCAGCTTGAGTACACGAACAGATGGTCGGACATTCTCCTTCAGGATCTCTTGGTAGACAGCAGAATTCATAGTTCCTTTTATCACGGCAAGTCTTCCAGGTCCTGAAGCAGCAAAACAGCCCCAGACCATCACACTACCACCACCATATTTTACTGTTGGTATAATGTTCTTTTTCTGAAATGCAGTGTTCCTTCTACGCCAGATATACTTGGACACACACCTTCCAAAGAGTTCCACTTTTGTCTCATCGGTCCACAGAATGTTGTCCCAAAAGTCTTGGGGATCATCAAGATGTGTTGTGGAGAAATTGAGACGAGCTTTGATGTTCTTTTTGCTCAGCAGTGGTTTTCTCCTTGGAACTCTGCCATGCAGGCCATTTTTGCCCAGTCTTTTCCTGATGGTGGAGGCATGAACGCTGACCTTAACTGAGGCAAGTGAGGCCTGCAGTTCCTTGGACGTTGTTGTGGGGTCTTTTGTGACCTCTTGGATGAGTCGTCGCTGCGCTCTTGGGGTAATTTTGGGCGGCCGGCCACTCCTGGGAAGGTTCACCACTGTTCCATGTCTTCGCCATTTGTGGATAATGGCTCTCACTGTGGTTCGCTGGATTCCCAAAGCTTTGGAAATGGCTTTATAACCCTTTCCAGACTGATAGATCTCAATTACTTTCTTTCTCAATTGTTCCTGAATTTCTTTGGGTCTCGGCATGATGTGTAGCATTTAAGGATCTTCTAGTGGACCTTACTGTGTCAAGCAGCTCCTATTTAAGTGATGCCTTGATTGTAAACAGGTGTGGCAATAATCAGGCCTGGGTGTGGTTAGAGAAATTGAACTCAGGTGTGGACAACCACAGTTATAGTATGTTTTAACAAGGGGGGCAATCACTTTTTCACACAGGGCCATGATGGTTTGGATTTTTTGTCACCTTTAATAATAAACACCTTCATTTACAAATTGCATTTTGTGTTTACTTGTGTTGTCCTTGACTATTGTTTAAATTGTTTTGATGTTCCGAAACACTTAAGTGTGACAAACATGCAAAGGAACAGGAAATGAGGAAGGGGGCAAACACTTTTTCACACCACTGTATATATATATACGGTATATATATATATATATATATATATATATATATATATATATATATATATATATATATATATATATATATATTTTTAGCAGAGACCCTAGAGAATAAAATGACGGTAGTTGCAATATTTTATGTCGCACTGTATTTGCGCAAAACAGTAAAGTTAGCACAATTTTGTATAATATGAAAGATGAGGTTACACTGAGCAAATAGATACCTAACATGTCATGCTTTAAAATTTGTGCACACTTGTGGAATGGCGACAAACTACGGTACTTAAAGCGGAGTTCCACCCACCCTCCGGTGTCACATTTGGCACCTTTCAGGGGGAGGGGGGAGCAGATATTATAGCAGTTATTATGACTTTTTTACAATTATATTTTTTATTATTTTTTACAATATGTTTTTTTACAATACTTTTTTATTATTTTTTTTTTTTTTTATTATTATCTTTTCTGAGCCCCATTGGGGCCATTCACCTGAAACACCCTGTGCGCACGCCTATGAAAGCAGTGTTAAACCCAAAAGAAAACATGTATTATTATTTTTTTTTTTTAGTATAAGCTATCTTCCAGATGTAGGTTCCATTCACACTGAGCCGGCGGATGACAGGTCCGTCTCTGCTCACAGAACTGGGAGGGGATTGTCAGAGCACCTCTGATTCCTATGGAGAGATAGGACAAAAATGGACAGCATGTCCGTTTTCATCAGGTCTCATCCGATCCGCCAAGATGGATGCTGAACGTATCGCCATTGCCGAACGTATCGCCATACGTCTGATTTTAGTGGATCGGATGGCAGACGGGTGTCAGCGGACACATCTCCACTGACATCCGTGTCTCCATAAGAGTCAATGGATGGCCCACTCGGATCCGCCTCTCCGTTTTTCAGGAAATCCATCCATTGACTCCTATGGGAAGATGGATGTCAGTGGAGATGTGTCCGCTGACACCCGTCTGCTCTCCGATCCGCTAAAATCAGACGTATGGCGATGGGCTTGTCGTGTGAAAGGGGCCATAAGCTAAAAACAAAAGCCAGAAAATCGCTGGATGGAAAAATTCTCACAATAGCATTTTTGTGCTAGCTTTTAGCAGCAGTTAAGGCCCGTACACATGATCGGACTTTTTGACAACAAACATGCAAATTAGCTGGTTTGGACCAACATCTGACCGTGTGTACGCTCCATCGGACCAACTTTTTCAGTTTTCATCTGACTTTTGTTGGCTGTGCGAACGGACCAACTTTCTGCCAACAAAAGTCTGATGGAGCAAAGTCCGACCGTGTGTACACAAAACCATCAGACTTTTGTACAAAGTACAAACACGCATGCTCAGAACCAATGCAAAAGATCAGACAACAATACAGAAGTTGACCAAAGGTGGCGCTGGAGTATTTGAACGTCCTCTTTTGAAGTGTCGTCAGTACGTTGAAATGTCACTACGTTCGTGTTTGTTGCCTAAAAAGTCAGATCGTGTGTGTGCAATACCAACTTGGGGCCAACGCCCTTTGTACAAAAATCCACAGGAAAGTTGGTACAAGGTCCGATCGTGTGTATAAGGCTTAAGGAGCGTTCAGCGTTTTTTCTGCTGGCAGATCGCTCCCAAAAGTGCAAAAAAAAAAAGTTTTTTTCTCTTCTCCTAGAAGCCGGAGCTTCAAAAACACTTCTTGACCGAAATAGTGTGCATGGACCCATAGGATAACACTATCTGCTTCTAGAAAAAAAAATGCTCAAAAGCTGCTTCTGGAGTGTTTTTTTTAGGCTCCCTGCACACAAAGTGTAATAAGCACAAAAAGACGCTAGAAAAAAATGCTGGATAAAAATTGCTGATAATAGTGTTTTTTGTGCCAGCTTGAAGTAGCGTTTTAGTAGGTTTTAGAAGCTTTTCAGAGCATTAGCGCTTTATTGGTATTTTTACAGTACATGAAGAAGAAAAAACACTCGCAAAAAAGCTGTTAGGAGCGTTCAACTCTACTAAAAACAATCTTTTTGGGGTAGAGGTGTGCAGTATTATAGTAGCTGAGCTCCAACAGAACCGGAGGCTCTTGGTGCAGACAACGGCTGGACTTGGGTCTCCTTCACTGTTGCTTTCTTTGATCAGTGCTGGAGCTGAGTGTTCAGAGTCCAAGATGCTAGACTGTGATAGATTCTGCTGTAGCTGCCAGCAGGACAGTAGGGAATGCTCTGATCTAGAGCACTAGTTACTGAATTTTGTGTGAGATGCTCTGCAGAGATGGTTATACAGAGTACAGGGAATCTCAGCCATGCTCTTCTGAACTTACAAACGTTATGTACTCTGCATGGCTTGCTGTGAGTATAAATCCACTGCAGTTTGGGCGTCCAGGGATGACTTGGATGATGTATTTCAAAGTTGTTTAACTTCAGCCCCGGAGGATTTTACCCCCTTCCTGACCAGAGCACTTTTTTGTGATTCGGCACTGCGTCACTTTAACTGACAATTGCACGGTCGTGCGACGTTGCACCCAAACAAAATTGACATCCTTTTTTCCCCACAAATAGAGCTTTCTTTTGGTGGTATTTGATCAGGGTTTGATGCGGTTTTTATTTTTTGCGCTATAAACAAAAGAGCGACAATTGTGAAAAAAAAAAACACAATATTTTTTACTTTTTGCTATACTAAATATCCCATAAAAAAAAAATGTTTTACTCCGTTTAGGCCGATACGTATTCTTCTACATATTTTGGGTAAAAAAAGCGTATATTGATTGGTTTGCGCAAAAGTTATAGCGTTTACAAAATAGGGGATAGATTTATTGCATTTTTTTACTAGTAATGGCGGCGATCTGCAATTTTTTTCAGGACTGCGACATTGCGGCGGACACTTCTGACACATTTTTGGGACCATTCACATTTACACAGCGATCGTTGCTATAAAATTGCACTGATTACTGTGTAAATGTGACTGGCAGGGAAAGGGTTAACACTAGGGGGCGCTGCAGGGGTTAATGTATGTTCCCTGGGAGTGATTCTAACTGTGGGGGGAGGGGACTCACAAGGGGAGGAGGCCGATCGGTGTTCCTCTGTACTGGGAACACACCATCGGTCTCCTCTCCACTGACAGGACGTGGATCTGTGTTTACACACACAGATCCACGGTCCTGCTGTGTTCCCGAGCAATCGCGGGTGCCCGGCGGACATCGCGGCCGCCAGGCATGCGCACCGGGTCCCGAACGATGCCGCGTGCGCCCCCTAGACGGCCGGGAATGGGAGGACGTCATATGACGTCCACCCAGGATGGGAGATCCACCTTGTGAATGTCATATGACGGTGGGCAGTGCTGAAGTGGTTAATCAAAGTAAAAGCATTATCCTTGATATATAAAAAAAAGTGGGCAGGAAAGCCCTGAAAACTATAGCGCGGAGTAAACTCACTGTTTTGGCACTACCATTAAGCTAAGAAACCCCAACGTTTCATAGTGGACACAATAGTGATGGTAATGCTCGTGGTGGTCTCTGCTGCCCGTTGGCCAGATGTGGTCCTTAGATTGCCTTTATCTGGCCCTTGGGGCTCTATTCCTCCCACTAACACCAATAATGTGATACCTTTCTTTCGCTTACATTCCTTTCATTCACATCAGTGATGGGGCACTATTTCTCCCCCTAATACCAATGATGGGGCTCTATTTCTCATCCTACTGGCCACAACCTATGTATTTTTTTACTCCCACTGACCACCAAGCCAGAGGTGTTGTTTATTTCCACTGATGCTGGGGCATTTTATACTCCCACTAGTCCCATTCTAGACCTCCTAAAGTCTAAAGGACAGTAAAATGGCCCTTTTTTTAGAAAGTTTGGTGACCCCTGCTCTACAGTAAGGGGACATGGTGGTGACAGAGATGCTCTACAGCACAGGTGTCAAACACAAGGCCCGCAGGCCGAATCCGGCCCTCTAGGCCATTTCATGTGGCCCTCGTACCTCTCCTGCAGCTGCAGGAGAGCTCCAGCCCTCCTCTGGTCCCCCTCCAGACCCCTACTTTCTGCTTTCAAGCAATGCATCCAGCTTCTTCCCAGCAGCAGCATGAGGAAAGGGGGGTGCACTGTGATGTTAGGGAGAGTAGGGGACTCTTCTGATGGTGGGGTGGCTCTTGACATCTAATGTAAGGGGAGGGGGTGCGCTGGACATCTAATCTTACAGATACAACCGGCCCTTTTGAGGACAATTGTCTCATACAGCTGTCTCATACCTTTCACATTGCTGAACTGTTTTATATTCTCAAGATTTTATTTATCACATGCCAATGTGAATACATTTTAAACATTTTTGACCTGCACCATTGGAGTTGCTTCCATTCTTCTCTTTTTTCCCTTGGTTCTTTGGGATCTTACTAAGTGGACTGCTTTGTGATCTTACAACTCGTCCACAAGAGGTCGTTTGGCTGTGGTATTTGCTGTTCGGGGTCCACCTGCTGCAGAGTTTTCAATCGGCTCCTGCTTACCTGATCTGGCATCTGCTGGCGCAAGAGTTCTAGCGCACAAGCCTTTTTGATACAAATACCGTACGGTAGCTGTATCCAACTATTTCGGTAAGAGTACCCCATCATCCTATGTCATCAGTCAAGCTGTGTATTATATCATCTTCCTTCAGTTTCCTCCTGGTTCTGCGATACCTTGAAGGATTTGCTGCTCCCAGCGCCTTACTCAATGAGGACTTGACGTTTTATTATATTATTTATGTTTATGGTGTTTTTCAGCACTTATATATGTCACATAGGTACATGTTACTTCTTCTAGCCTTAGTGGCATACAATAAGTAATGTCACATTATTGTTGATGCCTCTATCGTGTGTTCAGGGGACACACTTTTCAGGATTTTTGTTATAACTCACTCTCACACAAGTGTGTTTATATTAGCGCTACATTTTCTCTCCCACATACCTTAAACTTTGTTTGTTTTATGTTAGCTGCTTTCACTTATTGTATATCACGGTAGCGCAGTTTTTTTCCCATCCTCGCATTGGTGAACAATAGACAATAGGCTTGTGTTATGTAACGTTAATACGTTTTCGGATAATTCGTTATTATTCGTAGAGTGTCGACATTCGTTATACTGAATCTCAAATTCATTCGAATCATTCGTTATATCCGCTATAATTTCTTTCATATTAGTTGAAATTCCTCATTTGGTAGTTTGGATTCGGATAATTTGGATCCGAAATTCGTAAACGAAATTTCGTATTTCGTACATAATTCGTATTCGTAAAAATTCGTAATTCGGATTCATACGAATGTACAAATTTTGAAAAATTCGTACGAATTTCCGATTCGTACGAAACTAATCGCACATGTCTATTCTCTACACACGATCGGAAAAAGTCTGATCGGATTTTGTTGTCATAAAATTTTAGATCCTGCTCTCAAACTTTTTCCGTCGGAGCCCACACACGATCGGATTTTCCGACAACATAATCCGATCAGACTTTTTCCGTCGGAATGTCCGATCGTGTGTATGGGGCATTACAGTTCTCCTGCTGAGGTGCCATATTTTATGACTACCCAGTATATTTACAATTGTGTTTTAATCTTGAAGTATGAAGAAATGTTGGCAAATTGTGATACACCCTTATGCTGCATATTGGACTAATATACTCTAAACCAGGGATATGCAATTAGCAGACCTCCAGCTGTTGCAAAACTAGAAGACCCATCATGCCTCTGCCTCTGGGTGTTATGCTTGTGGCTGTCAGAGTCTTGCTATGCCTCATGGGACTTGTAGTTCTGCAACAGCTGGAGGTCCGCTAATTGCATATCCCTCCTATAAACAGTGCCTTCAATTGTGCTGTCTGTGGAGGATCATAAAAAGAAAGCATCTGTTCCATACTCATGCAAGGACCAAAGGTCCAAAATCAGATCTTTGTTTCTTTGCTTTTGGTCTCCTATACGGATGAACAGTGTGGAGTTGAGTGATCTATCTCTTGTGACAAGGAGCCAATCAGGTCATGTGCTAACGAGGAGCATGCTGATAGGAAGAAAATGCAGAGTGACAGGTGGCTCATTACTGTGCTACATAGTGTTACATAGTGACATGAAAAAAGACACCAGTCCATCCAGTTCAACCTATAATGTGTGTGTTTATGTCAATAGTACATCGTATACAACCCTCTACGCAGTTTAAGATTAAACCGCTTCTCTTCCAGTTTTAGTGAATGGCCGCGTGTCTTTTTAAATTTGCTTTCACTGAATAGTTTTTTTCCCTATGCTAGGTTCACCAGTACTGCTTCTTATTTCACTGTCCATTCACAGGCTAGGATCAGGTCCATAACAGCCTGGACTCAGAGGAAGTTGGTTTAATGATCCTGGGTATTATTCAACCTGAAGGAAAATCTAGTAGTGGAAAAGAAGTTCTGCGAGAGACCGTTCCGGATTGAAGTTAGCAATGTAGCAAAACAAAAACAAGTTTTTCTAATTTGGGGTCATTGGGGTCTCTGCTGAAGGTGCCGGGACTTCCCCTCCCAATGCCCCCCCCCCCTTTCCTTGTCGGTTGCTCTATAGTGTGACTCCTTGTAAGCCACATTGGGCTGAACATTCTTTCTTGGAGTGCGTACGGCACAAATGCACAGGATTATCTGATCGATTTTAGAGGAACTCTGGTCGGGAGATTGTCCATTCATACCCTTCATTGGTAACTATAACCGGTTCCCGACCAGCGCATGCCGATGTACATCATCAGAATGGCACGGACAGGCATAAGGGCGTACAGGTACATCCCTTTAAGAACGGGGAGATGCTGTTTACTTCCGCATCTCCCCGTTCAGCCTTCCCGTTAGACGATCACGGGTATCCCCGCGGCAATCGAGTCCGCGGGACCCGCGACAGGACTCACGGAGGTTCTGCCTAGCAACAAGTGACACTGATCTCTGCTCCCTGTGATTGGAGCAGAGATCAGTGTTCACTAACACACAGCCACGCCCCCCACAGTTAGTAACACGCCCCTAGGACACACTTAAGCCCTACACTGCCACCCCCTGGTTAACCCCTTCACTGCCAGTGTCATTTACACAGGAATCAGTGCATTTGTATAGCACTGATTTCTGTATAAATGACAATGGTCCCAAAAATGTGTCAAAAATGTCCGATGTGTCCGCCATAATGTCGCAGTCACAATAAAAATCGCTGATCACCGCCATTACTAGTAAAAAAAAAAAAAAATATTAATAAAAATGTCATAAAACTATCCCCTATTTTGTAAACGCTATAACTTTTGCGCAAACCAATTAATAATCACTTATTGCGATTTTTTTTCTATTTGTGGGGGAAAAGAATTAGAAAAAAAAAAAATTGTGAAAATAATTTTTTTTTTAACTCACCTCTAAATGCCTGTTACTAGGGGGTCCCTCGTAGTCAGGGCTGGTGCAAGGATTTTTGACACCCTAGGCGAAACCTCATTTTGCCGCCCCCCCCTTGGCCCCACCCCTGACTCCACCCCCTTTGCCCTGCCCATGTATACCCCACCTTTTTAATGAAGCACCCATCAAATGCAGCCTACCAATGAATGTTTGCTTGCTTCCATTCATTCAGGAGTTGGGACACAGACACAGTCCCCTGCCGCCGCTGTGCCACTGACACTATATACGAACGGAGCAGTGGTGGCCTGCTGATGCTGAGACTTAGTTGCTTGCTGCAGAGAGAAAAAGAGTAGGAACACCAGTGGCTGGGTGCCCCTAGGCAACAGTGCGCCGTAGGCGGTTGCCTAGTTTGCCTAGTGGTAGCACTGGCCCCGCCCATGCTACATAACTATAAAACACTATGGTTGAACACTCAACTGCTACCCTCTTCAGCTGCAGAGGCAGCAGCAGGTAGTCTATATTTTTGTTTATTTAAAATCCTCCAAACATACAGGTTATTATTAAAAACATAGTTACATTCTGTATATACAAAAATTTTTAAGAAATATATATATATATATATATATATATATATATATATATATATATATATATATATATATATATATGCAAATAAACTTACATCCGTGCCCGGGAGTGAACACATGTGGGGGCATGATGCCTTCCTGGAATTATACCCGGTCACTTTCAGCGGGCATAGTGCCCATCAACCATGACCCGTTCAAGTGAAAAGGGCCGCTCTGCGAACACCCCGCAATCATGTGCAATTCACGTGGTTGCGGCACACTAGTGTGGCACTCAAGAAGTTAAAGCAGGTAGTGAGGAGGCAATACAACCTGTCAAATGCTCTCTGAAGAGTGATCTGGACATGGATCACCCCTCAGAGACCAAAGCACATGTGAACAAGCCCTAAAAGTGTGAAAGGAGTGAAGCTGAAAGTCTCCATTCACAATGGTGCGGAGCCCCAATCCGGCATGAAGAGCTGATTGGTTACATTTGTGACCCAGCACTGAGCGGTGTGCAGTCTGTCTATATAAGTAAATGGAGCTGCGGAGGCGCCATGGATGGGCATGCGGCATTGAATGAAGACAGTGGTACCCCTTAAGCCCCCATACATATGATCAGAAAATTGTACAAAAAATATCGCTTTTGAATCGATCGTACGATAATCTGATTGTACACAGTGTTCCAGAGTCAATCATGACAGTTCATCTGATATATACGATTGGACATGCATGAAAAATTTCCTCCTACGATACCAGATAGTATGATTTCTGTTTAATCAGTACAGTTGCCATTTGAAAATACAATACATGACATCACTTCCAAATTTTTATGCTGTCGTATGAGAATCTTGGTAACTAGTAAACTCTTCATTTTTGATGCGAGACTAGCATGAAAAAAAAAACCAGATGATCATTTGTCCGATGATCTCATCACATGTACCAGGCGTTACTTCAAACAGATAAACGTCTCATCACACTGTGCAGGGCTCAGCACCCATGTGACGGCACATAAAATCACACGTTTTCCTGCACCACATGAAAATACAGAGATTTATGGGTGCCATTCATTTTTTTTTTAATGGCATCCCCACACATGCAGCAAACACACTTGTATTCACGCCCACCAAAAACAGACCCCACTGCAATATAATGCAGATTGGTGTGAAGCGATTTAAAAAAAAAAATCACATCTGCACCTTTATTGCACGTTTCGCGCAAACATGGCTGCACATTGATATTAATAGGCTGCCCTAAAACACGACACGTGGGAATACACACACGCCGATACACCTCAGGGGGGAGCAAGTCCTCAATAAAGTGAAAAGGGAATGTAACCCCCCCACCCCCCATCACTACACAGGTGTAACCCCATTATTAAATATCACTACACATGCGGTGACCCTACATTTATACACAGCGGTGACCCCACATTAATATACAGGGGTAACCCTCATCACTACACAATAGTTGACCCCCATTATTACACATCGCTACACAGGGGTGACCCCACATTATTACACAGGGATGACCCCCTAATTACTGCACAGAGTTGCCCCCCTTTTTACAGATAACCCCACATTAATAAATACAGAGGGTATACCCCTCCATCACTACACAGGAGGAACCTCCTTATTACATATTACCACACAGGGTGACCCCCCCCCCCCTATTATTACACATTGGTGACCCCCAGTACAGAAAGTTGCATAGAGGTGATAGTGGGAGGACTGAACCATGTACAGGTGGGGGGGGGGGGGGGGTCCCGGGACACACTTACCCCATGGTGATAGGTAGTCAGGCAGCTGCGGGTGACAACCAGTGGGAGGACTCGGTGTCTCTCCGGCTCTCAGCAGATCACACATGTGGCTCTCATCAGTTGATCCTCACGGAGCTCCAGCCGGACTGAGTGTGATCCCAGGAAGGAGAGGCAGAGTCCCGGGGATCTAGTGTGCTCCGTCCCCCCATCCCCCTGCTCCTCCAGCGATCAGGGTTAGGAGATCTCTGCCCATGTTCTCCGCTCGCACTGCGGATGAAGTGAGAACACCGGCAAAGGGCATCCCCGGCATCCCTTTAGATGGGTCACAGGCAGCACAGTCCTCAGCCCGCCGACGCTGCGCCTCTGACACTGTAAAGAGGGCCTCGGGAGCGGCTGCCTATTGTGTTCAGACCGACACAGTTGCTGGCTGCAGACAGAGGGAAGAGGGTCACCAGTGGCAGGGCGCCCTAGGCGGAAGTGCGCCCTAGGCGGCTGCCTAGTCCGCCTAGTGGTAGCACCGGCCCTGCTCGTAGTCTGCCTCATTCAGTGCCCGGGCTAAGTGACATCACTTCCCCTCGGCGCAGGAAGGGCTCAGCTCTGCCCCCTCCCTCCTGTCAGTCATCTGGGACATGTGACAGGTCCCAGATGACTGCGCGGCCAATCACGGTGCACAGGGCCGCTCGTGCATGCGCAGTGGGTGCCTGACTGTGAAGCCACAGCCGGGTGCCCACAGTTGCAATGCCGGCGCCGCCGAGCGGATCGAGGGAAGAGCGGAGCTTTGACCCCCCGCATCACTGGACCCTGGGACAGGTAAGTGTCAAATTATTAAAAGTCAGCAGCTGAAGTATTTGTAGCTGCTGACTTTAATTTTTTTTTTTTTTTTTAGGGATACTCCTCTTTAAGCCAGCAAAATGGTCCGGTCTGAAAGTGGATAATCTATGTCCATTCCACTTTTCCTGATCACTCACGTTCATGTGTCTCTCCCATGCTAAAGCTTTTCTAATTTTACCTTTGTTTTTTTTTTGTTTTTGTTTTTTGTTTTTTAATCAGAGTTATGCTTCAAGTAACAGGTGCTGGAGCAGAAATCCACAGAAGTTAATATTTTTAGAAAACATGAATAGAGAAAAAAAAAAAACAATGAATTTTTTGTGTTCATTGATAGATATCATTTAACAATTTTAGTGTTAGGTCCCTTTCACACTGGGGCGGTTTTCAGGCGGTACAGCGCTAAAAATAGCGCCTGTACACCGCCTGAAAAAAAACGGCCCCATTCACTCCAGTGTGAAAGCCGGCGGGCTTTCACACTGGAGCGGTGCGCTAGCAGGACGGCAAAAAAAGTCCTGCTAGCAGCATCTTTGGAGCGGGATAGGAGCGGTGTATTCACCGCTCCTATACCGCTCCTTCCCATTGATTTGAATGGGACACCGCGGTAATACAGCGACAATACCTGCTGCTTTACCGCCCCAGTGTGAAAGGGGCCTTACATTGTATTTAGAATAGTTCCCTTTTAGACACTTATTTGGGCTGCATAGAATGGTAATTCTAGCATCCTCACAAGAAAAAAAAGGTTAAAAAAATAAAAATGTAACATAAAAATTAAATCCTTATTTAACCCCTAATTAAGAGTATGGTGACCCTAATAAACCATTTCCTCCTATTCTAACTTACAGTTTTTTCATTTTTTTCTGTTGATTTTTTTTAACATATGTAATCTTTTTTTTTTTATTTCTATTTTATAATTTTTCATCTTTTGAAGGTTAATTTTTTTTCCCACTGCAGTTGCCCAACAAAGACAAAAATACATTCAATATCTACTTTTCTCAACACCAAGCATTTGCATTAATACAGTACTTGCTGTTTCAATAAAGAAAATAACATAAACCTACATACAAACAATGCATTATACTAAAGGTTTCCCTCGGCAAAGATCTATGTTGTGCCCTGCTGTTGTTTTTTGGCACTAATTAACCTTCTGCATCAACTTTTTTGTCCTGTTCCGTGTTTTTGTTAAATTGAGCCACCTGAGTACTCTGCTAATACGTTTTTTCCAAAACTAATAAAGTGGAGTTCTCGGCTGTACAGTTCAATGCCGACCTTCACCTGACCTTGCCTTGCCAATAAGATTAATGCCATCACCGCGTTTGTCCCCCGGAGGATTACATTGTTACCTGCTGTTTACTAGATTATATTTTCTGTAAGAAGAGGACACAATGGGGCTAGAGGCAAATATACATTTCTTATTTATGTTTGCTGAACAGCTCAGCTACCATCATCGTTGCAATATTTTTAGTCACACTGTATTTGCGAAGCGGTCTTTCAAACTCATTCTTTTTTTTTTTTTTTTAAATACACTTTTTTGAATAAAAGAATCCCAAACCAGTAAAGTTACCCCAATTTTTTTGTAGAATGTGAAAGATGATGTTACACAGAGTAAATAGATACCTAACATGTCATGCTTTAAAGTTGTGCACGCGCGTGGAATGGCGACAGACTACGGTACTTAAACATCTCCATTGACAACGCTTTAAACTTTTTTACAGGTTACCAGTTTGGAGTTACAGAGAAGGTCCTGTACTAGAATTATTGTTCTCGCTCTAACAATCACAGCGATACCTCACATTCAAAGTTTAAACATCTTTTACATATGTGGACGGGACTTAAGTATGCATTCGCTTCTGCACGCAAGCACAGAGGGATGGGGCGCTTTAAAAAAAAAAATTTAAATCTTCTTTATTTTATTTTTTATTTTCACACTGTCCCTTTAAAGCAAAATTCCATGTCTTTAAGAAAAAAAAATCCTGTCTATCTGCCCTGAGGACCAAAAGGGAAGTCGGATGTCGCTCCGGTCCTCCAAGGACATAGAGCCAAGTGGGGGCCATCTTGCCCTCTTGCCCCTGACGGATCGTATCGTTTCCGGGTTTAACAACAGCTTCAGTAAATGCGGAAATGACCGGAAAAAGCGGCAGGGGGCACTTCTCCCGCCGCCCCTAAAAGTGGTCCCGTGGCAAATCTGCCACTGGAATCACTTCACTTTTAGCAGATGCCAAATCATCCACAGGAAAAACTGATACCAGGTTTTAAACGTCAAAATAATGAAGTATATATACTGTGGGCTTTCGGTAAGTGGTTATAAGAACATTCTGTTAAAGAAGTCTAACAGTCATACTCAATAATTATACATTCATATAGCTCTGACATATACCACAGTGCTGTACAGAGAACATTGCACTCTAACTCCCCCAACACACAGTCACACACTATTATTATTATTGTACATTTCTATAGCTCTGACTTATAACACAGTGCCTTACAAAGAACACTGAACCAGTTCCATCAGTTTCTGCACCAGAGGAGCTTCTCCGCCAGGTGGTGCTGTTTTGCAAGGTGCTGTTGACTCTGCTTTGGTCTCAGCTGAGAGAAGCATCAATCCTGGGGCCTCTCCTGCAGTCTTTTCCCAGGCAAGCATGGACCATGTTGAGGAAGACGAAGGTGGAGGCTCCCCAGAGGCACTGAGGCCTACACCATGTGATCATGCTGCAGTGGATCCTGTGCCTGTCCCTATGCAAGGGGAGTCCTTACTATCCTTCAGGATAGAGTGGTGAACAGACTTCGCTGCATTACTAAGGAGGAACAGAAGCTTGCTGTCCTGAAAGAGGATATCAGGAAAAAGCACAGTAAGTCTGGAAGCAGTAAGAGGGAAGTAGCCAAGCTGAAGTCTCTGGAAGAGGCATTGAAAAAGCAGAAGAAGTTGGTCGCCTCTCTGAAGCAAAGCAGCGGTGTGTTCAAGAAGTATGAGAATGAGGAGAGATTCCAACAGATGGAGAGTGCCTATGCCAGTACCAGCCAGAGGGTGGATATCACAGCAACGGCAACAGTATGGATGGGGGTAAGGAAGTGGCTTCACATGGTGGCCCCAGTACTACCCCTGTCCCAGGATCTGTCGCACCTGAGTCAGTATCTGACCCCCTCCCTCCCCAGCAGCCTGGGTCATCTCAGGAGGAGGTTGAGGAAAATGGCAGATTGCTGCAGGCCATTACAGAAATGTAATCTCATTGAGTGGCACCGACTCATCAGATAAAGATCTTGGTAAGGGAGTGCTTGCTGAAGATCTCTCTCAGTGTGTGGAGGACTTTCCTGAGATTGCTGTTACAAAGAAAGAGATTGCACCTGCCAACAGATTCTTGCAATCGGCAGGGAATGCAGGAGGAGATGGCATGTATCCAGACAGAGAAGTTTCTGCTGGCTGCAAGAAGCAGTCCCACATGGACACTAGGACTGCAGAGCAGGAATGTCGCATGAACATTGAAACTAAAGAGCAGGAGGGCCGTATGAACACTGAAGACTTTACTTGATGACGGGACTGCTGGTAACTGTGGTATTTCTGGGACTATAGTGAGCAGGATTGTTGTGCTGGAGGGGAGGAGGGAGGATCAAGTGGTGGGTAATTTACCAAACCAGATATTAGAAGTTCCTCTGCAGCCATTTAATGTTTCATCTGTCCCAGTTAGGAACTACGCTAAGGCTGGGTCGGGACAAAGCCATGCTACTGCTGGAAGGGAGACAGTTGTGCGACTTTCACCTAACGCACCTTCCTCCATTGAACGCAGGAATGTGGTACAGCTCAGGTGGGAAGGAGGAGATATTCCACCTATCAAGTGGGTGGATAAGATCCTAGCCATGGGATTTAAGACGGAGGATATTTATGCTCTTATCAGTCCGGTTGGTTCCTAAGAATATGATTTGTCATTTGTACATCCAGAGTCACTGGATCTGTTTTGAGAGCGGTGTGAGCACGTATATAGGGGCCAGCCAGACTGGAAGGGGCTTGTCTCCAAAGTTGTCTCACGACAGCCCTTGATAAAAAAAATGGACTATCCTGGCTATGAATGAGTCTATACACCCCAAGGATTTATGGGTCTGGTTGAGGAGGTTTGGGGAAACTTTTTGCCCCCTAAAAAAGTTCATGGATGATAGAGGAATCTGGACGGGTGAGTGGTCGGTGTCAATGAGGTTGAGTGTGTGTGAGAATGTGGTCAAGCATTTGCCCTCCTCTGCCTTTTTTGGTAGAGATAGGATTATCGTCTTCTACCCTGGTCAACCTAAGCTGTGCCATAAATGTGGAGTCAAGGGACATTTCTCCTCTTCCTGTCCAGAACAGAAGTGTTCTTTGTGTCGGGAACTGGAGCATCTAGCGAGAGACTGTAACATCATTAAATGTAAATTATGTGATAAGGTTGGTCACCCTTATAGCCAGTGCCCTGAGGCTTTGCACAATAAGCCTGAGCTAGTTGAGGAATTCTTCCGTCTGGATAGCCTAACCCCATTTACACACCTATTCTCAAAAATGAAAGTATACATAGTTGATAGAATTATTCATATATTTATTAGTAAAAGAGATAATTAAGCCCTAAGGCAAACACTGCGCTATAACCTCGTGAAAAATTAACAATAAGAAATATGTGATACAATCGTGATGTATAACATAAGCAGCTGACATGAAAAAAAGTCCAGTTCTGGAAACTTCTAAATAAACATATAAAAACCAAGAAATGCAGCGCTAATAGCAAATTGATATGCAAATGTGAATAAGCATAAATAAGTGAAAAATCAAAAAAAGAAAAATTGTGATGAAAAAGAAAAAATAGAGAAAACTAAAGCAAAGTCCCATAAAAAAAAAAAGTATATTCTAAAGTGAAAGTCCACATCCATAAAGCAAAGTGTCCGCATCAATCAAATAATAGTGACATCCGTGTCACAATCTCCAAGGTAGTGTGAAGTGTATCCACGTGCCCACCGAAGGATTAGAGGAACTGAATTTATTCACCCTTGATAAGAGGAGATTAAGGGGGGATATGATCAACATGTATAAATATATAAGGGGTCCATATAGTGAACTTGGTGTTGAGTTATTCACTTTACGGTCAACAAAGAGGACAAGGGGGCACTCTTTACGTCTAGAGGAGAAGAGATTTCATCTCCAAATAAGGAAAGGTTTCTTCACAGTAAGAGCTGTGAAAATGTGGAATAGACTCCCTGCAGAGGTGGTTCTAGCCAGCTCAGTAGATTGCTTTAAGAAAGGCCTGGATACTTTCCTAAATGTACATAATATAACTGGGTACTGACATTTATAGGTAAAGTTGATCCAGGGAAAATCCGATTGCCTCTCGGGGGATCAGGAAGGAATTTTTTTCCCCTGCTTTAGCAAATTGGAGAATGCTCTGCTGGGGTTTTTTTTGCCTTCCTCTGGATCAACTGTGGGTATAGAATGGGGTATATGGGATTGTATGATATATATATATATATATATATATATATATATATATATATATATATATATATATATATATATATATATATATATATATATATATATATATTTATATATATATTTTTTTTTTTTGTTTAATTTGTGGTTGAACTGGATGGACTTGTGTCTTTTTTCAACCTAACTAACTATGTGTCAGGAACGGTGCTATTACCTGGATCGCCTGCTGGTGTCACTGTTTCCTTTGGCATCAAAGGGTGCAGTTCTGGTGGCCACCAGCAGGGGTCTCCCAGCCGATGGACATTGTCAGGAATGGTGTTATTACCTGGATCGCCTGGTGGTGTCACTACTTCCTTCAACATCAAAGGGTGCAGTTCTGGTGGCCACCAGCGGGGGTCTCCCAGCAGATGGACATGCCAGGAATCAGGCTACACCTGTTGTGGATTTGCTGGGTATATAAGCCTGTCCTTCACTGAGGTTCAGTGCTTCAGTATTCCTTTCTGTAGCCCTGTCTTGCCTGTCTGAATCCTGATCCTGATCCTGATCCTGATCCTGATCCTGATCCTGATCCTGATCCTGATCCTGATCCTGATCCTGATCCTGTACCTGTACCTGTACCTGTACCTGTAACCTGACCCGTTATCTGCTTCCTGCCCTGTCCTGGATGTTGTCCCCCTTACCTGGTTCCTGAGACCCGTCCCCTGTCTCCTGCCTTGATGTTCCCTTGCTTCCTGTTTCCCCCTTGGTCTCTCCTCCCTGCCTTGTATATATATATATATATGTTCCATTTCCTTGAAGTGTATAGTTAGTTAGTTAGATTAGGGCTTGGGGGTTTGCAGTGTTATTTGTGTTCTTGCTTGTTTGTGGTTGCTGTGTTTATGTGTGTCTTTATTATTAATAAATATATCTTTATCACTACCTTTTGGAGCCTGATTCCTTTAGTGCAGCCCATCGATCTGTTCACTTGTGTTGGATGCCTGTGTTTAGGCTCCATCCCTAACAGAATACTGAAGCCATACTAACAGATCGGCTGCACTTGGGAATTGGGTCTGGACACTTGCTTTTGTCAAGGAAGATGCAGCTGGAAGATATTTTGTATCTTTCACTCCTGGCATTGGAACAAAGAGATCTTTGTTATCAGACTTTGGGTGGCTATACTAGGGAGCAACTACTGGAGTGCAACCGTATAGCCCATGCTTTTGTTGATCAGGGCCATTTTCTTTTTGAGGACGTGCAGCCCCTGATCCAGATTTGTGCCGAGCTGGCCCTGCCCTGTATTCCTGAGGGCCGTGATGATTTCACTCCCCCTTTTGATATGAATCAGGTTGTATCCCTAGTATGGCTTTTTGAAGATGATCCCGACGACTTTTTTGAGCACTACTCTGGCTGTTCCCCACAGGTGATTTCTGAATGCATTGTGTCTGCGCAGTCTTTTGTTAGACAGGGAAACTTGAATTCACAATTTGTACAACCCATACTTTCAGCATGGTCTGGCATGATGCAATTAGCCCCAGCCAAACAAACCACTTCTGCCATCAGACACCAGCCTACCCAAATGTATGTTTCCCCATCACCCATACCAAACCCAGTTGCCACCCAGTATACACTGCTCCCAACCAAATATTCATATCCGGTCTCTTCTCCCTGTACCTATCCTGCATTTAACCCCCCTGCCTCTTCTCAGCTGCCTACAAATCCACAAATGTATGTTTCCCCATCACCCATGCCAAACTCAGTTGCCACCCAGTATACATTGCTCCCAACCAAATATTCATATCCGGTCTCCTCTCCCTGTACCTATCCTGCATACAACTTCCCTACCTCTTCTCTGCCAAATCCCAACACTCCTTTCCTGTCTGCTGCACCCCCAACCTACAAAGCTTCAGCGACCAAGTCAAAGAAAAAACGAAAGTTCTTCCCGACCAAAACGATCCTGCCAGTAACCCAATCTGCCTCCACACCCACTAATCTGTCCCAGCCTGAAGCGCCAGAGTTCCAGCCGGAGGTGCCAGCAATCCAGCCTGAAGAGCCAGTACTAGCCTTCCAGCCTGATGTCCTGGTGCCAGCCCTCCAGCCTGATGTTCCAGCCTTCCAGCCTGATGTCCTAGCCTTCCAGCCTGATGTCCCAGCCTTCCAGTCTGATGTCCTGGTGCCAGCCCTCCAGCCTGACGTTCCAGCCTTCCAGCCTGATGTCCTAGCCTTCCAGCCTGATGTCCCAGCCTTCCAGTCTGATGTTCCGATGCCAGCCTTCCAGCCTGATGTTCCAGCCTTCCAGCCTGATGTTCCAGCCCTCAAGCCTGATGTCCCAGCCTTCCAGTCTGATGTCCTGGTGCCGGCCTTCCAGCCTGATGTCTCAGCTTCCCAGTCTGATGTCCTGCTGCCAGTTTTCCAGTCTGATGACCCGCTGCCAGTTTTCCAGTCTGATGACCCGCTGCCAGTTTTCCAGTCTGATGACCCGCTGCCAGTTTTCCAATCTGATGACCCGCTGCCAGTTTTCCAGTCTGCTGACCCGCTGCCAGCCCTCCATGTTGATGTGCCCGTGCCCGCTGCCCAGCTTGATGTGCCCGTGCCTGCTGCCCAGCTTGATGTGCCCGTGCCTGCTGCCCAGCTTGATGTGCCCGTGCCTGCTGCCCAGCTTGATGTGCCCGTGCCCGCTGCCCAGCTTGATGTGCCCGTGCCCGCTGCCCAGCTTGATGTGCCCGTGCCCGCTGCCCAGCTTGATGTGCCCGTGCCCTGCTGCCCAGCCTGATGTGCCCGTGCCTGCTGCCCAGCCTGATGTGCCCGCGCCTGCTGCCCAGCCTGATGAGCCACTGTCTGCTGCCCAGCCTGAGGTGTTCCTGTCTGCTGCCCAGCCTGAGGTGTTCCTGTCTGCTGCCCAGCCCAAAGTGTTCCTGTCTGCTGCCCAGCCTGATGTGCCTGTTCCTGCTGCTCAGCTTGATGTGCCTGTTCCTGCTGCCCAGCTTGATGTGCCTGTTCCTGCTGCCCAGCTTGATGTGCCTGTTCCTGCTGCCCAGCTTGATGTGCCTGTTCCTGCTGCCCAGCCTGATGTGCCTGTTCCCGCTGCCCAGCCAAAAGTGCCCGTACATGCTGCCCAGCTTGATGTGCCTGTTCCTGCTGCCCAGCTTGATGTGCCTGTTCCTGCTGCCCAGCTTGATGTGCCTGTTCCTGCTGCCCAGCTTGATGTGCCTGTTCCTGCTGCCCAGCTTGATGTGCCTGTTCCTGCTGCCCAGCCTGATGTGCCTGTTCCCGCTGCCCAGCCAAAAGTGCCCATACCTGCTGCCCAGCTTGATGTGCCCGTTCCTGCTGCCCAGCTTGATGTGCCTGTTCCTGCTGCCCAGCTTGATGTGCCTGTTCCTGCTGCCCAGCCTGATGTGCCTGTTCCCGCTGCCCAGCTTGATGTGCCCGTACCTGCTGCCCAGCTTGATGTGCCCGTTCCTGCTGCCCAGCCTAAAGTGCCCGTGCCTACTGCCCAGCTTGATGTGCCTGTTCCTGCTTCCCAGCCTGATGTGTTCCTGTCTGCTGCCCAGCCTGAGGTGTTCCTGTCTGCTGCCCAGCCTGAGGTGTTCCTGTCTGCGGCCCAGCCTGAGGTGTTCCTGTCTGCGGCCCAGCCTGAGGTGTTCCTGTCTGCTGCCCAGCCTGAGGTGTTCCTGTCTGCTGCCCAGCCTGAGGTGTTCCTGTCTGCTGCCCAGCCTGATGAGTTCCTGTCTGCTGCCCAGCCTGATGAGTTCCTGTCTGCTGCCCAGCCTGATGAGTTCCTGTCTGCTGCCCAGCCTGATGAGTTCCTGTCTGCTGCCCAGCCTGATGAGTTCCTGTCTGCTGCCCAGCCTGATGAGTTCCTGTCTGCTGCCCAGCCTGATGAGTTCCTGTCTGCTGCCCAGCCTGATGAGTTCCTGTCTGCTGCCCAGCCTGATGAGTTCCTGTCTGCTGCCCAGCCTGATGAGTTCCTGTCTGCTGCCCAGCCTGATGAGTTCCTGTCTGCTGCCCAGCCTGATGAGTTCCTGTCTGCTGCCCAGCCTGATGAGTTCCTGTCTGCTGCCCAGCCTGATGAGTTCCTGTCTGCTGCCCAGCCTGATGAGTTCCTGTCTGCTGCCCAGCCTGATGAGTTCCTGTCTGCTGCCCAGCCTGATGAGTTCCTGTCTGCTGCCCAGCCTGATGAGTTCCTGTCTGCTGCCCAGCCTGATGAGTTCCTGTCTGCTGCCCAGCCTGATGAGTTCCTGTCTGCTGCCCAGCCTGATGAGTTCCTGTCTGCTGCCCAGCCTGATGAGTTCCTGTCTGCTGCCCAGCCTGATGAGTTCCTGTCTGCTGCCCAGCCTGATGAGTTCCTGTCTGCTGCCCAGCCTGATGAGTTCCTGTCTGCTGCCCAGCCTGATGAGTTCCTGTCTGCTGCCCAGCCTGATGAGTTCCTGTCTGCTGCCCAGCCTGATGAGTTCCTGTCTGCTGCCCAGCCTGATGAGTTCCTGTCTGCTGCCCAGCCTGATGAGTTCCTGTCTGCTGCCCAGCCTGATGAGTTCCTGTCTGCTGCCCAGCCTGATGAGTTCCTGTCCGCTGCCCAGCCTGATGAGTTCCTGTCCGCTGCCCAGCCTGATGAGTTCCTGTCCGCTGCCCAGCCTGATGAGTTCCTGTCCGCTGCCCAGCCTGATGAGTTCCTGTCCGCTGCCCAGCCTGATGAGTTCCTGTCCGCTGCCCAGCCTGATGAGTTCCTGTCCGCTGCCCAGCCTGATGAGTTCCTGTCCGCTGCCCAGCCTGATGAGTTCCTGTCCGCTGCCCAGCCTGATGAGTTCCTGTCCGCTGCCCAGCCTGATGAGTTCCTGTCCGCTGCCCAGCCTGATGACCTGGTGCCCGCTGCCCAGCCTGATGACCCGGAGCCTGCTGCCCTGTCTGTTTTTATTTCCAGATCTAAACTTCCAGACCCTGGTGGTGGGGTACATGTCCCATTGTCGGACTCGGGTGGCACGCCTCCTAGTAGGTTAAGAGACTCTGGCCAGAGAGCGCAAGGAGGTCTGCCGTCACAGAGAAGACTTTTTGGGACTCTTCCACTTTTACATGCACTGCCAGATCTAGGGCAGAATGGAGTGTCCAGAGGCCACTCCTTAGGGGGGGGAACTGTCAGGAACGGTGCTATTACCTGGATCGCCTGCTGTGTCACTGTTTCCTTTGGCATCAAAGGGTGCAGTTCTGGTGGCCACCAGCAGGGGTCTCCCAGCCGATGGACATTGTCAGGAATGGTGTTATTACCTGGATCGCCTGGTGGTGTCACTACTTCCTTCAACATCAAAGGGTGCAGTTCTGGTGGCCACCAGCGGGGGTCTCCCAGCAGATGGACATGCCAGGAATCAGGCTACACCTGTTGTGGATTTGCTGGGTATATAAGCCTGTCCTTCACTGAGGTTCAGTGCTTCAGTATTCCTTTCTGTAGCCCTGTCTTGCCTGTCTGAAACCTGATCCTGATCCTGATCCTGGACCTGAAACCTGTACCTGTACCTGTACCTGTAACCTGACCCGTTATCTGCTTCCTGCCCTGTCCTGGATGTTGTCCCCCTTACCTGGTTCCTGAGACCCGTCCCCTGTCTCCTGCCTTGATGTTCCCTTGCTTCCTGTTTCCCCCTTGGTCTCTCCTCCCTGCCTTGTATATATATATATATGTTCCATTTCCTTGAAGTGTATAGTTAGTTAGTTAGATTAGGGCTTGGGGGTTTGCAGTGTTATTTGTGTTCTTGCTTGTTTGTGGTTGCTGTGTTTATGTGTGTCTTTATTATTAATAAATATATCTTTATCACTACCTTTTGGAGCCTGATTCCTTTAGTGCAGCCCATCGATCTGTTCACTTGTGTTGGATGCCTGTGTTTAGGCTCCATCCCTAACACTATGTAACTATGTATAAATTGCCTGCTTACCAGAAGGTGATGACTGCCACAGCAGTCTCACCCAGCCTTGGGAAGTAAGGTCTCCCTCCCTTAGGATACTGTTAACGGCACTCCGGAAGTTTTTAATGAATAAAGATAAGATTGCATGGTCGTAAGTGTAAGGAAATGTGGGAAGTGTAGAGTAAATCTTTAAGATTTAATAATATTGTACAAAGATGTTTTTCTGTTTTTCTGTAGAAACTCACTCTAACTCTGTTTATCTCACACTCACACTTTCTCATAACAAGTTTACTTCTCTGTAGAAAATGTGTTTCTCACAGTAGCTTTTTCCTTTCTCACACTGGCGTGTTTACCAAAAAAGTGTTTACCAGAAAATGCTGAGAACCTTGTCAAGGACATATATTGCATGGAACATTTTTAGAGTGAGATGTGACGTTGAGTCTGAAGGCGCTCTCTCGTCCCCCCCCTCTGTTCCTGCGACCTGCCAGGTTGCATGCTCGGATAAGAGTCTGGTATGGATTTTGAGGGGGACCCCCATGCCATTTTTTTTTTTGGTGCGGGGTTCCCTTTAAAATCCATACCAGACCTGAAGGGCCTGGTAGGGAATTTCGTTTTTTTATTTAAAATGAAAGTCGCCTGGCCTGGGGGCGACTTAAAGTCGTGTTGTAAGTTGCCCCGAGTCGTGTTGAAGTCACCCCAAGTCGCGCTGTGATTCATACTCAAGTTGTGTCCAAGTTGCCTCCCAAAGTCACGCTGGAAGTCGTGTTGCCCCTGTGTGAATGGACTCTTAATGATACGGCGTGTGCGCTATTATCAATGGCATATTATTATTGCTGTTGCACTTATGCGTGCACCGGTTCACACGCTCAATTACTGATTTATCTGGCGCACCAATTTTTTTCTTTTGTTTTGTTCACATGCTCTCCCCTTTCTGTGTTTTATTAGCCTCCTTGATATATGCACATTAATGACAGATACGGCGCATGAATTTGATATGGGATCAAATATACTGCAGCTTGTGGGTTTTTTTATGCACCAATCAATAATAATAACACATACGTTTATTTCACTCATTAATGTATTTATGTAGTTATATATTCATTCATATCGTAGTGGTTAGCACTTTCACCTTTCGCCTGCGTGGGTTTCCTCCTGGTACTCCGGTTTCCTCCCACACTCCAAAGACCTGTTGGTAGGTTAATCAGATCCTGTCTAAATTGGCCTTAGTATATGTATGAATGTGAGTTAGGGACCTTATATGGTAAGCTCCTTGATGGTAGGGACTGATGTGAATGTACAATGTATATGTAAAGGGTTGCGTAAATTGACGGTGCTATAGAAGTACCTGAAATAAATAAAATTCATATGTATCTCAATGTTGCACCCTTTTCCAATATATGTGTATTCATATTGGTAAATGTACTTACATATGCATATTTTATATATATACACAGTTGTTTGGGGGATAGAGCAGTTTTCCTTGATGTATGTAATCATTGATCATGTTGTGTAGCTGCTGCTTATTCTGACCACCTAATGAGCACCTGTTGATGTCAGGGCGGTCCTATATAAGCTTTAGTAGTCAGTAGACCTGTGCACACTGAAATATTTCGTTTTCGGAATTTAGTTTTCGTCCGAAAAATACATTTATTTAGTTACTCCCGAAATTCGTTTTTATTTATTTTGTTTCGTTAAAAAATGCATTCGTCCGAAAATCCGAAATAATTAAGGTCGAATCTGTCATTGGAGGCTTATGGTGTCTGTCGAATGTTCTAAGAAGATTCAATGGAGCAGCTAAACTGTACGACGCCGCAATCATACATTTCCGGTCGAATGTTCCGCCTACAAGCTATAGTAGAATTCTAATGTTGTATGACACTGGTAATAATTAGATTTATTAATTATTATTACTAGTCAACCAACATTAGAATTCTTCTATAGCCTATGGGCGGAGCACCTTAAATGTCCGCTCGCACCGACTGCTTCGTCAAATCTTCATGTCGAATCTTTTCTCTCTATGTCGAATAATCTTGGACTATAGAGTTAGGCACATTCAACCTTTTTTGCCATTGTCTCTATAATGTCGAAACTTTTCTCTCTATGTCGAATCTTTTTTTCTCTATGTAGAATAATCTTGGACTAATAGAGCTAAGGTTAGGCACATTCGACCACAGGTTCGATGGACACAGATCGCTATTGTCAGCGTCATGTCGAATCTCCTATCTATATTGAACTGTTGTCGCAACGAAAACAAAAATAAAGTTGTTTATGTCGGATCTTTCAGTCTTCGGATTAAGCACGTTCGTTATTGTTTGTTAAAACGATAACGAAAATAACTGAAATTTGGACGAAAATGCATTCAGACGAAAACGAATGCACATGTCTAGTAGTCAGTATAGTCATGATTAATGAGTAATGATTAAGCACAGGTTGGATGTGTGAAACGCGTCTACGTGACTAAATATCTGGTGTCCTTGGTGTATCCTGATGATTTTTAATAAAGGCACTTTGTTTGGAACCATCGGATGTGCAGCTATCCTTCTTTTTTCAAGTATTCCACATAGGCGGGCCGGGGCTAGCACTCCTACTTGGTTCAATTTGGGTCTTCATACACACCTGGAGCAGCGGATTCCTTCTTCCTTGACAATTGTACTGTTGGCCATCACTAGGAATGATGGTCCCACTGGCCAATACCTTGGTGAGAGAAGTGGGAGAGTGTGTGTGTGGTATTAGTATATTATGTATTAGTATATTAGTAGGTATTGAAATAAAAAAAATGGTAAGAGATTGGGTTTTTTTAGGCAAAGACACATGAAATGTCCTAGCAGTTTTATATTTTTTGTACACTGCCTGCACCCCCAGCTCATTAATTTTAATGATGAGGTGTTAGGATGATGTATCTCCAGCATGCATATGTCCAATGGCAATGCCAGAATAAGCCAGGCCTAGAAGAAGGCCAGCAGAGGAGGTCATCAGAAACTAAGTCACAAAGGGGAGTGCAGACCTCATATCTCTAGAGTAGGGCACACAAGAGAGCAGGTGTGCCATACTCTGCTACTACACATGCACAGTATAGAGTTTAGGTAACTTCCTGAGGACGGCCAATCTGATAGGCCGAAATGCATAGAGGTTGAGTCACTTTATTGTGACACACTTCCGCCCACACATTCAATCTGGAAATTAAGCCTGTTCTGAGCCAGCAGCTGCATGAACCAACCAGGCGGATTTCACGGATTTACTTATACCTGCTGTTCACTCCGGGTGCCAGGACATTAGGCACTCATACACGTGAGTTGAATATCTTTATATTTTTTGGAATAAAAAGCTCTTTATCAACGGTACTGCGCAATGAGGCTTTTTCTATTATATTTATTTATATGAGGAACATTCACCGCGGCCAATTATCGGTCCAGAGGATATCCACAGGGGTCGCCCCACACACGCATTTGACCTAACTAGCGATAGTTGGTCCACTCCCAGGGGTGAGTGCACATCTACTAGGGGGGCACCCTATTTCAAGCACTTAAGAAGCACGGAATCACGGAATGCTCAAGTCACAGCATTGTATATTGTTTCACTAGCACGAGCACCTTTTTTTCACTGGGGACTGTTTGATTCATTTTTTTGTTACCAGTGTATCATTTATTACCTGTATGTCATTTTTTTAGCTTTTAGCGCGGTATACTTTTTATCATTTATTAATTGTTCACACCAATTTCACACTGCAGCTGCTTTAATTATGTGGTAAAGAAATTTGTTCACTTTAGCCATATTAACCGCTTCCCGACCGCCTCATGTAGATATACGTCAACAGAATGGCAGGGGCAGGCAAAAGCACGTACCTGTACGTCCCCTTTAATTTGCCTGCCGGGGGGGCGCGCGCGCGACCCGGTCGGGAGCTCCGTGACCACGGCCGCGGGACCAGCGGACCCGATCGCCGCTGGTATCCCGCGATCGGGTTACGGAGCTGAAGAACGGGGAGAGGTCTATGTAAACAAACCTCTCCCCGCGCTTCCTACACTGACTGTCAGTGATCGGCGGTTCCCTGTCATCGGGCACGCCGATTAATGACGTCAGACGTACAGCCACGCCCCCCTACTGTAAAAAAAAACACAACACGTCACACTGACTCCTCCCCGCCCCTAGTGGTTAACCCCCTAACTACAACTGTCATTTACATAGGAATCAGTGCTATTTAAATAGCAGTGATTGCTGTATAAATGACAAATGTCCCAAAAATGTGTCAAAAATGTCCGATGTGTCCGCCATAATGTCGCAGTCACAATAAAAATCGCTGATCGCCGCCATTACTAATAAAAAAAAAAATATTAATAAAAAATGTTATAAAACTATCCCCTATTTTGTAAACGCTATAACTTTTGCGCAAACTAATCAATAATCGCTAATTGCGATTTTTTTTTACCAAAAATATGTAGAAGAATACGTATCGGCCTAAACTGAGGAAAAAAAATGTTTTTTTATATATTTTTTGGGGATATTTATTATAGCAAAAAGTAAAAAATATTGAATTTTTTTCAAAATTGTCGCTCTATTTTTGTTTATAGCGCAAAAAATAAAAACCGCAGGGGCGATCAAATACCACCAAAAGAAAGCTCTATTTGTGGGAAAAAAAGGACGCCAATTTTGTTTTGGAGCCACGTCGCATGACCGCGCAATTGTTAGTTAAAGCGACGCAGTGCCGAATTGCAAAAAGGGGCCTGGTCCTTTGGCTGCCAATTGGTCCGGGGCTGAAGTGGTTAACACATACATGAGGTTTTTTCACTTATTTTCATCCTTTGGCGCTTTGGTTCATTCTTATATTTTTTCACAGTATAGAGTTTGCCTATCCTTTAAAGTTTCACTTTAAAGCATAAACTCGGCCATTTTCTATTTAGAGAACATTTACGAACGCCTCAGACTATGCCTTATTCTAAATAAAATGATAGTGGTTGTCTTCTTATTCTATCGTTTGCTAACAAATAAACGAAACATTTGCTTTTATAATCTAAAATGTCTCGCTGAGTCGCTGTATGGGCTTAATTGAAGCTGATAACACGGCACAAAATAGTAAGATGCCTTCAGGAAATGGATTTACAAGTGTTTTACTAATTTGTCTGCGCTGGGAATACAATAGCACGAGCCACAAACAATACACAGAGAGCTGCACAAGCTGAAATAATAACTCCTCAAACATATAATTCCGCATTAGCTGCCTTTCAGAGTGAATCAAACCAGGCAGCAGCTAATCTTTAAACTTCTGAGGGAACAATAAAATTGTCATGTGAAAGAGGTTTTAGAACACGTAAAGTCCTGCAGAGCCGTACAAATTATTTTGTATTAAAGGGAAACTATAACATGTATTTAGGGAGTTCCCATCATTATTGAAGTGAAGCTGTGGCCTAATGCCCCGTACACACGGTCGGATTTTCCGACGGAAAATGTCCTATCGGACCATGTTGTCGGAAATTCCGACCGTGTGGGGGCTCCATCTGACTTTTTCCGTCGGAATTTCCGACGGAAAAAGTTTGAGATCCTGCTCTCAAATTTTCCGACAACAAAGTCCTATCGGACTTTTTCCGAACGTGTGTAGCGAATTCCGACGGACAAAGTGCCACGCATTCTCAGATCACATTACAAGACCAAAGCTATTGGCTACTAGCCTCTACGTAGTCCCGTCGTACGCAACGAACGTCACTACATTCTGGATGATCGGATTTTCCGACAACTTTGTCCGACCGTGTGTATGCAACACCAGTGTCGGACAAAATCCGTTGTAAAAAATCCGACGGATTTTGTAGTCGGAATTTCCGACCGTGTGTACGGGGCATAAGTGTGGACAGTAAAACATGGTCCACCTTTAAGATCACCATGGTTTCCAATACCACTTATACGCTGATGACACCCAAATCTATCTGTCTACTCCTCACCTCACTCCTTCAGTCTCCTCTCGCATTACTAACTTACTAACTGACATCTCAGCATGGATGTCGCACCACTTCCTTAATCTAAATCTCTCTAAAACTGAGTTATTAATATTTCCCCCCCCCGCCCGTGCCCCCCTCCATGACTTTTCCATCAAAATCAACAATGCAACCATCAGTCCCTTCCCTCACGCCAGGGTACTCGGTGTAATCCTAGACTCTGATTTGTCATTTCAGCCTCAAATCCAATCGTTGTCAAAAGTTTGTAGACTTCACCTCCGTAACATCTCTAAAATTCGCCCCTTTTTAACAAATGAAACCACCGAGATCCTCATTCACTCCCTTGTTATCTCTCGCCTCGGCTATTGAAACTCCCTTCTCATTGGCCTGCCTCTCCATAGGCTATCCCCTCTTCAGTCTATCATGAATGCTGCTGCCAGACTTATCCACCTTACTAACAGCTCAAAGTCTGCCAACCCTCTCCTCCAATCCCTACACTGGCTCCCAATCACCCAGCAAATTAAATTCAAAATACTAACCACAACATACAAAGCCATTCACAACTCTGCCCCGAGCTACATCACCAATCTTGTCTCCAAATATCACCCAAATCGTCCTCTCCGCTCTTCTCAAGACCTCCTACTCTCAAGCTCTCTCGTCTCCTCCTCTCATGCTCGTCTCCAGGATTTCTCCAGAGCCTCTCCCATCCTCTGGAACTTGCTACCTTAACCTGTCTGGCTATCCCCTACTCTTGCTACCTTCAGGCAATCCCTGAAAACTCATCTCTTCAGGAAAGCCTATCACGTCTCCAACTAATCTTCTATCACTTCCATCAGCTCATTCCCCACAGTCACAACCTTTTATACCACCTGCCCCACCCTATTAGATTGTAAGCTCTTCTGAGCAGGACCCTCTTAATCCTCTTGTATTTTATTGTATTATAACTGTATTGTCTCCCTTTTTATATTGTAAAGCGATGCGTAAACCGTTGGCGCTATATAAATCCTGTATAGTAATAATAATAATAATAATAATAATATTATACTCATATTTAGTGTGTAACATGAAACATGGTCACATGGAATCACCCCCATTGACCTAAATCAGGAGGTTCTTCTCCCTGCAGAAATCAGTTTTCTTTCGAATTTGGTGCAGTTGTGCTTGGCTTTGCCCGCAAAGCTGCATGATCCATTCATTAATCCATACCTAGGGAACTATGAATGGAAAGACTGAAAGTTCCATCAGCTACTGGGGAAGGCAGACTTGCAGATCTCAATGGAGCACAAGTGCACACGTGCACAAAGCAAGGTCCATAAGGACATGGATGAGTGGGTTTGGGGTGGAGGAACATGACTGGCCTGCACAGAGTTATGACCTCAACCCAATAGAACACCTTTGGGATTTAATAGAGCTTAGACTGTGAGCCAGGCCTTCTCATCCAACATTAGTGCCTGACCTCACAAATGGGCTTCTGAAAGAATGGTCAAACATTCCCATAGACACACTCCTACACCTTGTGGACATCCTTCCCAGAAGAGTTGAAGCTGTTGTAGCTGCAAAGGGTGGGCCAATTCAATATTGAACCCTACGGACTAAGACTGGGATGCCATTAAAATTCATGTGCATGTAAAGGCAGGCGCCCCAGTACTTTTGGTAATATACTGTATATTTCCTTAAACCACATAATAGCCCGATTTTGAGCTATGGCTGGAGGAAGAGATGATGGCAGGGGACTGTTTATTGCCCTTTTTACGGTTGCAATGCCCTGCCGGTTCCATTGCAACATCTAAAAAATTTGTAGCCCTCTTTTCGGGGGGGGGGGGGCTAAGAAATTTCCCCAAACAGGATATCATGCTGAACATGTAGGTAAATAAGAGAACCAAAACCCCTGCTCAGTGCAAGGGTGGGTTTTTATAATAAAGTTGGCATTGCCTCCACTCAGAACAGGACCTCTATGAACAGGGGGGAATCCCTTCCTGGTGAAATCACCTAGTAATTTAAACAAAGTAATTGGGCACAGAAGAACTGCTGCAGCCAGCATATAACATTAACCATATGTAGCACCCTCTAGTTAGGTAGGTGCTAGAGTGAGGATTTTTGCTGGAAAAGTAGGTAAATGTAGGCAGGCCTAGCTGGTTGCTATGCCTTTTTGTTTTCATTCTGGGCTGGGAGTGGCTCAGGGTAGCAGCTGGTGACTCACAGGCCACATCACTTCACTGTCACCTCCCTTTTGCTTATAGAAAGTGCTAGAAGGAGGGGGAGAGAGGTGGGGCTGCCTGTGGTATCTTAAGGAGCCTTGAACAATCCCCAACCTGGATTGGCAGGGGGCAAGCCTCTTTAAATACCTGGGGTCAGCCCAGCTGGGGCAGAGTTTTCGGGTGGAGGAGCTGGAGTGAGAGAGTGTGGAGGGCCTGGGCTGGGGCTCGGGTGCATCCAGGAGGAGTGACAAGATCCTGGAAGGAGAGGCACATGAGAGAGCAAGTGGAGGACAGCAGGAGAGAACACTTCTAGGAGTCTCCAGGGAGGACTACTGGTCACAGCCAGGAGGGCTGGTGACTGAGTACAGTCGGGAGGACTGGGGAGGCACACCTGAGAGAACTGGGAGATTGCAGTTAAGATGGGTGCAGAACCAGAAGAGAGGACTGTGGGAAGGGCAGCCAGGCTGGCTGGCAGGACCTAAAGAGAGCTATCTGGGAGTGGTAGCTGAATGGAGGATAGCTAGCACCTGAACTATATCTACACCACAGGGGCCCAAGGTCCCTGCCCGCAAAAGGCAGTTCACAGTGGCGGCTGGTGCTCAAAATTTTTGGGGGGGCGCAAACAAACAGCCTCACTGTGCCATCAAACGCTGCCACTGTGCCCATTAAACGCTGCCACTGTGCCCATCAAACACTGCCACTGTGCCCCAAGTGCTGCCACTGTGCCCATCAAACGCTGCCACTGTGCCCATCAAACGCTGCCACTGTGCCCATCAAACGCTGCCACTGTGCCCCAAGTTCTGCCACTGTGCCCCAAGTTCTGCCACTGTGCCCCTTAAGTGCTGCCACTGTGCCCCTTAAGTGCTGCCACTGTGCCCCAAGTTCTGCCATTGTGCCCCAAGTTCTACCATTGTGCCCCAAGTTCTGCCATTGTGCCCCTTAAGTGCTGCCATTGTGCCCCTTAAGTGCTGCCATTGTGCCCCTTAAGTGCTGCCACTGTGCCCCTTAAGTTCTGCCATTGTGCCCCTTAAGTTCTGCCATTGTGCCCCTTAAGTGCTGCCATTGTGCCCCTTAAGTGCTGCCATTGTGCCCCAAGTTCTGCCATTGTGCCCCTTAAGTGCTGCCATTGTGCCCCTTAAGTGCTGCCATTGTGCCCCAAGTGCTGCCATTGTGCCCCTTAAGTGCTGCCATTGTGCCCCTTAAGTGCTGCCATTGTGCCCCTTAAGTGCTGCCATTGTGCCCCTTAAGTGCTGCCATTGTGCCCCAAGTGCTGCCATTGTGCCCCTTAAGTGCTGCCATTGTGCCCCTTAAGTGCTGCCATTGTGCCCCTTAAGTGCTTCCATTGTGCCCCAAGTTCTGCCACTGTGCCCCTTAAGTGCTGCCACTGTGCCCCCTGCCTGCCCTCTGCACTTACCTTGTCCCGGTGTGCAGCTGGTGACGGCGTCAGGCGACGAGCGGTGTCTCCGTCGGATGTCTCCGTCGGATGTCTTCTCCCGCGCTCCTCCTGTCTTCTTCTGCTGTGATTGGACGCTAGGTGATTGGACGCCTAGCGTCCAATCACAGCACCTGTGACTTCAGCCAATCAGGTGACAGGTAACAGACCTGGCAACCTGATTGGCTGAGAGGCGGGTCTGTGTTAGGGAAGCGATGTATTCGCTTCCCTAACACAGTACTGTGTAATCAGCGAACGCACAGCCGTGCGCCCGCTGTTTACACTTAGGGAAGCCTATTAGAGCACACCGCTCTAATAGGGTCCCCTATTAGAGCTTACAGCTCTAATAGGGGCGCTTCCAGCAACACCCCCCCCCACTGTAATTCAGATGCCCGGCGCCCGATCAGGGGCCGGACACCTGAATAGGGGGCGGCAGCGGTGACAATAGATAGATTCATGCAATGCATGAATCTATCTATTGGTGATAGAGCGGTGCAGGAGAGGGGGGGCGGCGCTCCTGCGCCCTCTATGCACGCACCGCCACTGGCAGTTCATTGGGGCCTGGCTGAAGCAGTGTCATGCGGTGCTAGCTAGTCTGGAGGAGTAACAGTCTGCATCAAGGGAAGTTCTGGAGGAGGAACAGTGTTTGTGCTGGAGAGAAGGTTGAAGTTTATATACTGAAGTGTATATAGAAGTCCCAAGCAAGTTTGCACTGGATATTCTGGGGCATCACATAATTCCCCATTTCCCATCCAAGTTTTATCCCCTCAAATAAAAACAAAACAAAAACAAAGCTTATGGACTGTTCTACATCTCTGAGTGACTTAGAAATGGATGTCTGGCTGGCAGGGAACATGTGAGCCACTAGATTCAGCAACCCCTACGGGGGCATAGCTACACATATGTATATAGACGCACACCAGTATGGAAATAACACAAGCTTTATATAATAAAAGATTAAAGTAGTTGTAAACCCTTACAAACCACTTTGACCTACAGGTAAGCCTAGATTAAGGCTTACCTGTAGGTCCAATAAATATCTCCTAAACCTACATGGTTTAGGAGATATTTAGAAAAAAACAGGCACCGCTGTGTACGGCCCATGCGCCGTAGACAGCGGCGTGCAGGCGCACTGCGCATGCCGAGATCATGGCGATATGCCGCCTTCGTGCGCATGCGTGGGAGTGACGTCATCACCGCTCCAGCGAATGACATCGCTGGAGCGGCGAGACCTGGAAGTCACTCCGGGAATGATGGCGACGGAGAAGATCGTGGATGAGGACCGCTTCGGGGGCTTCGTTCTCAGGTAAGTCATTCATAATGAGCTAGTATGCTATGCATACTAGCTCATTATGCCTTTGCCTTGCAGGTTCCGTTTTTTGTTTTTTTTTGAGGAAGGTTTACTTCCTCTTTAATAATACATACATACATCCACTGTACATACAGGTATTATCAGCAATGGGCCCAACAGGAGTCCTGGTGGAATTGTGCACATATACATGGGTATATAATTATTAATAAAGATACTCCAAATGAATGTCGCAGCTAAGTTCAGTTGCAGGGGCTGAGGATGATTGCGATGCGGCATCTCTCTTGGTGTCAGAGACCTGAAGACAAGGTAAGCATTGATGGAATTCAGATCAAGAAATTATGGGCAGTTACAGCTAAACAACCAGAATAGAGGAACAATTACCTTATAGTCTCTGCTTCTGGCCTGGGTGAAATACAGTAAAAGCAGCAGCGTCTGTGTGGAAGGCCATGTGGCTCAGTTCTGTTCCTGGAAACTCCCTTTTATATCAAATATCACAGTCCTCTAATCTTAGTTTTTGACCCAGCTAGCAGGGACAGGTACCTGTCTATAACCAATTACTCTGTGGTAATTAACAAACAATAACTACAAATGCAATTCTGTATTAATGTAGGTGTGTTTAATTTTATTTTTTGCAAAAGATGGCCTATGCCTTTAAAGTATTTACATATTCTTAACAGGCTGTAAATTAGCTTAAAAATTTACCCTCACTAATCTCTGTAGGAGCAGCTACTCTGATACAATTCATCCTCAAATTTCATCCACAGACACTGACGTCAGGGTTCAGTCTATTTCTGAGAGGCTTAAGCCTGGTACACATTATGAGGGTTTTTTTTTTGTTCAACCCAGCTGGTTGAATGAAAAAAAACTGTCTGATCCAGTCAAATACGCTGTACTAACGATCCAACGTTAGTACAGCGATCTCCCCCTCTGAACTGTTGTGTTCTCAAAGGGGGACGCCCCCCCCCCCTCCTCCAGAACACTCCAGTCAGCAGGAGCAGGTCGGCTGCTGGTTTGACTGGCTTCTGTCGGACCAGCTGCCATACACACGGGATGAATGTCACCCAGCATTTTACCCATGTGTATGGGGCTTTAGAACACCTGCTGTTTGTTTACATTATTAGACTGGCAGGGTACCATGTCCCTACTGCCAGAGATGTAGATATATTTGCCCTTAGGTTGACACTCCCTTCCTTTTCACGTTCCAGAGAAGCCTTTAGCAAACATGGTTCTATCCAACCTTGGGGTTCCTTCAGATTTTGCAAGCAGTTCCTCAAGGAGAGAGCAGTGGCAGATTGCTTTCTTGCCTACATTACATAGTTACATAGTCACATAGTAGGTGAGGTTGAAAAAAGACACAAGTTCATCAAGTCCAACCTGTGTGTGTGCTTTTATGTCTGTATTACATTGTATATCCCTGTATGTTGTGGTCGTTCAGGTGCTTATCTAACAGTTTTTTTAAAATATCGCTACCCCCTGCTGAAACCACCGCCTGTGGAAGGGAATTTCACATCCTTGCCGCTCTTACAGTAAAGAACCCTCTACGTATTTTGAGGTTAAACCTCTTTTATTCTAATTTTAACGAGTCTTGTTAACCAGTAGCTGACCGCCCACTGTCAATTGACGGCGGGACGGTGCAGCTACTGTGGCGGGCCGCCGTCATATGACGGCGCTCGCTTTTTGGCCACTAGGGGGCGCGCGTGTGCCCGCCGCGTAGCTGGGGACCTGATGCGTAAGCCCGGCGGCCGCGATGTCCGCCAGGCACCCGCGATTGCCCGGTAAGTGAGCAGGACGTGGATCGGTGTGTGTAAACACACCGATCCACGTCCTGTCAGAGGAGAGGAGACCGATGGTGTGTCCCTTGTACATAGGGACACCGATCGGTCCCCTCCCCCAGTCAGTCCCCTCCCCCCACAGTTAGAATCACTCATATAGGGAACATATTAACCCCTGCAGCGCCCCCTCGTGTTAACCCCTTCCCTGCCAGTCACATTTATACAGTAATCAATGCATTTTTATAGCACGGATCGCTGTATAAATGTGAATGGTCCCAAAAATGTGTCAAACGTGTCCGATATGTCCGCCGCAATGTCGCAGTCATGATAAAAATCGCAGATCGCCGCCATTACTAGTAAAAAAAAAATAATAATAATAAAAATGCTATAAATCTATCCCCTATTTTGAAGACGCTATAACTTTTGCGCAAACCAATCAATATACGATTATTGCGATTTTTTTTACCAAAAATATGTAGAAGAATAAGTATCGGCCTAAACTGAGGAAAAAATTTGTTTAAAAAAAAAAAAAAAAAATTGGATATTAATTATAATAAAAAGTAAAAAATATTATGTTTTTTCAAACTTGTCCCTCTTCTTTTGTTTATAGCGCAAGAAATAAAAACCGCAGAGGTGATCAAATACCACCAAAATAAAGCTCTATCTGTGGGGAAAAAATTATAAAAATTTTATTTGGGTACAGCGTTGCATGACCGCGCAATTGTCATTCAAAATGCGACAGCGCTGAAAGCTGAAAAATGGCTTGGTCAGGAAGGGGGTGTTTGTGCCTGGTAGGCAAGTAGTTAAACTCCCTTCAGCAAAAAAGTTTTATCCCTATTGTGGGGTCACCAGTACGGTATTTGTATATTGAAATCATATCCCCTCTCAAGCGTCTCTTCTCCAGAGAACAATGACCAGCATTAAAAGGGATCACTAAAATTATCCCTGTTTGTGTTTCTTTTCCAGCTATAATTATTAATTTCATTATTACCAAAAATATTTTGTGATCTATCTAAAACGCTCTACAACAGTTATTTTCAACCATAGTTCCTCCAAGGGTTGCTAGGGGTTCCTTGAGCTGTGGTTGGTTGGCCTTTCATTTGGTGGTACCTGTATAGATTTGGGGCTATGTAGCAGAGTTAATTCTGCATTCTTCTTACTGGCCACCAATGTAAATGGCATTTTACCCTTGACTTACAACAAACTGGTTTCTGCAGGGGATTCCTAAGACCTGAAAATTAATTTAAGAGGTAAAAAGTTTAAGAAATACCTACTGATCTTGCAAAATTACCGCAAGCTGAAGATAAAATTATTTTTTGCATGGAGATTCCTTGAGACCTGGAAACCTTTTTGGCTGCTTAAGAGTTAGCTTATGTTTCATTCATGTAGAGAAAGGAAGCTTTAGGAAATTAATATCTTTTACCATACAAAAAGCCAAAAACAAACTCACAGTGTCAAGCTGGAATAAATCCCCCTCTCCCTCACAAGAAGCCTCCCTCCCCAAGCAAAGATTCCCACTGTAAAATATCTCCCTCCCTCAAATATCCCCCCAAAAATTAAACCCCCCTGTCTCTAAACCGACCCACCAAAGCAAAAATACCTCCCTCAGTCATCAGCCTCTCCCTCAGCAAAGATTCCTAATTATGAAGAAAATCTCCCTTCATCCAATCAAACTCCCTCCCAGAAGCAAATCCCTGTCATTAACCACCCCCTGTAAACTTCTCTACAAGAAACTCCCCCCTTCTTAAAAAGCAAACCCACCTCCCTTTCCTTAACCCCCCACCAAAAGAAACCCCCCCCCCTTCTCCAAAAGCAAACCCACCCCTTTCCTTAACCCCCCACCAAAAGAAACTCCCCCAGACTGGAATTCTCACTTCCTCCTTCCTAAAACAGAAAATTGATTCCTCCCCACTTACCAGACCTCAGATTCAGCACGGCACAAAAGTCGGAAAACTTCTGCATCTCCAGTCTCCCTTTGGCTGTGTCATATGATACCTTGAAGAGGAGTCTAGGAGTTCCCTCAACCGTGCAATGTCAATTACCGGCATCTGAGACCTCACAGTAATTTCATGCTTTTCAGGGGGACCCCTTATTAAACTAAGGGGATGGGGCACAATAGAAGGGGGGCTGGCTGCTGCACTCTGAAACTCTGATTGCTTCTACTGTGCTGATGCTGAGGCTAAAAAGCAGGGACAGTGTCTGGGCATTTTGCCAGGATGCTCTGGGGGTGGGGGGGGGGGGTTGAACACCCCTGACCCCTCGGAGAAAAGAATTATAGAAGAGCTGAAATACTGAAACAACATTTTAGCGCCACATCCCTTTGAATAATATATATCTGAAAGGTTTGTTTATGGGAATTTTAAAGCGCAAGTACAATACAATTTAAGAAAAGATATATACAAAATTGATTTTGAATCATTTAAAAGAATACATCACAGGGTACATAAGAACAATTGCAATGCTGATAAGTCTATAAGTAATAAGGCTTCTTCAGGAGAACTGTTAATATCGCATATGCATATAGTCACTAAAATTCTAGTGACTATATGCATATGCGATATTAACAGTTCTCCTGAAGAAGCCTTATTACTTATAGACTTATCAGCATTGCGACTTATCAGAATTGCAATTGTTCTTATGTACCCTGTGATGTATTCTTCTAAATGATTCAATATCAATTTTTTATATATCTTTTCTTAAATTGTATCAATAAATTAATATTTTTCTATAAATTGGTGTACTTGCGCTTTAAAAGTCCCATAAACAAATCTTTCAGATATACCCCTGACCCCTCATTATCTACGCCCCTGCACAGAAAACCCCATATATGCAAAGAATAAAGCACTAGCACACTATACTGTACTGCTTTATTAAAATAATGTCGTACTTACAGCAAACAGCACTAGGATAAAGAGACAAATTGTTTACTTGGCTTGGTAATGCACTATAGTATGCTTTATTCTTTGCATATGCTGGGTTTTCTGTGGTTGTTACTGGACTGGAGGGAGTGATGAAAGACTGCTTTTGGGAAAAATCCATTATACCTGCAGTTTTGCTTTTTGTTGCAAACAGCTTGCAGTGGATCTGCACAAGTTTATCATGACACATAGCCCAGACATATGAAGAATACGGGAGATTGCGGTCACATGTACCACACAGCCAATACTTGCCAGATATTCCTGCAGCTCCTTTAATGTTGCTGTAGGCCTCTTAGCGGCCTCCCTGGCCAGTTTTCTTCTCGTTCTTTTCATCAATTTTGGAGGGATGTCCAGTTCTTGGTAATAGATATGTGCACTGCCAAAAAATGTGTTTGTTTTCGTTTCATTTGTTTTTTTATTTATTTTTTCGGGTCATTCATTATGATCGCTATTAGTAAATTCGTACATTTGTAAATTCATACATTCGCACATTCGTACATTCGCACATTTGTAAATTCGTAAATTCGTAAAAATTCGTACATTTGTAAATTAGAAAATTTGTATATTTGTAAATTCGTACATTCGTAAATTAGAAAATTCGGAAATTTGGAAATTCGAAAATCCGCAAACCCAAAAATTAGAAAATCTGAAATAGTATTTAACTGTTAAATTATAGGTATTGTAATTTGCTTTCAAATTTGGCTGTTAGTGAACGTAACGAATACGAATTTATCCAAAGTTACGAATTATCAGAAATAAGGAATGCCGCATCTAAACAAATGGAACGGAACAAATTAATAATAAATAATAATAAAAAAAAGTTTTTATTATTATTACTGTTATTTATTATTATTAATTCATTACGTTTCATTCCTTGGGATACGGCATTCATTATTTCGGATAAATTTGTATTTGTTACGTTCACTAACAGCCAAATTTGAAAGGAAATTACAATACCTATAATTTAATAGTTAGTAATAGTTAAGTTATTATTAGTTAATTATTATTTCAGATTTCCGAATTTCCGAATGTACAAATTTACCAATGTGCAAATTTACGAATTTACGAATGTACGAATTTACAAATTTTCGAATATTCGGAAAAATGTATTAAACAGGTTTGTCGAAATTCGTTAAAAAATACGAATTTGGAACAAATAGAATTGCACATGTCTACTTGGTAATGTCACTTGATGATGACCGTCTTCACTGTGTTCCATGGTATATCTAATGCCTTGGAAATTCTTTTGTACCCTTCTCCTGACTGATACCTTTTAACAAGGAGATCCCTCTGATGCTTTGTAAGCTCTCTGTGGACCATGGCTTTTGCTGTAGGATGTGACTAAGAAAATGTCAGGAAAGACCTACTAGAACAGCTGAACTTTATTTGGGGTTAATCAGAGGCACTTTAAATAATGGCAGATGTGTACTGACTCCTATTTACCATGAGTTTGAATGTGATTGCTTAATTCTGAACACAGCTACATCCCCAGTAATAAGAGGGTGTGCACACTTATGCAACCACATTATTTTATTTTTTTATTTTTACTTCCCCCCTTAAAATCTTTCAGTTTGTTTTTCAACTGAGTTGTACAGTTTATAGGTCACATTGAAGGAGGAAAAAGTTCTGAAATTATTTATCCTTGTCTCACTTTTTTACTTCACAGAAACCTGCCATTTTAACAGGGGTGTGTAGACTTTTTATATCCGCTGTACATGCAGCAGGCAGTCTAATAAGCAGCACACACAATTACACATAAATAGGCATTTAATCCTTGCCCTCCTACCTTCCACTTCCTGCTGGCCCCGCCCCCTGCTCTCACTCGGCCCCTCCCCCTGGACTCCCCGTCTCCTTCTCATATGAATCACCTCCAGTTCAGCAGCGATTGTCCCTGATTGTCCCTGTGCTGGACTGGAGGTGGGGGTCCATGGCAGGGGATTATTTATAGGGCGGGCTGGAGGGGGGAGAAGAGATAGAAATGTGTGGAGGCAGCTCTGAACGTCACAGTGCCCTGGGCTGTGCTGCCTATCACTGAGCGAGGGAAACGGGGGGGGGGGGGGGGAATCTCCAGCATAAGCTTTTCTTTAGAGAAGCCTCGGCTTTAGCGCTCCCCTTCTCCTGGCACCCTCAGGCGGCCGCCTGGGCTGCCTTATGCTGGCGCTGGCCCTGAGTATATAGCAGTCTTGTGACTTCTATCAGTGTCTGGTTAAAGCTTGTAGGAGGAGTATTCATTCTCCCATGATTGTCCTATAAGGAAGCAGGACCGTTGACCCTCTGCCTGATTGGCCCTGTGCTGATCACATGCACCCTCCCAAAAAAAAAAACCTCTCTAGCAACACACACCAAACTGAGCATGTGCAGACTGACTCCACTAACTGTCTTATTCAGAGATGTTTTAGGGTCTGTGGAAGATGGGGGGGATAAGAGAAGACAGGATCAAACAGCCTTTTTACACAATGCAGAGTATTAACCCCTTAGGTTCCACAGTGAGCATAACAAGCACGCTTTCCTGCATATACAGACTGATTTTACTGCTGTGGGTTTAGTAACACTTTAACCACTTAAAGCGGTTGTATACCCGTTTTTAGTCTGTTTTTTTTTTCAAACTACCTGCAAGACAAAGTCATAATGAGCTAGTATGACTAGCATACTAGCTCATTATGCATCACTTACCTTAGATCGGGGCCCCCGGCGCCGTCCTCTTCTCCCCCTCCGGCCGCATCCATCTCTCCACTGATACCCCTCCGGGTATCGCCGCTTCGGCCAAACACAGCGCCGCTGCGGCGCTGTGATTGGCCAGAGCGGCGAGGACGTCGCTCCGCACATGCGCGAGGGGACACTTCAACTGCGGTGGGCCGCAGTTGTGAATGGGGATTAACCCTGTAAATGCACCGTTGTCTATGGCGCGCATGCATATTTAGCGCTGCTTTACCATCGTTTTACCCGCGGTATGCGGCCGCTAGCGGGGTGGTTTTAACCCCCGCTAGCGGCCGCAAAAGGGTTAAAAACCTCCGCAAAGCGCCGCTGCAGCGGCGGTTTGCCGGCGGTTTCCCCGCGGTTTCCCATTGATTTCAATGGGAAGGAGCGGTATAGGAGCGGTAAATACACCGCTCCTTCACCGCTCCAAAGATGCTGCTAGCAGGACTTTTTATGCGGTCCTGCTAGCGCACCGCTCCAGTGTGAAAGCCTGCCGGCTTTCACACTGGAGTGAATGGGGCCGTTTTTTTCAGGCGGTGTACAGGCGCTATTTTTAGCGCTGTACCGCCTGAAAACCGCCCCAGTGTGAAAGCAGCCTTAGAGCCCCCAAACATTATATATTTATTTTTTCTAACACCCTAGAAAATAAAATGGCGGTCGTTGGTCGTTGGTCGAATAAAAAAATAAGACAACAGTAAAGTTAGCCCAATTTTTTTTTATATTGTCATAGATAATGTTACGCCGAGTAAATTCATACCCAACATGTCACGCTTCAAAATTGAGCCCGCTCGTGGAATTGAGACAAACTTTTACCATTAAAAATCTACAAAGGCAAAGTTTAAAAAATTCTACAGGTTGCATATTTTGAGTTATAGAGGAGTTCTAGGGCTAGAATAATTGCTCTCGCTCTACCGATCGCGGCGATACCTCACATGTGTGGTTTGAACACCATTACCATTACGTCACCGAGTCCAGATATTGTGAATGCAGGGTCCTGGGTTTAGTAACACTTTAATACTTCTTTGAGGTAGTACCTCGGTGCCCCAAGGAACGTATGGTGCAATTTAACCACTTGCCGACCATGTCACGCAGATATACTGCAGCACTCCCGTATGGGTAGGTCCTACCCTTTTTCGGCCACCAGAGGGCACCCACTGCACTGCGGGGGGACCTGATGTGCGTGGTCGGCAGAAAATGATCGCCACCGGCCACGCACGATTGCGTGCACGAGCGTCAGCACAGGGATTTGTGTGTGTAAACACACAAATCCCTATGATGTCAGAGGAGAGGAGCCATATCGTTTGTTCCTACTAAGTAGGAAAAAAGATATGGCTCCTCTCCTAGTCAATCCTATCTCCATACAGTTAGAACACACTGAGGGAACACACAACCCTTGATAGCCCCCTAGTGTTAACCCCTTCCCTGCCAGTGACATTTACACAGTAATCAGTGCATTTTTATAGCACTGATCACTGTATAAATGCCAATGGTCCCAAAAAAGTGTCAAAAGTCTCTTATATGTCCGTTGCAATGTCGCGTTACCACTAAAAATCGCAGATCGATTATTGCGATTTTTTTTACCAAAAATATGTAGAAGAATATATATTGGCCTAAACTGATGAAGAAATTATTAATTTTTTTTTTAATTTGGGGGATATTTATTACAGTGGAACCTTGGTTTACAAGTAACGCGGTTAACAAGCGTTTAGAAAGACGAGCAACTTTTTTTTTTCCATTCTGACTGGGTTTGCAAGTGTTGTCTAGCAAAACAAGCAGAATTCAAGCTAATAGGGTGTGCAGTACCTCATTTGGCCAGAAGTACAGGGGTGTCGGTGACACTCGGAACCATTCGGAAATACTCGGAATCACTTGGAAATACTCTAAAATACTCAGTTCCTCAGTGTTTCCGAGCCTTTCCGAGGGTTTCCGAGTTCAGCCGAACTGTCCCCGAGTATTTCCGAAGGCTCTCCGGCTCCCCCCCATTTCTGGCCACATGCGGGATTGCATGTAATAGAAGTCAATGCGGAACGAATTATCTTCGTTTCCATTGACTTCTATGGGGAAACTCGCTTTGATATGCGAGTGCTTTGGACTACAAGCATTCTCCTGGAACGGATTATGCTCGTAATCCAAGGTACTACTGTATAGCAAAAAATCTAAAATATATTTTTTTTTCAAAATTGTCCCTCTTTCTTTGTTTATAGTGCAAAAAAGAAAAATCGCAGAGGTGATCAAATACCACCAAAAGAAAGCTTTATTTGTGGGGAAAAAAAGGACGCAGATTTCGTTTTGGTACGGCATCGAACGACCGCGCAATTGTCAGTTAAAACGATGCAGTGCCAAATTGTAAAAAGTGCTCTGGTCAGGAAGGGGGTAACATTTTCCAGGGCTGAAGTGGTTAAGGCAGAATTTTTTTTTTAGTTTTATGTTTTTAAATAGAGTAGGGTATGGTTAGATCCTCCCCAGACATGTATTACAAAAGTTGTGTAATCCCCACAGTACTTCAGACAGAATCCAATTATTCAGATATGTATGTCTCACAATTGTATCATGAATGGTCTTCTGCTTCAAAGCAACGTCTTGGCCAGCAATTCTTGGAACAGAGAGGAGATCTGGTATAGCACACAAGTCAGAAAGAACAGAGCAGGCTGGCCTTGTGAACCACATTTGACCATTTATAATGAATAAAACATGAATGATCCTCAGAAACATAAAGAAGTAAACCAGCATATAACCCTAAAACTCCGATCACCAACCAGAAATGAAAGTATTTGAAGTCCAAAGCACATCTCTAGCCTCAGTGGCCCCAGAAACGTGTCCGCCGCTACAGGATTGCAGCTAATTGCTACCCGTGAAAGCTAGAGATGTGCTTTGGACTTCATACTCTTTCAATTCCCATTGGTCAGCGGATGTTGATATGCTTGCTTATGCTCCTTTATGTTTGTGTTATTTATGTTTTATTCATAATAAACAGTCAAACATGTTTCATTAAGCCAGGGGGCTCTTTTCTTTTCTATCTTAGGTTTTTATTACAGTCTGAGTCACTATCCACTCCAGCTCCGGAAAGGTTTTACCCCCCCCCCCCCCTCATGACCAGGGCACTTTTTGCTATGCGGCACTGTGCTACTTTAACTGGTAATTGCGCAATCATGCAACGATGTACCCAACAAAATTGATATAATTTTTTTTCACAAAAATAGAGCTGTCTTTTGGTGGTACTTATTTTTTATTATATAAATAAAAAAATAAAAAAAACACAATTTTGAAAAAATTACTTTCTGCTATAAAACACATCCCATAAAAATTAGACAAATCTAATTTTTTAATCAATTTTATCCAAAATGTATTATTCTCCATGTCATTGTTAAAAAAAAAAAATCCCAATAAGTTTGATTAGTTTAGTTGAAAGTTATAGTGTTTACAAACTATGGTATACTGTATGTACTGGAATTTTATCTATTTTTTTATACTAGTAATGGCGGCAATCGGTGACTTATAGCGGGACGGCAGGCAATCTGACCGTAACTGCCACTTTGTGGGAACTAACTGCCACTGACATCAGCATTAACATTATTACAGTGATCCAGTAGCGTATCATCCATGTATGCAGGGTGTTCACTGCACACAGGCCTCCGAGGGGGGGGGGGGCACTGTGACCTGACCCACCCTGCACACATGGGTGAAACGTTCGGGGATGATCCGTGTAGCAGTGGGGGCCCATCCTTTCATCCAGAGGGTGTCGCATGGGGGGGGGGGGGTAGGGTTGGCACCTCATCCCTTTAAACCCGAACACATATGAATTAAATTCAGATAAGGCACCAAGTATGTATAATTACCATCTTAATCAGCCACAGGACCGGTGTAATCATTATGTGTTCGGTTTTAAAGGGATGAGGTGGCAACCCCTAGGGGGGCACCGCCGCTGACAGGAGAAGTGACAGCTGTATCACCGCTCCTGTGCCCGGGCCGACACCTCTAGAGAAGGGATGCTGGGGATACCCGTGCAGTAACTGCTCAGACAAGTAAAGAAAAAGTGTCAGCAAAGGAAGACCTCCTCTGCTGGGCTCTGCAATAGATGATGCCATCAGTCAGTCTGGCAGAGGAGTGAGCAGAGGAAGTTTTCTTTTGCTTTTGGGAGATCATCTGAGCTATCACTGCACTGGCATCCCTCTAGATGAGAGAAATCAGCCCAGAAGAAAAGTGAGAGAGGAGATGATTCTTCTACACAGAATGCTAGATGGATCAAGCAGCCAGGTAAGGAGCACCCGTGTCCCCTCCCCCACTGACTGGCAGTGCCCCCCATTCGGCCCCCACTAAGCAACAAGACTCCCATCTCTGCTTACTGAGCACCAGGACCCCCCATCCCCCCCCCACTAAGCGCTAGGACCCTCATCTCCCCCCACTAAGCGCCAGGACCCTCATCTCCCCCCACAAAGCACCAGGACCCCCCCCATCTCCCCCCACTAAGTGCCAGGACCCCACATCTCCCCCCACTAATCACCAGTACCCTCATCTCCCCCTACTAAGCGCCAGGACCCTCATCTCCCCCCACTAAGCGCCAGGACCCTCATCTCCCCCCACTAAGTGCCTGGACCCTCATCTCCCCCCACTAAGCACCAGGACCCCCCATCTCCCCCCACTAAGCACCAGTACCCTCATCTCCCCCACTAAGCACCAGGACCCCCATTCTCCCCCCACTAAGCACCAGGACCCCCCCTCTCCCCCCACTAAGTGCCAGGACCCTCATCTCCCCCCACTAAGCACCAGGACCTCCATCTCCCCCCACTAAGCGCCAGGACCCTCATCTCCCCCCACTAAGCACCAGGACCCCCCCATCTCCCCGCACTAAGCGCCAGTACCCTCATCTCCCCCCACTAAGCACCCGTACCCTCACCTCCCCCCCCACTAAGCACCATTACACCCCATCTCCCCCCACTAAGCACCAGGACCCCCCATCTCCCCCACTAAGTACCAGTACCCTCATCTCCCCCCACTAAGCAATCGTACCCTCACCTCCCCCCCACTAAGCACCATTACACCCCATCTCTCCCCACTAAGCACCAGGACCCCCTCATCTCCCCCCACTAAGCACCAGGACCCTCCATCTCCCCCCCAAGTGCCAGGACCCTCATCTCCCCCCACTAAGCATCCTGCCCCCATCTCCCCCCACTAAGCACCAGTACCCTCATTTCCCCCCACAGGACCCCCCCCCCCCATCTCCCCGGACTGAGCACCAGTGCTCCTTTTTGTCCTCCTTGAAGAAAAAGCTGCATTATTTTAGGTAGATATGCAGGGTCAGGGGTGGGGCTGGGGGACCCATTAGGTAGGCTATAGGGGGCCCCATGATTTCTAACAGCGGCCCTGCTGTAACTTCACTGGCCTACACAGAGTCCTGGCCTCAACCCGATAGAACACCTTTGGGATGAATTAGAGCAGAGACTGTGAGTCTGGCTTTCTCGTCCAACATCAGTGCTGAACCTCACAAATGCGCTTCTGGAAGAATGGTCAAACATTCCCATAGACACACTCCTAAACCTTGTGGACAGTCTTCCCAGAAGAGTTGAAGCTGTTATAGCTGAAAAGGGTGGGCCAACTCAATATTGAATCCTACGGACTAAGACTGGGATGCCATTAAAGTTGATGTGTGTGTAAAGGCAGGTGTCCCAATACTTTTGGTAATATAGTGTATGCGATTCTGTCGCAGTAAATGTACAGTGCGCGGTCGCAAATGACTATTGTAGAGCTTTCCCTTTGTTTTCTGTCCACTAAAACACAACAGGTAGTGAGAGGAAACTTCATGAAATTCAGGGAAAATCCTTTTAGACAATTGCCACTGCAACGGGTGTCTCCATCATCATATTTCCCATTTCATTTTTGTTATTTATTTTGGTTTTATATACTGTTAGGACCTTACCCTAAGCAGGAGGTGTCCCTATTCTAAATTAATTGCTGCTAGGCTATAGTCAGCCTGAGTTTGAATTGATAGTTCTGCTTTCTGCCGGCTTTCCCCTAAGTTCAGGTTGTTGCTTGCTTCTATTCAACTTAAAGGCAGTGCTAAATCCCACCCACTGTGAACCAAAGTTAACCTAAAATGAACATAAATCATTGAAGTTAAAACATACAATATATTATATCATAAATGACACATATTTTAACATCCAGTGCAAAGAAAAGTCCAAAATTAGTAAATGACTCTGTGTAGGATTGGTGTAAATCTGAAATTAATTGTGTCCTTTTACATACCACTACAAATAATATATCCAGTGCAGAAAACAAAGAATAAGTCCCAAACACAGTACCAATGCCAAAAGAAAGACGCTATGTATGGTGATGGCGCTTACCAAGACTCCTTGACCCTCCAAAGATGATGGGTCATGGTCAGCATGTGTATACCCTCCAAGCAGCTCCATTCCACATTTGTACCCCAAGAATCATACACTCCCTTTCCAGAAGTTGGCCGGTTGCACGAATGTAAGAAACAAAAATATGCCCACAAAACCTTTAGACAATATTTAATAAAAATTACACTTGCAGTACACTCAGATCTTTAAAAATTTCAAAGCGCTCTGAAAATATCTTAGCTGGAAACCAGCATGTATCGGTGCGCTGTGCTGTACATGATGACATCACCGCGTTAGGCTACGTCCCTACGCATTGCGTCAGACATTGTCGTCTTCTGCCTGCTGCTGACATTTGCTTGTGCCTGCTGCTGGGGAGTGTCCCTTGCAATAGTGAAAAAAGATCCAACATCCTGCATTATGAATATTTATATCTCCCTGGTCAACCACTAGGAGGTTTATTGCCAGTGGTGCATGCTGGGAAAGTGTGTTGCTATGGGCATTTGTATAGTGACTTTATTGCAATAATATAGAGTTCTATATTATTGCAATAAAGTCACTATACAAATGCCCATAGCAACACAGAAAGCATTTACATATTTGGGGGAACCTTATAGAAGCTTTCTTGCCTCCCAGGCTTAGCCAGGGGAGAACATGTGTGCAGTTGTTCTCTGATGTCCCAGACCTGTTGCCTGGGGGGGACACAAGTTTGGAAAAGAAAAGCCCAAGTTCGGGGCCAGAGAAGCTTGCATTGCATGACTAGAGGATATATCCTAGTTGAGTAAAGCTGTAAGCTGCTTTTTAAAGTGGTTGTGCGTGACTTTTATCTATAGGTAAGCCTAGAATAAGGCTTACCTATAGGTAGTGGAAATATCTCCTAAACTTGTAGTGCGCCAATGTCGTCATTGCTCTGTGAAGAAACGGCCCCGTGCCATTTATTCCCCCAGCGTGTGCCGTGACTTACGGCTCCTGCGTGCACATGACGTCACGCAGCTCTGGCCAGTCACAGAGCCGGAGTCCGTGGCCCCGGAAGGAAGAGGGGCGAAGATGGACCCAGCCTGCACAGGGGACAGCGCGGGCTTCGCTTGCAGGTAAGTGTCATGCAAGCGAAGCCCATTATGCTTTTAATTTGCAGGCTTTGCGGGGAGCAAAAGAGGAAGTAAAACCCATCGAGGTTTACAAGGTTTCTTTGAGCATTAGTATGTTCCTGGGCTCCAAGATCACAGCAGATGGTGATTGTAGCCATGAAAATAAGAGGCACTTGCTTCTTGGGAGGAACGCAATGGCAAACCTAGACAACATTATAAAAAGCGGAGACATCACCCTACCGACAAAGTGCTGTTTTGTCAAAGCTATGGTATTCCCTGTAGTAACCTATGGCTGTAAAAGTTGGACCATAAGGAAGGCTGAACGCCAAAGAATTGATGCTTTTGAACTTTGGTGTTGGAGAAGACTCCCTTGGACGGCAAGAAAATCAAACCAGTCAATCTTGAAGGAAATTAACCCTGAATATTCACTGGAAAGACAGATCCTGAAGCTGAAACTTAAACACGTTGGCCACCTAATGTGAAGAGAGGACTCATTGGAAAAGACCCTGATGCTGGGAAACATGGAAGGAAAAAGGAGAAGAGGACGATGGAAAACAAGATGGATAGATACAGTAGCATCATCGAAACAATGAACACAAAGTTAAAGTGGATGTAAACCCAATGTTATCCTTTCTAAACTATTGCCATAGGGGTTATCTATAAGGATGTACATGCCTCCTGCATGTATCTTTACCTGTCAAATGCCTCCCCTCTGTCTGCTATGAGACCCGAAAAACTGCAGATTCTGTGGGTGGGTCTGTTGTCTGGAGCTCGGTGGGTGGAGTCGCAATGTCAGTAGACTCCCCGCCCACCTCTACACTTCCCTTGTCAAAATGCATTTTCTCCTGTGTATTTCTTACACTGAACTTCTGCTATGATCTCTAACATCCAATGAAAAGACAGGAAAGTAACCACATGACTTCAGCAAGCCCAATTATGCTGAGGTGTGGAACATCCAATCCTGGCAGAGCAGCAGAAGAAAGGAGTGGGAGGGAATTAAAAAAATAATTCATGTCTCTTAGGCTAGTGCATGAGATATGTAAATCACCTGTCACTCACAGCAAGGGGGAGGATTTGACAAAGTTTTTCTCTGTTTGTCAAGATTTATCTCACTGAACAATAAAAGAGGATTGCTTAGAGCTGGATTAACTCTTTGTGGCAAGACTGGGCTCAAATGATAGGAAATATTATACTCTACATTATGACATAAAAAAAAAAAAAAAATAATAATAATTTCGGGTTTACATCCACTGTAGCCTCCCTGGCGGTATTCCCGAGTCTGGCTCGGGTTGAGATTTCTGTACCAAAAGCGGTAACCCCGAGCCAGACTCTGGCTTGCGTTGCAGGATACAGGGGGGGGGGGGGGTTACTTACCTTATCCCCTGGATCCTGCAATGTCCCCCCGCTGTGTGAGCGAGCCGTCCGCTCGCTCGATTCACACAGTGCCGAGTGCCGCTGATCTCCGTTCCCTGCGACGTTACGACGCACGGGAGCGGAGATCGGCGCCAAATTCAAAAAAAGTTTAAAAACACAACACACAAACAGTACTGTAATCTTACAGATTACAGTACTGTATACAAAAAATACACATCCCCTTTGTCCCTAGTGGTCTGCCCAGTGCCCTGCGTGTCATTTTATATAATAAAAAGATTTTTTTCTGCCTGGAAACTGGAGATTGTCCATGGCAACCAAAAAGTGTCCCTTTATGTCAAAAGTGGTTTTAGACCAGCTAGAAAAGACTGATAATAAATTAGAATCACAATTTATCACACACTAAATTTAATGACAGCGACTATTGTGCAACTGAGCAAATTTCAGTGTTTTTGATTTTATTACATTATTGAATCATTTTTATATATATATTTTTATTTTATTATAATTTATGATTTTGTGTTTCAAACTTTATCATACCCGGGATGTCTACTAGACTCTGGTTTGGACAGATTTAAGTGAGTTATTCATAAGAATTGCATGCCTACAATATAAAAACGCCAAATTTCCATGCAAAATAATTGTACCGCTTTCAGCACAAAATTCCAGACAGAATCATACCGTCAGGGAGGTTAAGCAAGCTCTGGGAGGCAGTGGAGGACAGAAAAGCCTGGCACGCTATTGGTCCATGAGGTCACGAAGAGTCAGACACGACTAAACGACTGAACAACAACAACAAAGGTCCAGTATATACAATTTTTGTTTTTGGTCCTGCATTGTACATCCCCATAAGGGGAAGTGAGGAATTCAGTAATATTATGCTTATTACAATCCCCTTAGATAAGATGAGTATTTAACCCTTGCTGAGAGGAGGGGGGAACCAAGGTGAAATTTTAGGTAACCAGAGTTCAGTTTTAAGGCTATTTACATTAATCAGGCTGCATCCCCACCTTCATTAAAAAAAAAAGATTTAATAGAGCATGAAAAGACTCCAAAATCCTTTTAAGTGATAATGATGGAACCCTTTGCACAAATGTCTCCGCAAGTTTTCCCGGCTGTTTCAGAGTCTTCAGTTTTAATGATGCTCCAGTTCACCTGCAGTTCTATAAATGGCAGTAGCAGAAAGATCACAGATATGGGAAATCAAAGCTGAGCTTCACCTACAATTAGTCCTGTGCGTTAAGTATTCTCCGGCTCTCTGAAAGGAAAACTCTGTTTAATTATTTACATTTGGACTCTAAATAGTAGAGAACGCGTTACATCAATCGACGCAGAGGCTTCCTATCTGCACCGCAGTGCATCCATAAAGGACCGGATTAACTCTGTATGGGATTTTATCACTCCACTCTCTGTTTAGAAGGCTTTAAGTCACAAACGTAATTAAATGTATATGTCCTGGGAAGAAGGAGTATTAGTGGTTAGCTGTGCTGACAATAAAGAAAATAAAAATAGACAGAGAAAGGCAAAGCTGCTCGGTGACCACAGACAGCAATCTGAAGCTAGAAAACACATGAGGATTCTTTTTTGTTTTTTAATTGAATCTCTGTCTGTTTGCAGGATCCGCACACGGCATCTGATTTGCGGTTAGGGTTCTTTGAACCACACATTTTTTTTCTCATCTGTAATGTTCTCCGAATCTCTCTGCACCTGGGAAGAAAAATGTTACAAAAAAAAAATCATAAATTTATTTATAACTGTCAGGGAAATTTTAAGCTTCTCCCTCTAAGCAAATAATTTCTTTGCACTTAAAAGCACAAAAACAGCTCTCTTATATAATGCCGGGAAAGTGCGCTTGTATTTCTCCAAGTAACACAGACACAGATGCTGGTATCACCTTGAGCTTAGCAGAATCCTCCAGAGAGTAGCCAGCTCCTTTTATTTATACTATAAACATGAATAACACAGGAAGGTGGTGGCTTCAGAATCAGCCAATCAGATACTGGTATTCTTTCAAAAGAACCAATCACACACATGTATATATTCAAATAGAAATACAGTAGTGACGTGTGCAGATGGTCATGTGCAGGGCCATGCGGCAAACGTCTTTGTGAGACACAGTGTCTCACAATTTGAACACTACTTACATGGCTCTGAACACGATCGTGTGCACATTCCCACTGCTACCAATGACGCGAGCCATACTCTATCATGGCTCAGTGGGCCATAATTTTGTATGGTTATGCTATGGTTCCCATGTACGCAGATCTGCTTACTTAGGAGTAGGGATGGGCTTTATGTTCATGTCGAACATGAGTACGACTCGAACATTGGCTGTTCGCCAGTTTGCCGAACAACCTGGAAAAAGTTGGTCCAAACCAGATAATTTGCATGTTGGTTGTCAAAAAGTCTGATCGTGTGTACGGGCCTTTAGGCTCGATTCACATCTATGCATTTTGCTTTTGAGCATTTTTGCAGTGCTTTTTGCGGTGCTTGACGCGTTTTTTGGACATGCTGTTTTTACCGCGATTTTGCGTTTCATTTTTTTATTGTTATTTTTTTTTACACTGTGGTTGCTTAGCAACCAGCTATATACAGTGTAAAAAAAAATAATAAAATAAAAAACGCAAAACGCAAATCACGGCAAAATCGCGGTAAAAACGCGGCACTTGCGGGTCCATTGACTTCTATTACATGCAAAACGCTGCATTTTGCATGAAAAAAATGTCCCGACCCTTTCCAAAAACGCAGAGGCACAAAAATGCATTGATGTGAACATGTTCCATAGGAACCCATGTTAAAAAATTTCCCTGCATTTCTGCAAAATGCAAAATGCATCAAAAAAACGCGCTAGTATGAATGGAGCCTAATACAGGGGGGGGTGTTACTGGCCAGATCGCCAGGTTAAAATGGAGGAAAAATCCTTAAAGAGAAAACGAATGCTATTCTTCTATGTCTTCTATGCTTCTAATTTACTACTTTAAGCTTTCTTTTTTTTTTTTTTTGTTATAATAACAGTTACACGCTCATGTCCTGTGGATTGAACATTCAGATGGGAAAAATATCACACACTACAATAACAAAGGCAAACAAAATAACTCACGCAGCTTAGTGAACTGACACTTATAAGTCTTTTCATCAACCTCGTCTAATTGACTGTTAGCCAGGAAAGACTTTAAGTGCCGTGATCTATGAGTCCTGCTCACACCTACTGTGGAGGGCTTTATCTTTGCCATGTACAAAGCTAAATAAACTTTGATTTATGAAGGCAAAATAAAAGGGGAACCAAATTAGCAGTAAACAAGAGGCCGGGGAACTGCCTGGATTGTTGTGTTATTAAATGTGATTGAATATGGGACCGTTGGGGTCCATTTCAAGCTGAAAAGAATGTTGCGCTGAGTATAGTGGGGAACTAATATGGGCTCGCTGATAGGCCATTAAGGGAAAATATCATCTGCGCTTTTAAATCTGTTATCAAATTACACTTAACTGAACTTTCTCTGCATAAAACAATCGAAACAAAAATTTTGGATATAACAAATTTCATTAAACGCCATTTCATTTTCCTTATCGTCAGGGAGAAAGTAAAGCGTGCTTTTTAGACCAAGAAAGACCATATTTTAGAAAAAGAGAGCGCTGGAAAGGTTTTTTTTTTACATTTAACCACTTCAGCCCTGAACTGGCCAAAGACCAGAGCGCTTTTTGCGATTTTCGTGCGACGTGGCTCCCAAACAAAATTTACTTTCTTTTTCCCCCACAAATAGAGCTTTCTTTTGGTGGTATTTGATCACCTCTGCGGTTTTTATTTTTTGTGCTGTAAACAAAAAAAGAGCGAAAATTGTGAAAAAAAAACACAATATTTTTTGCTATAATAAATATCCCCAAAAAATATATAAAAAAAGTTTTTTTTCCTCAGTTTAGGCCCATATGTATTCTTCTACAGCAGAGATGTCCAAACTTTTTTCAAAGAGGGCCAGATTTGATGAAGCGAACATGCGTGAGGGCCGACCTTTTTTCCTGACATTGTTTGAACCATTAAAATTCAGTCTGTGTGTTCGTTCGAGTACTGACACACTGCCCAACAAGAATTCTCTTGCCTTTGTGGCTGTGTGTGAGTAAAGAGATGATCTCAGGCGAGTTATTTGGATATACCGTATTTATTGGCGTATAACACGCACCTTCACTTTAAGAGGGAAGATTTAGGAAAAAAATACAATTTTAAATAAAGAAATATGAAGCAAATTAAGGGTCAGTGCCCATCTGCAGCACCACCATTGCCAGAAATGTCAGAAATGCAGCCCCCATCATTGCCAGAAATGTCAGGAATACAGCCCTCATCATTGTCAGGAATGCAGCCCCCCCATCATTGTCAGGAATGCAGCCCCCCATCATTGCCAGAAATGTCAGGAATACAGCCCTCATCATTGTCAGGAATGCAGCCCCCATCATTGTCAGGAATGTCAGGAATACAGCCCCCCATCATTGTCAGGAATGTCAGGAATGAAGCCCTCATCATTGTCAGGAATGCAGCCCCCATCATTGTCAGGAATGTCAGGAATGCAGCCCCCATCATTGTCAGGAATGCAGCCCCCATCATTGTCAGGAATGTCAGGAATGCAGCCCCCATCATTGTCAGGAATGTCAGGAATACAGCCCTCATCATTGTCAGGAATGCAGCCCTCATCATTGTCAGGAATGTCAGGAATGCAGCCCCCATCATTGTCAGGAATGCAGCCCCCATCATTGTCAGGAATGTCAGGAATGCAGCCCCCATCATTGTCAGGAATGTCAGGAATGCAGCCCCCCATCATTGTCATGAATGCAGCCCCCATCATTGTCAGGAATGTCAGGAATGCAGCCCCCCCATCATTGTCAGGAATACACAGCCCCCATCATTGTCAGGAATGCAGACTCACCATTGTGCAGTGCAGCCTGAATTATGCCCCTCCATCTGCCGCCTCGGAGGGTACAGGGGGGGGGGGGGGCGGGACGAGCGCCAAAAGATAACATACAGGAGAAACTCCTGTTTTCTCTGCGGCCTCTTTAATACAAGGTCCCGCCTCCTTTGATGGACAGAACAGCCGTCCAATGGCAGTGCTGGAGACGGGACTTCCTATTACAGAGGCTGCCGTGTAAACAGGAAATACTCCTGTGTGCACGGCTCTTGTCCCGCCTCCTCCCTGTCCCCTCCAAGGCATCCGGACATATATATCTTTTGTGGCCCCGGCGCTGGGAGATCGTTGGGGGCCACAAAAGATATACATGTCCAGATAACCAGGCGGGCCGTTCAAAACCGGAACGCGGGCCGCGATTGGCCCGCGGGCCGGACTTTGGACATGCCTGTTCTACAGCAATAAGCACTTTGGGACCATTCACATTTATACAGCGATCAGTGCGATTAAAAATGCACTGATTACTGTGTAAATGTGACTGGCAGTGAAGGAGTTAACCAGTAGGGGGCGCTGCAGGGGTTAAGTGTGTCCTAGGGATTTGTTCTAACTGTAGGGGGGGTGGGTTACGTGTGGCACGACACTGATCACCGCTCCCGATTACAGGGAGCTGTGATCAGTGTCCTGTCACTAGGAAGAATGGGGAAATGCTTATTTATTATTTCATTTCCCCATTCTTCCTCTCAGTGAGACAATCGCGGGTATCCCCGCAGACATTGAGTCCGCGGGACCCACGATCACACTCATGGAGCTTGTGGTGCGCCCACAATGCTGCGTCTTAAAGGGCAACGTACAGGTACGTTAATATGCCTGTATGTGCCCTTCTGCCAACGTATATCGGCGTGAGCCGGTCGGCAAGGGGTTAAGTTTATCTAAAGCTCATTCTTTTTACCTTTTTTGAGAGGGTAAGGAATGTTAAAAACGTTGTCAGTTTGTTATTTTTCTTTTTTCTATCTGTGTCCCAATGGGTAGAGTCTCACGCTTATGACTTAATAAAGAGAAGACAAATTTGAAAATGGGAGTTGGAGGATGATCACCAGGGACACAAACATATAGGAGGGAGATTTATTAAAACTCAGAATCTGATGCAGCTGTACATAATACCCAATCTGTTTCTCTGTTTGAAGCCAGGTTCACATATGTACGGCTGCGGTTTGCAGTACATAGTCCAGTGTGTTTCTGTTCACCGGTTCAGGTGCGATTCAGGTGTGAATTTTTGCCCCAGGACGTCATTTGTGACAAAACGCGTAGGGCGGAGTGACGTACTGACGTCACCATCTCTCTCATGTCCCGACGGACGGATTTGTTTTGTTGTGTGCCAGCCGACACACCAAACTTCAGGAGCTTTTACATACTTACTGTTGTGAGTGTTATCATTTTATTACACAATAAACCCACCAAGGATTTTATGTGGAGCCTTTGGTCTCTTTTTGGTGCCCAACTCCTATCCAACTCACTGAGTGACATTGGAAGTGTGGAGAAGTCCTGAGATTGTGCTTGTGGACATTTTTGCATAGATGAATATTGAAAGGAATTATACATTCTGACGAATTCACGCTGGTTAAGTAGGCCACCACTGCAACACACCAAATTCGGGAGAGAGCAAATGACACGAAATATAATCCATATGGATTTACCTATGGACTTCACATTTATTATTTAGCACGATTCAAATTTATTTTCTAGGTGTGAATTTTTGCCTGAATTTGAACCTGAGCGGGAGCCAAAAACGCACAGGACTCTTTTTAAAGGCGCGGCTGCCATGAACAGGTGTGAACCGAGCTTCATTGAGAGCCGATTACATTCACATGTAATGCAAATTGGATGCGGTTTAAAATGCATCCAATTCACATATTTGTGAACCCAGCCTTATTGTCAAAGCTTAATTGAACAAGCTGAAGTAAGAAGCTGATTGGTTACTATTAGACATGTGCACTACCGAAAAATGTGTTACGTTTTCGTTTCATTCTTCTTTTGTTTTTTTCCATTTATCGGATCATTTGTTATGATCGGCATTCATAACTTCGGATCATTTGTAACTTTGGATGCATTCGTTTTCATTCCGTTTAATTTGTTTAGATGCGCCATTTGTTACTTTGGATAATTCATAACTTCAGATGCATTCGTATTCGTTACGTTCCATTTGTTTAGATGTGGCTTTCGTTACTTTGGATAATTCATAACTCTATTCGTTACGTTCACTAATGCCGCGTACACACTTTCGGACTTTGTCAGCCGGACCTAGTCTGGCGGACAATCCGCCGGACTTTCCGAGGGGGGACTTGCCCACACACGCCCGGACTTCCGAGCGTGTGACTTGCCCACACACGCCCGGACTTCTCCGGCGGACAATCCGCGGGACAAAGTCCGCGGGACTTTTGAAAATGAACGGACTTGCCCACACACGGAGCAGTCCGTTCATTTAGAACGTAATTGCAGGTAGACGGGGCTAGCGAAGGCAGTGAATGCCGCCGCGCTAGCCCCATCACCTGGCATGGATTTAAAGGGAATCCCCACGCCGAAAAAACGGCGTGGGGGTCCCCCCCAAATCCATCTCAGACCCTTATCCGAGCACGCAGCCGGGCAGGCCAGGAAAGGGGTGGGGACGAGTGAGCGCCCCCCCCTCCTGAGCCATACCAGGCCGCGTGCCCTCAACATGGGGGGTGCCCTGGGGAAAGGGGGGCCGTGCGGCCCCCCCACCCCAAAGCACCTTGTCCCCATGTTGATGAGGACAAGGGCCTCTTCCCGACAACCCTGGCCGTTGGTTGTCGGGGTCTGCGGGCGGGGGCTTATCGGAATCCGGGAGCCCCCTTTTATAAGGGGGCCCCCAGATCCCGGCCCCCACCCTATGTGAATGAGTATGGGGTACGATGTACCCCTACCCATTCACCTAAGGTGTAAAATGTAAAGAAAAAAAACACACAATTTTGAGAAAATATTTTATTGCACTGCTCCGGGGGTCTTCTTCCGTCTTGGGGTGTCTTCTCGCCGGACTACTCTGCCATTTACCTAGCTCTTTTACCGAGCAGGCCATTTTTCAGCTTTCAGCGCTGTTGCATTTTGAATGACAATTGCGCGGTCATGCAACGCTGTACCCAAATAAATTTTTTATCATTTTTTCCCCACAGATAGAGCTTTATTTTGGTGGTATTTGATCACCTCTGCGGTTTTTATTTCTTGCGCTATAAACAAAAGAAGAGGGACAAGTTTCAAAAAACACAATATTTTTAACTTTTTATTATAATAAATATCCAATTTTTTTTTTTTAAACAAATTTTTTCCTCAGTTTAGGCCGATACGTATTCTACTACATATTTTTGGTAAAAAAAAAAATCGCAATAAGCGTATATTGATTGGTTTGTGCAAAAGTTATAGCGTCTACAAAATAGGGGATAGATTTATAGCATTTTTATTAATATTTTTTTTTTACTAGTAATGGCGGCGATCAGCGATTTTTATTGTGACTGTGACATTATGGCGGACACATCGGACATTTTTGACACATTTTTGGGACCATTGTCATTTATACAGCAATCAATGCTATTTAAATGCATTGATTCCTGTATAAATGACAGTTGTAGTGAAAGAGTTAACCACTAGGGGGAGGGGAGGGGTTATGGGCTGTGACGTGTGTGTGTTTTTTTTACATTAGGGGGCGGGGCTGACGTCTGACGTCATTGATCGGCTTTCCCGATGACCGGGAACAGCCAATCAATGACAGGCAGAGTAGGAAGCGCGGGGAGAGGTTTGTTTACACAGACTTCTCCCCGTTCTTCAGCTCCGTGACCCGATCGCGGGACACCAGCGGCGATCGGGTCCGCTGGTCCCGCGGCCGTGGTCACGGAGCTCCCGACCGGGTCGCGAGCGTGCCACTGGCGGCGCGCGCACGACCCACGGGCAGGCAATTAAAGGGCCACGTACAGGTACGTGATTGCCTGCCCGTGCCATTTTGCCGCAGTATATCTGCGTTAGGCGGTCGGGAAGCGGTTAATGGGATAATAATGAAACTGCTTTGCTGGTGATTCTGATGGAGTTATTGCAAATTTTTTTTAAAGATTTTTTTTTCCAGCGATATCAAGAATAATATTATTATGTTTGTTATTATTTTTATTTTTTTTGGTGCAAGTTACCACAACACCATTATCCCCTAGTTTTTAGGATCAAAGATACAACTATGTTGGTGTCCCTTGTCAATTTTACATTGTACTTTATAAAATGTAACTGCCTACTCCCAAACTGTCATTTGAAGTAAAACACATAGCCAAGTATTATTCTCCACAATTTTTTTTATTGTGCATTAAAAAAAGAAAACAAATAAAATTAGTCATGCTATCTGCCAATAGAACTTAACCAAAAAGTGCATTCTATGCATCCAAAAATATAGAAAATATACCAAATCAAATCATTATTATTCAACCAAAAAAAATAAAATATAGCCTCATGCATGTGTCCTGCTTCTTAATATAGGAGATCAACAATGCCAAGAGCTGGTGAAAGCAGGGGTCCGTCATCCAGAGATAATTTCTGAAAAACATCTGAATTAATCTCCTGGAGCTCCCGCAGCAAAGGCATATGACATAAATTGTCATGATTAAAGCAGAGTTCCACCCAAAAATAGAACCTCTACTTTTCGGAATCCTCCCCCCCTCCGGTGTCACATTTGGCACCTTTCAGGGGGGAGGGGGGAGCAAATACCTGTCTAATACTTCCGGGCATAGATACCCAAGCCACCCGCGGGTATCTACGCCACTACCCCCCCCCTGTCTTCTGTTCTGGGAGACACACAGGTCCCAGAGACAGCAGAGAGACCAGTGGAAATGTGCAGCGTGAGTCGCGCATGTGCAGTAGGGAACCAGGAAGTGAAAACACAAGGCTTCACTTCCTGGTTCCCTACTTGAAGCACCCGAGAGCCGAGGGATAGATCGGCTTCAGGTGTCGACATCGTGGGCGCCCTGGACAGGTAAGTGTCCATATTTTAAAAGTCAGCAGCTGCAGTATTTGTAGCTGCTGACTTTAAAAAAAATAAATAAAAATCAGCGGAACTCCGCTTTAATAAAGCAACCAATTTTTGGTCCAAGAAATCCTCCTCCTCCTGCTCCTGGACTGGACTTGGGTCAAAGCAATAACTCCAAGGCCAATAATAAATAACATGTTATTTACTCCGATTCCGCAACCTGGCTGGTTGACAAACGGGCGTTCTGAAACAAACTGAAAAGCGTGAAATGAAAAACGCGAATCAACACTCACCAAACTTCTACTAACATGAAATTAGCAGAAGGAGACCAAAGGGTGGCGCTAAATAGCTGAAAAACCACGTAGTACGTCACTACGTTCGTGTTTGTTGGCCGACAATTGTGTGCCGTTTGTATGCAAGACAAGTTTGGGGCCAACGCCCTTCGGACAAAAGTCTGCGGAAAATCCGATCGTGTGTACAAGGCTTAACTCTCGACTTTTGTTTCTGACAATGATTGGACTTCAAATTCAAGCAGTTCTAAAATGCGCCACTTTGACAATGTGGCACAATTAATGCACCAAATATAAAAAAGAAATAGCGACAGTTTGTATATGAAAGTGGAGCTAATTAAGATCATCTCCATTTTTTACTCGCTATATTTTTTGTACACCAAAAGAGAGTTGGTCTTAATTAACTCCACGTTTGTAAGTCACGAACTGTCGGTATTCTATTTTTAATTCTTCCTGCTCTTCAGTAACTACCGGACATGACAGATGACAGATCGCTGTACTGGCCCTCTACCACTACCATGTGATCACCAACCACAGCAGATCGCATGACAGTTGTACACAATGAAAGGCTTTGTTACATGCCCCTCATTGTGTACTGTTGTGATAAGCTCTCAGGGCTGGTGCAAGGATTTTTGACACCCTAGGCAAAACTTCATTTTGCCGCCCCCCTGGCTCCACCCCCTTTGCCCTGCCCATGTATACCCCACCTTTTTAATGAAGCACCCATCAAATGCAGCCCAACAGCACCCATCAATGCAGCCTCACCCGCGCCCATCAAATGCAGCCTCACCAGCGCCCATCAAATACAGCCTCACCAGCGCCCATCAAATACAGCCTTACCAGCACCCATCAAATACAGCCTCACCCGCGCCCATCAAATGCAGCCTCACCCGCGCCCATCAAATACAGCCTTACCAGCACCCATCAAATACAGTCTCACCAGCACCTATCAATGCAGCCTCACCAGCGCCCATCAAATACAGGCTCACCAGGACCCATCAATACAGCCTCACCAGAGCCCATCAAATACAGCCTCACCAGCATGCAATGTTCAGGGGTCAGGATTAAGTAACACACAGAATTCTGGGGTCAGGATTAAGTAGCATGCAGAGTTCTGGGGTCAGGAATAAGTAGCATGCAGAGTTCAGGGGTCAGGATTAAGTAGCACGCAGAGTTCCGGGGTCAGGATTAAGATGCACACAGAGTTCCGGGGTCAGGATTAAGTAGCACGCAGAGTTCAGGGGTCAGGATTAAGAAGCATGCAGAGTTCAGGGGTCAGGATTAAGTAGCATGCAGAGTTCTGGGGTCAGGATTAAGTAGCACGCAGAGTTCCGGGGTCAGGATTAAGTAGCACGCAGAGTTCCGGGGTCAGGATTAAGATGCACACAGAGTTCCGGGGTCAGGATTAAGATGCACACAGAGTTCCGGGGTCAGGATTAAGATGCACACAGAGTTCCGGGGTCAGGATTAAGAAGCATGCAGAGTTCTGGGGTCAGGATTAAGAAGCATGCAGAGTTCAGGGGTCAGGATTAAGTAGCACGCAGAGTTCAGGGGTCAGGATTAAGAAGCATGCAGAGTTCAGGGGTCAGGATAAAGTAGCACGCAGAGTTCAGGGGTCAGGATTAAGTAGCATACAGAGGTCAGGATTTAGAAGCATACAGAGGTCAGGGGTCAGGATAAAGTAGCATACAGAGTTCAGGGGTCAGGATTAAAAAGCATGCAGAGTTCAGGGGTCAGGAATAAGTAGCATACAGAGTTCAGGGGTCAGGATTAGGTAGCATACAGAGTTCTGGGGTCAGAATTAAAAAGCATGCAGAGTTCAGGGGTCAGGAATAAGTAGCACACAGAGTTCAGGGGTCAGGATTAAGTAGCATACAGAGATCAGGGGTCAGGATTAAGAACAACGCAGAGTTCCGGGGTCAGGATTAAGTAGCACACAGAGTTCAGGTGTCAGATTTAAGTAGCACACAGAGTTCAGGGGTCAGGATTTGGTAGCACACAGAGGTCAGGAGTCAGGATTAAGTAGAACACAGAGTTCAGGAGTCAGGATTAAGTAGAACACAGAGTTCAGGAGTCAGGATTAAGTAGAACACAGAGTTCAGGAGTCAGGATTAAGTAGAACACAGAGTTCCGGGGTCAGGATTTGGTAGCACACAGAGTTCCGGGGTCAGGATTTGGTAGCACACAGAGGTCCGAGTCAGGATTTGGTAGCACACAGAGGTCAGGAGTCAGGATTAAGTAGAACACAGAGTTCAGGGGTCAGGATTTGGTAGCACACAGAGGTCAGGAGTCAGGATTAAGTAGAACACAGAGTTCAGGAGTCAGGATTAAGTAGAACACAGAGTTCAGGAGTCAGGATTAAGTAGAACACAGAGTTCCGGGGTCAGGATTTGGTAGCACACAGAGGTCCGAGTCAGGATTTGGTAGCACACAGAGTTCCGGGGTCAGGATTTGGTAGCACACAGAGTTCAGTGGTCAGGATTTGGTAGCACACAGAGTTCCGGGGTCAGGATTTGGTAGCACACAGAGTTCCGGGGTCAGGATTTGGTAGCACACAGAGTTCAGTGGTCAGGATTTGGTAGCACACAGAGTTCCGGGGTCAGGATTTGGTAGCACACAGAGTTCAGGGGTCGGGATTTGGTAGCACACAGAGTTCCGGGGTCAGGATTTGGTAGCACACAGAGTTCAGTGGTCAGGATTTGGTAGCACACAGAGTTCCGGGGTCAGGATTTGGTAGCACACAGAGTTCAGTGGTCAGGATTTGGTAGCACACAGAGTTCAGTGGTCAGGATTTGGTAGCACACAGAGTTCCGGGGTCAGGATTTGGTAGCACACAGAGTTCCGGGGTCAGGATTTGGTAGCACACAGAGGTCCGAGTCAGGATTTGGTAGCACACAGAGTTCAGGGGTCAGGATTTGGTAGCACACAGAGTTCCGGGGTCAGGATTTGGTAGCACACAGAGTTCAGTGGTCAGGATTTGGTAGCACACAGAGTTCCGGGGTCAGGATTTGGTAGCACACAGAGTTCCGGGGTCAGGATTTGGTAGCACACAGAGTTCCGGGGTCAGGATTTGGTAGCACACAGAGTTCCGGGGTCAGGATTTGGTAGCACACAGAGTTCCGGGGTCAGGATTTGGTAGCACACAGAGTTCAGTGGTCAGGATTTGGTAGCACACAGAGTTCCGGGGTCAGGATTTGGTAGCACACAGAGTTCCGGGGTCAGGATTTGGTAGCACACAGAGTTCCGGGGTCAGGATTTGGTAGCACACAGAGTTCTGGGGTCAGGATTTGGTAGCACACAGAGTTCCGGGGTCAGGATTTGGTAGCACACAGAGTTCAGGGGTCAGACTTAAGTTGAACGCAGAATGCACAGGTCAGGTTAGGTCATGTAACTCACAGATGTCCAACTTCATAACTCTCCCCCTTCATCAACATCATTCCTGGGAGCTGGGCAGAGTGGTATAAACACTGCAAAGCACAGACCCAGGGCACACTTGGCAAGCGCCAATCCAAATAGTGTGATTGGAACAGCGTGCAACATGGCTAGTCACACTGACGCAGACTGGAAAAACATTTTTGATTGGTGCTTTTTGGTGAGCCTTACGTTGGAGACTGTGCACTGCAATGCTCTATGGGTGCAAATCTAATCCCATAAAGGGGACTTTCCCCAGGAAACAGGGACAAAAGATAAAGAACGCTGCACAAGCACTGGGATTGACACAATTTAAAAAATTAAAAACAGAGGTGATCAAATACCACCAAAAGAAAGCTCTATTTGTGGGAAAAAAAGGACAAAAAAATAATTTTGGTTCAGTGTTGCATGACTGAGTAATTGTCATTCAAAGTGTGAGAGCACCGAAAGCTGAAAATTGGTCTGGGCAGGAAGGGGGTTTAACTGCCCAGTAAGCAAGTGGTTAATAGTACATTTCTTATAGAGGTGTGTATCTATTATCTGTCTATATATCAGATTAAACAAAGGGACAGCTGAGAAAGACATTTGATTCCATACAAGGGACAGTCCCTCTAAATTAGAGACAATTAGGAACTAATGATTTCCTCTGACTAAAGCCTGAGAAATCAGGGCAGTTCCCAACTGCCTCCAAACTGCAACAACTCCCCTTCTCAGATTGTCTCCAATATTCGGCCATATTGGCGAAGCCCCGTGAATTAGAATTATGTAGAGCTGGTCTTCGGAAACATGGCCGCCATCACCGAAGCCCCGGACCCTATAGTGTCCTCAGTGAACTCGCTCTCTAGCGCTCATTCGTCTGTGTCACATGCCAACACACTGTGCAAAGTAACAACAACAACAGCCGCGGCCAATCAGGGCACTCGTGCGGCCCGTGCCCATTCAGCTACTCTGTGAAAGGCGCGCTGTCATTGGCCAGTCTCCGTGTCAGTCTGTGAGTGGGCGGGGCGGAGCGGAGCAGGGAAGTGAGCAGCAGGGAGATCCTGGAATATCCTGACAGTGAGAGGAGCGGGCAGGTAGGTGGACGGGACCGGGTGTTAGGTCTATAGGTGACACGTGTTCTCCTTTATGTATTAGACAGACTGAGGCCGACCCCCGACATCGCAGGAGGAGAGACCCTCATACATAGAGGGGGATCTATCAATGTATGGAGCGGCTGTGCATGGAAACCAATCAGCTTCTAGCTTTCATTTTCAAGGTTTAACTGAAAAAGCTAAAGATAGAAGCTGATTGGTTGCGCTCCACACCTGCCCTAGTTTTAATACCCCTTCCCCCTGTTTATTGTCTGTTAACATTCTGTACACAGTGCGGGGGCCAGGAGTATGTCATGCGCGGAACGCGGGGGCCAGGAGTATGTCATGCGCGGGGGCCAGGAGTATGTCATGCGCAGAACGCGGGGGCCAGGAGTATGTCGTGTGCAGTGCACGGGGCCAGGAGTATGCCATGCGCAGAATGCGGGGGGCCAGGAGTATGCCATGCGCAGAATGCGGGGGGCCAGGAGTATGCCATGCGCAGAATGCGGGGGGCCAGGAGTATGCCATGCGCAGAATGCGGGGGGGCCAGGAGTATGCCATGCGCAGAATGCGGGGGGGGCCAGGAGTATGCCATGCGCAGAATGCGGGGGGGCCAGGAGTATGCCATGCGCAGAATGCGGGGGGGGCCAGGAGTATGCCATGCGCAGAATGCGGGGGGGCCAGGAGTATGCCATGCGCAGAATGCGGGGGGGCCAGGAGTATGCCATGCGCAGAATGCGGGGGGGCCAGGAGTATGCCATGCGCAGAATGCGGGGGGGCCAGGAGTATGCCATGCGCAGAATGCGGGGGGGCCAGGAGTATGCCATGCGCAGAATGCGGGGGGGCCAGGAGTATGCCATGCGCAGAATGCGGGGGGGCCAGGAGTATGCCATGCGCAGAATGCGGGGGGCCAGGAGTATGCCATGCGCAGAATGCGGGGGGCCAGGAGTATGCCATGCGCAGAATGCGGGGGGCCCAGGAGTATGCCATGCGCAGAATGCGGGGGGCCAGGAGTATGCCATGCGGGGGCCAAAAGTATTCCATGTGGGGGCCAGGAGTATTCCATGCGCAGAATGCGGGGGCCAGGAGTATTCCATGCGCAGAATGCGGGGGCCAGGAGTATGCCATGCGCAGGGCGCGGGGGCCAGGAGTGGGTCATGCGCAGGGCGCGGGGGCCAGGAGTGTCATGAGCACGGGGGCCAGGAGTATGTCATGCGCAGAGCACGGGGGCCAGGTGTATGTCATGAGCAGGGGCCAGGAGTATGCCATGCACAGAACGCGGGGGCCAGGAGTATGCCATGCACTCTGTATGTCATGCCAGGGCGCGGGGGCCAGGAGTATGCCATGCGCGGGGGCCAGGAGTGGGTCATGCGCAGGGCGCGGGGGCCAGCAGCGGGTCATGCGCAGAGTGCATGTATGTCATGTGCAGGGGCCAGGAGTATGTAATGCGCAGAGCGTGGAGGCCAGGTGTATGTCATGAGCAGGGGCCAGGAGTATGCCATGCATTGTGGGAAAAAAAATGGACGCAAATTTAGTTTGGGTACAGCATTGCATGACGGTGCAATTACCAGTTAGAGCGACGCAGTGCTAAATTGTAAAAAGTGCTCTGGTCAGGAAGGGGGTAAAGCCTTCTGGGGCTGAAGTGGTTAAGTAGTAGATGTGTGTGGATTGTTTTTTGGAGAATAAGGACATCGCTTCGTGTCACTTTACAGGGAATCTCTGAGGCTGCATTCACACCTGAGTGTAGCGTCTTTGAGCGTTTTTTTTCCGCACATTTTTTGGCTTGTTTTTGCGCTACTTGCACGTTTGTGTGCAGAGTTTTGGGGCTTTTTTTTTTTTTTTTTTTAGTTTTTCCATTATCTTTTATTCTTTTATTATTATTATTATTATTATTATTATTATTATTATTATTATTAATAATTTATTATAATGTTTTTTTCGTTGGGGTAAGGGGTTCGAATTTAGTTTAGCTTAGGGTTAGGATTAGGAGTTGGGGTTAGGGTTATCATTTTATTATTATACGAATAATAATAAATGAATAAATACATTTAAAATAAATACACAAATTAAAACTTATAAATAAAAAAAAAAAAATACATTCAGTAAATGAATACTAAGTAACAAATAATTAACCCTTCCCCCCCTAAAAAAATAAAATCATAAATAACTAAACACCCTAAGGCCCCTTTCACACTGGGGCGGTGAGCCGCGGTGACGGTAAAGCAGCGCTATATTTAGCGCTGCTTTACCGTCGTTTTCACCGCGGTTTTCGGCCGCTCGCGGTGCGGTTTTACCCCCCGCGAGCGGCCGAAAAAGGGTTAAACACCCCCCGCAGAGCGCCGCCGTAGCGGCGCTTTGCGGCGGTATTGCCGCGGTTTTACCGCGGTCTCCCATTCTTTTCAATGGGAAGGAGCGGTATAGGAGCGGTGAACACACCGCTCCTATCCCGCTCCAAAGATGCTGCTAGCAGGACTTTTTTTTTCATCCTGCTAGCGCACCGCTCCAGTGTGAAAGCCCGCCGGCTTTCACACTGGAGTTAAAGGGCCGGATTTTTTCATGCGGTGAACAGGCGCTATTTTTAGCGCTGCACCGCATGAAAAACGCCCCGGTGTGAAAGGGGCCTAACCCTGACAAAATAAATTATGAATGTATTTTTTCGAGTTTGGGTGTTTATTGTAGTATTATTATTATTAATAATAATGTATTCATATATTTTTTAAGGTTAGAGGTTAATTATTACTGTATTATTACATATTCATAATGTATTTTTACTTATTTATGATTTTTCATTATTTGTGCATTTATTTATTCATATATTATTACTATTTCTTTTTTTTTTTGATCAGAAAATCACGCAAAAACGTGCAACAAAACCCGCAAGTTCCTATGGGAATAAAGACGCACCAAAAAGGGCCAAATCTGCCTCCAAAAAGAGCTCCAGAACTTGTTTGAGCTTCAGGCGATTTTTGGAGTGGAGATGTGAACCGTCTCCATAGAGAATCATTGATTTTTTTTTTTTCCCCTCCAGCGTTTTGAAACTGCGATCTTCAAGCTACAAAACGCTCGGGTGTGAATGCAGCCTGAGAGCGGAGATATAGGAAGGACAGCGTATAAGGTGTGGGCCTTCTGGAGGATTAGCACCATCCTTCTCCTGCCTTCATTACATAAGGCAGAGTAAGCCTGCCCAAGGGATGTGCTGGCAATGCCTACGCGCCATATTTGTTTCATAAAAGTGCAACAGTGGCGACCTCTCATCACTGTAGTTTGTAATCTGGGATGTTCATCGATATCCAGCTTTGTGTCCTCACAGTGGAGATGTGTGGCGATCGATAAAATGATGGGGTAGAGCTCCCACTGTGTCTAGGATTGTAGCTGATTATAGGCCAGTAAGAGATATAAAATATATCAAACATTTGGGCTGCACAGATATAATTCAAAGCAGAAATCTGAGTAGATCTCAAAACACCAGAATAAAGCAATTTGTAGAGCTAGAATAATAATAAAACGTGTGCACTACTATGCAATGTGTTCTCAAAAAAGTGTGTATAAAACCAACCTAATAAAAATAAATATACCGTATTTATCGGCGTATAACACGCACCCCAAGTTTAGGAGGGCATTTTAAGGAAAAAAAGTTTTAGGAGGGAAGTTTAGGGAAAAAAAACACTTACATTTAAGCGTCATTTGCAGCTTGTCAGCGTGATTTGCAGCTTGCCCAGCGTGATTTGCAGCTTTGCCCAGCGTGATTTGCAGCTTTGCCCAGTGTGATTTGCAGCTTTGCCCAGTGTGATTTGCAGCTTTGCCCAGTGTGATTTGCAGCTTTGCCCAGCGTCATTTGCAGCTTTGCCCAGTGTCATTTGCAGCTTTGCCCAGTGTCATTTGCAGCTTTGCCCAGTTTCATTTGCAGCTTTGCCCAGCGTGATTTGCAGCTTTGCCCAGCGTGATTTGCAGCTTTGCCCAGCGTGATTTGCAGCTTGCCCACATTTAAATTTGCCGCCTAGAAAGACCGCGCCGCCGGAAAAGACCGAGCACCGACGAAAAAGCCCGAGCCGTCTGTTCGGCTCCGCTCGCAGTCCCGCCTCCCTGCTGTTTCGGAAGCGAGCGCGAGGGAGGCGGGACTGCCAGCGGAGCCGAACAGACAGATCGGTCTTTTTCGGTGGCGCTCGTTTTTTTTTTTTCGGCGGCAGTCGCTGTTTTTCGGCGCCGTTTGATTTTTTTTTTTTTTTGCCACTTTTTTTGGGGGATCGGCGTATAACACGCACCCATGACTTTCCCCCGATTTTAAGGGGGGAAAAAGTGTGTGTTATACGCCGATAAATACGGTAATTATTATCCAGTATCTCACATTTTTGTAACTATTTTATAGAGCTGCACGATTCTGGGCAAAATGAGAATCATGATTTTTTTTTTGCTTAGACTAAAAAGATCACAATTCTCATGATGTGAAATCTTTCACATTATACAAAAAAAAAAAAAAATGGCCTAACATTACTGGTTAGTTTTTTTTAATTTATTTATTTATTTTTTTTTTAAATTCAATTTTTTCCAAAAAATTGCATTTGAAAGACCGCTGCGCAAATACAGTGTGACATAAAATATTGCAACAACCACCATTTTATTCTCTAGGGTGTCTACTAAAAAAAATATATATATAATGTTTGGGGGGTTCTAAGTAATTTTCAAGCAAAAAAAAAATTATTTTAACTTTTTTTTATTTTAACCAACAAATGTCAGAAAAAGGTTTAGTGTTTTAAATCGGAGTTCCGCCTTTTTTTCCTATTTTTTAAAGTCAGCAGCTACAAATACTGCAGCTGCTGACTTTTAAAATATGGACACTTACCTGTTCCAGGGCGCCCGCGATGTCGGAACCCGAAGTGAAAATGTCCAAATTGGGCCCAAAGTGTCAATATTTTGTGTGGCCACCATTATTTTCCAGCACTGCCTTTAAAGAGGAAGTAAAGCCTCTAAAAAAAAAAAAAAAAAGACACCCTGCAAGGCAAAGGCATAATGAGCTAGTATGCATAGCATACTAGCTCATTATGAAAGACTTACCTGAAAACAAAGCCCCCGAAGCGGTCCTTATCCACGATCTTCTGCGCCGCCATCCAGGGCCGGAGTGACTTCCGGGTCTCGCCGCTCCAGCGCTGTGATTCGCTGGAGCAGCGATGACGTCACTCCCGCGCATGCGCAGGAAAGCGGCATATCGCCGTGCACCAGGCATGCGCAGTGCGCCTGCGCACTGCTTTCTACGGCGCATGCGCCGTAGACAGCGATGCCTTTTCATTTCTAAATATCTCCTAAACCATGTAGGTTTAGGAGATATTTATTGGACCTACAGGTAAGCCTTAATCTAGGCTTACCTGTAGGTCAAAGTGCTTTGGAAGGGTTTACAACCACTTTAACCCTCTTGGGCATGGAGTTCACCAGAGCTTCACAGGTTGCCACTGGAGTCCTCTTCCTCTCCTCCATGACGACATCATAGAGCTGGTGGATGTTGGAGACCTTGTGCTCCTCCACCTTCTGTTTGGGGATGCCCCACAGAGGCTCACAAGGGTTTAGGTCTGGAGAGATGCTTGGCCAGTCCATTACCTTTACCCTTTATTGGGTTGGCCCACCCTTTGCAGCTATAATGGCTTCAACTCTTCTGAGAAGGCTGTCCACAAGGTTTAGGAGTGTGTCTATGGGAAGGTTTGACCATTCTTCCAGAAGCTCATTTGTGAGGTCAGGCACTGATGTTGGACAAGAAGGCTCGGATCACAGTCTCCGCTCTAATTCATCCCAATGGTGTTCTATCGTTGTTGAGGTCAGGACTCTCTGCAGGCCAGTCAAGTTCCTGCACCCCAAACTCGCTCACCCATGTCTTTATGGACCTTGCTTTGTGCACTCGGGTGCAGTCATGTTGGAACAGGAAGGGACCATCCCCAAACTGTTCCCACAAAGTTGAGAGCATGAAATTGTCCAAAAAAATGTCTTGGTATGCTGATGCCTTAAGAGTTACCTTCACTGGAACTAAGGGGCCAAACCCAACCCCTAAAAAACAACCCCACACCAAAATCCCCCCTCCACCAAATTATTTGGACCAGTGCACAAAGCCATGGATGAGGGAGTTTGGGGTGGAGGAACTTGACTGGCCTCAGAGTCCTGACCCCAACACCTTTTAGATCAGGGGTCTTCAAACTACGGCCCTCCAGTTGTTCAGGAACTACAATTCCCATCATGCCTAGTCGTGTCTGTGAATGTCAGCGTTTTACAATGCCTCATGGGATGTGTAGTTCTACAACAGCTGGAGGGCCGTAGTTTGAAGATCCCTGTTTTAGATTAAGTAGAGCGGAAACACACTCCTAAACCTTGTGGACAGCCTTCCTAGAAGAGTTGGGCCAACTCAAAATTGAACCCTCTACGGACTAAGACCGGGATGCCATTAAAGTTCATGTGTGTGTGTAAAGGCAGGCATGCCCAGGGGTGGACTGACCATTAGGGCACTCAGGCGTTGCCCGAGGGCCCCATGCCACTAAGGGGCCCCATCAGAGTTGCCAGCCTCAATAAAACCAGGGACAGTATGTAAGAATCTGTGTTTTTTTTTTTAAATCCCAAGATTATAGCTGCCCCGCTTCTCCAGTACCTTTTCAGTGTGTGTATGTGTAATCTGTGTGTGTGTGTGGCCCCACAATCTATTGCCTGGGGGCCCCATAATCTCCTATTGCCCGGGAGCCCCATAATCTCCTATTGCCCGGGAGCCCCATAATCTCCTATTGCCCGGGAGCCCCATAATCTCCTATTGCCCGGGAGCCCCATAATCTCCTAATGCCTGGGAGCCCCATAATCTCCTAATGCCTGGGAGCCCCATAATCTCCTAATGCCTGGGAGCCCCATAATCTCCTAATGCCTGGGGGCCCCATAATCTCCTCCTAATGCCCGGGAGCCCCAAAACATTCTCCTAATGCCCGGGGGCCCCATGAGTTGTCAGTCTGCCCCTGGGCGTGCCAATACTTTTGGTAATATAGGGTGTATTTTTTTTTTTTTTCAAGCAGAGACCCTAGAGAATAAAATGATGGGTTTTGGTACAAACACAATATAACACCCAAATATATAATATATATTTTATACTTCTATAACGTCATTTTTTCCAGATGGTATAGGACTCCCCTTAACTCCTTCTTCAGATCCGCGCTATAGCCCAATGACTGTTACAGCACGGATCTGCTTTGCTGGGATTATGTCTATTGATGTCCTTTGTAGCCTCGCCACGCCCCCCTGAAGGGCGTGCATTGCGCGCGCTATGATCACCCGAGTCAGTGAGACTCGGCTGATCACAGTTCCGCATAGGGCGTCGATCCTGGTCCCTTACCACGTGATCAGCTGTCAGCCAATGACAGTTGATCACGTGATGTAAACAGAGGATCTGTAATCATTTTTTTTTTTTTTTTCTTCTCACGCTATAAGTGTGAGAAGAAAAAAAGCCGATCACCGGCTTCAGTTTGCAGGGACATCGGTCCTGAAGAGGAGCAGTGCCCCTTTACTTAAAGTGGTTGTAAAGCCACTTTTTTGACTTTTACCTATAGGTAAGCCTAATGCCGCGTACACACGAAGGGACTTTGTCCGCCGGACCTAGTCCAGCGGACAATCCGCCGGACTTTCCAGCTGGGCTTCGGCGGACTTGAAAGCGAACGGACTTGACCACACACGATCACGCTAAAAGTCCGGCGGTTCACACGATGACGTACAGCGCGTACGACGGGACTAGAAAAAGAAAAATACTTGCTACTGAGCATGCGTCCTTTTTGGTCCGCCGGACCATACTACATACGGCTGTATTGTCCGCCGGACTGCCAAGTCCAGCGGTTAATTTTAAAACAAAACTTAAAACCTAGTCCGCCGGACTTTTTGGAAAAAAAGTCAGTCGAAGGCCCACACACGAGGGGATTGTCCGCCGGACTCGAGTCCAGCGGATAATCCCGCGGGATAGTCCCTTCGTGTGTACGTGGCATAAGGCTTACCTATAGGTAGTGGAAATATCTCTTAAACGTGCGCCGTTTAGGAGATATTTCACTTGTAGTCCGCCGGAAATTGCTACGGCGCATGCGCAGGGAAGAAATTAAACTAAAGGCCATTTCTTCGCTAGCATATGCCGCAGGTCGCGGCTCCTGTGCGCATGCGCGGGACTGATGTCACGCGACTCCGGCAAATCACAGAGCCGGAGTCCGCAGCCCCGAAGGAAGAGGGCAAGAAGATGGACGCTGCCCACACAGCGGACGTCGCTGGATTCTTTTGCAGGTAAGTGGTACATAATGGGCTAGTATGCGATGCATACTAGCCCATTATGCTTTTCATTTACAGGCTATACAGGGAGCAAAAGAGGAAGTAAAACCCATCAGGGTTTACTTCCTCTTTAAGTGCCAGCAAACAGTGCCACCTATCAGTGCCCACCAGTGGTGCCAATCAGTGCTGCCTATCACTGCCACCCATCAGTGCCCATCACTGCCACCCATCAGTGCCAGCTATTAGTGCCCCCTATCAATGCTGAGGAGAAAAATTACCTGTTTGCAAAATGTATTAACAAAATATAACAGTTTTGTATTTTTTTTTTTTTTTTTTAACAAAAAAAAAAAAACCCAGAGGTGATCGAATACCACCAAAAAAGAAAGCTCTATTTGTGGGGAAAAAATAATAAAAATGAATTTGGGTACAGTGTTGTATGACCGCGCAATTGTCATTCAAAGTGTGACAGCGCTGAAAGCTGAAAATTGGTCTGGGCAGGAGGGGGGGGGGGGGGGGGGGGGCGGGGGTTTAGGTGCCCGGTAAGCAAGAGGTTAATATTATTATTAATAATTATTTTATTTTTTTTTTTTTTATTGGAGCTGTGTGTGGCAGCATTCACACCTGAGCGTTTTGTAGCTTGAAGCCTTGAAGCTACAAAACGCTAGAGGGTGAAAAAATCCATTATTCTCAATGGAGATGGTTCACATCTCCACTCCATGTCGCCTGAAGCCGAACGCCTGAAACTCAAACAAGTTCCGGACCCTTTTTTTGTCGCTCGAACCGGGCAGATTTGGGCGTTTTTCTTCTTTTTACATTGGCGACCTTTTTTGCCCTGCACAAAAACGTGGCAAAACGCGGTAAAAACGCAGTAAAATTGCGCGATTTTCTGCCTGAAAACGCTACGCTCATACTTTTTTGTATTTCATATATATTTATGTGACTGTGCTCTTTATACAGTATCTTTCTGTGATTTGCAGGCATAGATATGCAGTGATTTGGGTCTGTAGTGTGATAAAACATGGAGGCTTTCCTATGACCGTCGTTGTGCAGAAAATGTACCTGGTGTTCAGTTCTCAGTCCTGTACAAGAGGTGTACGAATATAGAAAAATGTGTTTTGATAGTCGCATCTTCCACCTTCCACTGTGATTTGCACAGATTTTACTGTTTTGCATGTGGAGAGTGACGTTTGCTGAGCTCCATGACTGTTCTCAGGTTACTTTTTACAAAGCAGAGCAGTCGGTGAGGAAGTGCGGGTTGCAGTAACCCATAGCAGCCAATCGGAAGTCATTTATTTTATTTGATGACTGTAAAATGGAATGTAACTGAATCTGTGGATTACTGCCCTGCAGGTCACCATTATTTCTGATGTTCAGATTATGTGCTAATGCTGTTTTTTTTTTTTTTTTTCATAATATAAACTGAATTCTTTGTTTTTCTCTGTAGGCTTTACCGTCCCTTATCCCCTACCACTAGGAGAGTCTGCCTGTTGGAAAGACATGCCTGCAGGTAAGAGAATGCCCAGCTTTATTTTTTAATGTGGACTTTCTGTTTTTGGTACCGTATATACTCGAGTATAAGCCAAGTTTTTCAGCACATTTTTTTTTTTTTCTTGTGCTGAAAATGCCCCCCTCGGCTTATACTGGAGTCAAGCATTTTTCTGCAGCAGAGAATGACATTTTCCGACCCGACTTTGGGGCCCCCGTATCTCTGGGCCACTTGGTTCTAGGAACCTATAATTTGGTGTGCAAACCCAGTGGAACGCACCAACACTACAACATATCCAAACCAAGTGGCCCCAAAGTCGGGTCAGAAAATGTCATTCTCTGCTGCAGAAAAGTGCTTGACATTTTCTGACCCGACTTTGGGGCCCCGTATCTCGGGGGGCCACTTGCTAGAAACCTAAAATTTAGTGTGCAAACCCAGTGGAACCAACACTCCAACATATCCAAATTTGGGGTTCCTAGCAGCAAGTGGCCCTAAGATACGGGCCCCAAAGTCGGTCAACTGTGTCCATCTGCAGCAATGTCATTTTGGGACCCTTTGGGTCCAGAGAAATTTTGGCTGCAGCTAGGGGGCATCCAGGAACCCTTAAATACAAAGTTTGAAGTTTGGGGGACCTATGGCTGCAAATGGGCACAGTGAGGCTGCAAATGGGCACAGTCAGGCTGCAAATGGGCATTGTTGACCCTCTTTTCCACTTACAGTAGCTGCGCATTTCTCACCCTAGGCTTATACTCGAGTCAATACGTTTTCCCATTTTTTTTGTGGTAAAATTTAGGTGCCTCGGCTTATATTCGGGTCGGCTTATACTCGAGTATATACGGTAAGTTAGAATGAACAATTTTGCATATGCTAGACAAGGTTCACCTTACAGGAGGGATCAGAAGACAGTGTTTCGTCAGATTAGGCGACTCGTCAGGTTTTGTAACGGAAGTGACGTTCCGTCGCCGCCATCTTTCTACACCCTGCACTCGTCCACAGTAAGGATACAGTGAGAAGGCGGCAAGCCGACATCTTGTTACACCCACCCGAGTCATGCATTTCACACTTATTTTTAACAGTAAACTGAGCTTATATAGTGAAATTCAGTATTTTTAAATCCATATTGCCGCGTACACACGGTCGGAATTTCCGATGGAAACAGTCCGATGGGAGCTTTTCATCGGATTTTCCGACCATGTGTATGCCCATCGGTCTTTTTCTGTCGGAATTTCCGGCAGACTTTGGATTGAGAACCTGTACTTAATTTTTCCGACGGAAAACCTTTTTCGATTTTCCGATCGTGTGTATGCAATTCCGACGCATGCTCGGAAACAATTCGACGCATGCTCAGAAGCATTAAACTTCCCTTTTTATAGTGCAGTCGAACGTGTTGTATGCCGCGGTGTTATTGACCGTCGGAATTTGGTGTGACCGTGTGTAGGCAAGACAGTTTGAGCGGAATTCCGATGGGAAAACCATCAGAGCTTTTTCCGACGAGAATTCCGACCGTGTGTACGCGGCATAAGACTGTTTTGATGTTGATTTTTCAAAGCAGCAGTGTTCTGTCATATTAGCAAACCTGTGGGATCAGCACGCTCACCGCTGCTTTTAAAATTCAGCATCTGAACAGTCAGACGGATTTTTAAAGTGGGGTGCCCATTAAAATTTTTTTTTTTTAAAGTCAGCAGCTACAAATACTGCAGCTGCTGACTTTTAATAATCGGACACTTACCTGTTCCAGCGATGCGGGGGGATTGAAGCCCCCCCCCTTGTTCCCCGCTCCACTCGCCGGCATTGTAACTGTGGGCGCCCGGCTGTGGCTTCACAGCCATGCACCCACTGCGCATGCGCAGGTATGAACTAGCGTGGATGAGGCATGGATGGGCATGTATGAGGCACGGGGTGAGGCATGGATGAGAAAGGATGGGCATGGATGAGGTATGAATTGGCACAGATCAGTGCTGTGAGCACTCCAGAGACATCCCACTCGTGCTGCTGCCCCGGGTCCCTCTTCTCCTCACACTCTGTACCGATCAGCACGAGGAGAGGAGAGAGCTGAACCAAATACGCCCCGGTTTGTTGGCAACCTTTTGTATATCTGTTACGACGGTTATACTTTGAGGTGTTGAGTCTAGCCTAGCATTGGATGAGTAGGGATATGTGTTATGTATGTGAATGTGGTCTTCTAGTCTGGTGTTCTGATGTCTCCTCGCTCCTCGCTCTGCACTGCTGCTCCCCCGGTCACCTGACAAGATGATTGACAGAGTCGAGTCTCCCCGTTCTTGACATTATCTATAGCAATTGGCGTGAATTATTGCCGAGGGGGCAGTTTACAAGTGTGGAGCGATGTGTTCTGTATTCTCTGTGATGAATTTGTTAAGCTGTCTCTGGCTCTCTCAGATAAGTTCATTCCCAGAGGGTAGAAGAAAAGGCGAAAAATTGGCAAATACAGATCACAGGCTGGAAGTGCGGAAAGGGGAATTGTTTTGTGCCGGAGTCCTTCGAGGGGCCATTTCTGTAGACTGACGGCCAACTATGCAGACCACCAGCAATGTGCGTCTACCATTTCCGTGTTCAGAGACAGCTGTCATGTTAAATGAGACTCGCAGGTTTGAAAACCTTACCACATATCTGAGATTTCCGTAAGGTGAAGACCAGGCCTTTTTCTGCCACCTTTTGTTTACAAGTAAAAAAAAAATAAAATCTCTATTTTTTGCTAGAAAATTACGTGGAACCCGCAAACATTTTTAAAGCGGTTCTGCACTGTGTTGTTTTTTTTTTTTTTTTTAATGCAATGCAAAGGATTAGGAGATGTGATTAGGAGACTCACGTGTTCCGTTTTGCTAATTTACTGCTGCCGGTTTTCGTCCTATAAAATAATTTATAAAAATGTTTTCTTGCTGGGTGCCATCTTGCCTGTGGGCATGTGAAACCCCACAGGCACTTCAGATGGCCCTTCAGATGGCCCAGCATGCACCGCCGTTACTGCGCCGATATATACACACATATATATATGTGTGTGTGTGTATGTGTGTGCACCCATGATATCACCAAAAGTATTGGGACACCTGCCTTTACACGCACATGAACTTTAATGGCATCCCAGTCTTAGTCCGTAGGGTTCAGTATGGAGTTGGCCCACCCTTTGCAGCTATAACAGCATCAACTCTTCTGGGAAGGCTGTCCACAAGGTTTAGGAGTGTGTCTATGGGGATGTTTGACCATTCTTCCAGAAGGGCATTTATATGGCAGCAGAGTGGCTCTCCTAGGTACATAAATCCAGCACTTCCAGGTAGGAGGGGGGCGTGCGCACGTCCTGTGGCTGTGATTAGATGGAGCACAAGCCGATCAGCGGGTGCCTTCCAATAGATGTTTGCTGGCACCCGCTGATCAGCAAGGAGAGGTACAGAACAGAGCTCTGCTTATGTAAACGTGGCAGAGCTCTGTTCTGTCAGCAGGGATGTGGTGGATTGTGTGTCCCACACAAACACTGGCTAGGCACACAGTTAAGTCTTTGATCGCCCTAGAGGTTTAACCCCTTTCCCAGATAGTGTCATTAGTACAGTGACAGTGCATAATTTTAGCACCGGTGTCAGGGCTGGGCTCAGCCCTTCCTTAAACATTTGTACATTTTAAAATGAAATTCCTGCCTAACACAAACTATTCTTAAAAATATCTCCACCACTCTCGCGCTATCTATCCTGCCTACCCTATCTAAACAAAAATGATGTATACTTGGTGTTCTTAAAGTTAAAATTTGTTTTTTAAATTAAAGCAGTAGTAAACCGCAGGTGAAAAAAAAAAAACTTCCCCTGCAAGGCAATATCATGTGCTAGTTTGCATCGCATACAAACTGAACTTCCCTTAAACTGAAACTGAAGCCCTCCCTTAAACTGAAGCCCTCCAGCGGTGCACTGACAGGGCTTCCATTTCCCCCGCTCTTCCTTCTGGGCATGCGGTCTCTGGCTACATAAGTGGCCGCGGGCACAATGATGTCACGCATAGGAGCCCGCGGCTTTGGCACGGGCTCTGAAGGTCCAGCATGGTATGCTGCATGCAGTGCAAGTTTAGGAGATATTCACAGTACCTTCAGGTAAGCCTTACCTGTAGGTAAAAGATGAAAAAGTGGGTTCACTACCACTTTTAACCGCTTGCTGCCCACCCACCATCAAATGACGGAGGGGCGGTGCGGCTCTCGTTATGGGACGACGGCTCTTTAACCATGTGATCAGCTGTGTCCAATCACAGCCGGTCTCATATAAACACGGAAATGTCGGTAATCGGCGCTCATCGCCTCACACTGACAGAGTGTGGTGAGGAGAGCCGATCAGCGACATCTCCTCGCAGGGGGACATCAAGACCTGCTGATTTACAATAAAACACCACCAGTGCCAGCAATCATTGCCCATTAGTGATGCCAGTCAGTGCTGGCTATAGGTGCTGCTCATCAGTGCCACATATCAGTGCCCATAAATGTGGCATATTGGTGCCTCCTCATCAGTGCCTCCTCATCATTGCCCATAAGTGTGGCATATTAGTGCCTCCTCATCATTGCCCATAAGTGTGGCATATTAGTGCCTCCTCATCATTGCCCATAAGTGTGGCATATTAGTGCCTCCTCATCATTGCCCATAAGTGTGGCATATTAGTGCCTCCTCATCAGTGCCCATGTGGCATATTAGTGCCTCCTCATCAGTGCCCATAAGTGTGGCATATCAGGGCCTCCTCATCAGTGCTCATAAGTGTGGCATATCAGTGCCTCCTCATCAGTGCCCATAAGTGTGGCATATTAGTGCCTCCTCATCATTGCCCATAAGTGTGGCATATTAGTGCCTCCTCATCATTGCCCATAAGTGTGGCATATTAGTGCCTCCTCATCATTGCCCATAAGTGTGGCATATTAGTGCCTCCTCATCAGTGCCCATGTGGCATATTAGTGCCTCCTCATCAGTGCCCATAAGTGTGGCATATCAGGGCCTCCTCATCAGTGCTCATAAGTGTGGCATATCAGTGCCTCCTCATCAGTGCCCATAAGTGTGGCATATTAGTGCCCCCTTTATCAGTGCCCATAAGTGTGGCATATTGGTGCCTCCTCATCAGTGCCCATAAGTGTGGCATATTGGTGCCTCCTCATCAGTGCCCATAAGTGTGGCATATTGGTGCCTCCTCATCAGTGCCCATAAGTGTGGCATATTGGTGCCTCCTCATCAGTGCCCATAAGTGTGGCATATTGGTGCCTCCTCATCAGTGCCCATAAGTGTGGCATATTGGTGCCTCCTCATCAGTGCCCATAAGTGTGGCATATTGGTGCCTCCTCATCAGTGCCCATAAGTGTGGCATATTGGTGCCTCCTCATCAGTGCCCATAAGTGTGGCATATCGGTGCCTCCTCATCAGTGCCCATAAGTGTGGCATATCAGTGCCTCCTCATCAGTGCCCATAAGTGTGGCATATTAGTGCCTCCTCATCAGTGCCCATAAGTGTGGCATATTGGTGCCTCCTCATCAGTGCCCATAAGTGTGGCATATTAGTGCCTCCTCATCAGTGCCCATAAGTGTGGCATATTAGTGCCCATAAGTGTGGCATATTAGTGCCCATAAGTGTGGCATATTAGTGCCTCCTCATCAGTGCCCATAAGTGTGGCATATTAGTGCCTCCTCATCAGTGCCCATAAATGGGGCATATCAGTGCCTCCTCATCAGTGCCCATAAATGTGGCATATTAGTGCCTCCTCATCAGTGCCCATAAATGGGGCATATCAGTGCCTCCTCATCAGTGCCCATAAATGGGGCATATCAGTGCCTCCTCATCAGTGCCTCCTCATCAGTGCCCATAAGTGTGGCATATTAGTGCCTCCTCATCAGTGCCCATAAGTGTGGCATATTAGTGCCTCCTCATCAGTGCCCATAAGTGTGGCATATTAGTGCCTCCTCATCAGTGCCCATAAGTGTGGCATATTAGTGCCTCCTCATCAGTGCCCATAAGTGTGGCATATTAGTGCCTCCTCATCAGTGCTCATAAATGTGGCATATCAGTGCCCATAAATGGGGCATATCAGTGCCTCCTCATCAGTGCCCATAAATGGGGCATATTAGTGCCTCCTCATCAGTGCCCATAAATGGGGCATATTAGTGCCTCCTCATCAGTGCCCATAAGTGTGGCATATTAGTGCCCATCAGTGAAGGAGAAAAATTACTTATTTACAAAATGTACTGACAGAAACTACGTTTTTTTATTTACTTATTTTTTTCAACATTTTTGGTCTTTTATTTATTTTTATTTTATATTTTTTTTTGTAAAAAAAAAAAAAACATCAGTGATTAAATACCACCAAAAGAAAGCTCTATTTGTGTGAATAAAATTATAAAAATGTCACATGGTTACAGAGTAGCATGACCGCGCAATTGTCATTCAAAGTGTGACAGCGCTGAAAGCTGGAAATTGGCAAGTGGTTAAAACCCTAACCATCTTATACTTGCCTGCTCTGTGTAATGGTTTTCGCAAAGAGAAGCTCAGATCCTCCTCTTCTCGGGTCCCCCCAGCGGTGCTCCTGGTTCCTCCTCTTCTTCATGTGTCCCCATAGCAAGCCGTTTGCTATGGAGGCACACAGTGTCTGCACGCTCCTGAGCTGTGAGCACATTTTCATGCACAAGGTTTCCACTATTTCTAAGGAAAGCCTGCTGACCTCCTCATCTCTTTCCTACAAGTAACATCGGGAACAAGGCTCAATCCTATTGGGCCGGCCTTTAAAATCCCGATTAATGATCAGCCGTATGCATGAAGCTGGAAAATTCACTGCCTGAAGTTATAAAATACACGGGAAAAAATGCGTATATATTTTTGCGGCAGAAGTGTCGTCCGTCCCTTATTATGAGGGACAGAAGAGGCTGACAGTAGAGCCAATATCACCCATTGCAGCCTCTGAACACGGACACTGCAGCATTTTAATCCTCTTAAAAGAAAAAGAAAACAAATCTAGCACACCATATGGCACCATTCATATCCCCGAATACACTGTGCATTGTTTATTGTGAATCTCAGAACCCTGCTGGAATTTTTATTTTTTTTTTTTTTTTTTTTGTCCCCCCCCCCCACCTCTGCGCCACCCAGCATTAAAATAAGGGACATATACAAAGTATGCAATCTACACACATCAGCCACTTTTAGGTACACATGTTCAATTACTTATAACTGATAACACAATTTGCTAATAGCAAAAAGTAAATTTTATATATATAATATTTTTTTTTTTTTTAATTGTTAAAATATTTTTTATTTTGTTTTATAGCGCAAAAAAAAAAAACGCAGTGGTGATCAAATAGCACCAAAAAAATCTCCTATTTGTGGGAGAAAAAAAAAGTACATCAGTTTTATTTGGGTACAGCGTCGCACGACAATTGTCAGTTGACCACTTCAGCCCCGGAAGGGTTTACCCACTTCCTGACCAGGTCATTTTTTTTTTTTTGCGATACGGAACTGCGTCGATTTAACTCACAGTGCAACGCTGTACATAAACACAATTTTTGTCCCTTTTTTTTTTTTTTTTTTTAAAAAAAAAATTTTGTTTATGTACAGCGTTGCACGACCGCGCATCTGTCAGTTAAATCGACGCAGTTCTGTATCGCAAAAAAAAAATGACCTGGTCAGGAAGTGGGTAAACCCTTCCGGGGCTGAAGTGGTTAACTGACAATTGCGCAGTCGTGCGACGCTGTACCCAAATAGAGCTTTCTTTTGGTGGTATTTGATCACCTCTGCATATTTTTTTTTTTCTTCTCTATAAACAAAAAAAAGAGCAGAAATTTTAAATTTTTTTAACTTTCTGCTATAAAAACGTTTAAAAAAAAAAAAAAAAAACAAAGTTTAGGCCGATATGTATTCTGCTCCATATATTTGGTAAAAAAAATTGCAGTAAGCACCAATCAGTGCCCATTGATTGGTTTGCGCGAATGTTATCGCGTCTACAAAATAGGGGATAGATTTATGGCAATTTAAATATAATTATTTATTTATTTATTTTTTAATTTTTTTTTTATAGTAATGTCGGCGAACAGCATTTTATTTTTTTAATTTTTTTTTATTACCAAGACTGCGACAATGCAGCGGATTGATCGGACAGCTAACTGACATTTTTGACACTTTTTTTTTTGGGAACCAGTGACATTATTACAGTGATCAGTGCTACAAAGCCGCGCTGTTATTGTACTAATGACACTGGCAGGCAAGGGGTTAACATCAGGGGTGATCAAGGGGTTAAATGTGTTCCCTGTTTGTATTTTCTAACTGTATGGGGGACTGTGTGACTGGGGAAACGCACAAATCCATCTGTCAGGGCTGGGTTCAGCCCTTCCTTCTCAGAGCTGGCCGCTCAGCTGTCGGCTAATTGCCAGCTCCTATCTCTCCCCAGTTACTCGGCTGTTGATGATATCCTGCTCGTTAGTCCTGCCTACTTAAGCCGTTCAGCCCAGAGGATCTCTGCCTTCGCCTTATGCCGCGCACACACAAGCGGAATTTCCGTTGGAAAAATCTTGGATGGTATTTCCGACAGAATTCCGCTCAAGCTTGGCTTGCATACACACGCGGTGACGTACAACACTACGACGAGCCGAGAAAATGAAGTTCAATGCTTCCGAGCATGCGTCGAATTGTTTCCGAGCATACGTAGGAATTTTGTGTGTTGGAATTGGTACAGACAATCGGAATTTCCGATCGGAACTTTTTCCGACTGAAAAAAATTGAGAACCTGCTCTCAATCTTTTGCTGGCTGGAATTCGGCCAGCAAAAGTCCGATGGAGCATACACACAGTTTCATTTTCCAAACAAAAGCTCTCATCAGTCTTTTGCTATCCGAATTTCCGATCGTGTGTACACGGCATTGGTCAACATCACAGCCTATCTCCTGCGTTCCTGTTTAAAGACTTGCTTTGCTGACATTACTTCTGGCTCCAGATCCTGCTTGCTGTTCCACTACATTGATCCCTGACTTCTGGCTTGGCTGACTATCCGTTCTGGTTACTGAACTTTGGCTATGTTTTGACCAAGTTTTTTTAGTTTTTACTTTTATTATTAAACAAGTGTGATTTAGCTGTACTTGTTTCTCAGCCTGATTTCATGGTTTCTGACACCATCTTCCTGCATAGCAGAAAGACCGGATCTGTGTGACCTCCCCTGTCAAAACAGAGAGCTTCCTTGTTTACACAGACAGATCCCTGATCTGTCACTACAGGAAACTATAGCGGGTGGCCGGTGGACATTGAGTCCGCTGGACACGCTGATTGGCTCCCCCCGCTGGCCAATGGGAGCACATGCCCACAAAAGTGAGTTTCCCGCGCCGACGTACAGCTACAGCGATTTGCAGGGGAACAAGCCACCTTGCCGCAGTATAATGGCGGGTGGTCAGGAAGCGGTTAAAGTAACGCAGTGCAGTATCGCAAAAAATGGCCTGGTCATGAAGGGAGGGGGGGGGGGGGATAATTACTTTTTCTCCAATGGTTTGACACCCATAAAGTACCTCTCTTGTACCTCTCTTGTGCCAGCCTGTCTGTTCCTGGACATGTACAAGGGTGCGTTCATCTGGACACACAGGCAGTGCAGGAAAATAAACTGAGCTGCACATGTACATTCTGCAGGGGATTGTGAACAGGCAGGTACCGTATATACTCGAGTATAAGCCGACCCGAATATAAGCCGAGGCACCTAATTTTACCACAAACAACTGGGAAAAATTATTGACCCTTATAAGCCTAGGGTGAGAAATGCGCAGCTACTGTAAGTGGAAAAGACGGTCAACAATGCCCATTTGCAGCCTCACTGTGCCCATTTGCAGCTATAGGTCCTCCAAACGTCAAACTTGGTAGTTAAGGGTTCCTAGATGCAGCCAAAATCTGGGGTCTCTGGACCCAAAGGGTCGAAATGACATTGCTGCAGATGGACACAGTTGACCGACTTTGGGGCCCTGTATCTCGGGGTCACTTGGTGCTAGGAACCCCTCTTGGATATGTTGTAGTGCTATTTCCACTGGGTTTGAATACCAAATTTGGGGTTCCTAGAACCAGGTGTCCCTGAGATATGGGGCCCCAAATTCGGGTCGGAAAATGTCAAGCACTTTTCTGCAGCAGAGAATGACATTTTCTGAACCAACTTTGGGGCCCCGTATCTCGGGGCCACTTAGTGCTAGGAACCCCATCTGGTCCACTGGGTTGGCACACCAAATTTGGGGTTCCTAGCACCAAGTGGCCCCGACATACGGAGCCCCAAACTCGGGTCGGAATTTTTTTTTTTGCTGCAGAAAAGCACTTGACTCGAGTATAAGCCGAGGGGGGCACTTTCAGCACAAAAAAATGTGCTAAAAACTCGGCTTATACTCGAGTATATACGGTAAGTGTATTTTATAAAGAACTTGCCTGTTCGCAATTTTTTATTTTCTTAACTAAAAAAGAAAAAAAAAAAAGGAAAAAGACAGAAGCTATAATAACTACTTGAAAGTTTTTTTTTTTTTATTTTTATTTTTTTTTTTAAGCTGGTGCTTCCATTGAACGGAAATTGGGTCAGAACTCAAACGTTGTAATTATTAAAATGCAGCGGCGCGCAGCGAGCGTGGAGCGAATGTGACATTTTCCCGCTGCACGCTCTTCACACCCCAGAGTCCTGCTTATTACCTGCCGCCGCTGTGGTTCTCCTGTGCCCAGGCAAATCTTGATCCTTTAAATACCACCGTGTAAAACTGAGCTTTAATAGGATTAGAACTTAAAAGTGCTAAATGAGCTGCTGATCTTCAGTAGTTTGTTTTTTTTTCTTTAATGCAGACACTAATTTATTCTCAAATGTCAGTTTTGGGCTCGGTAAACCGTCTGATGGAGGAAGTGCCGGTGACGTTTTTTTTTTTTTTTTTTTTTTGCATACCTTTTTTATTTGGGTTCCTGATTCCTTTATATGATGAAGTATAATTTTATCTTTTGAGTTACAATGATGTATGGAATCTGTGCCTGTCAAAAGGAAAGTGTGTCTAGACCAGTATCGGTCATATTACTGGATATATAGGGAGCCTTGGATGTGGCCCCTGATATCACCAAAGGGCCACACATGATCTATAAAGAATGTAGTGCTACATAAAGACGTGAGACTACAGACATGGAGATGGGCAGAGACGGCAGATATGCTACAAGAGATGGTCAGATACTTGTAGGCATGCTATACAGTGCCTTGAAAAAGTATTCACACCCCTTGACATTTTCCACACTTTGTCATGTTACAACCAAAAACATAAATATATTATATGTGATAGACCAACACAAAGTGAACATAATTGTGAAGTGGAAGGAAAATGATAAATGTTTTTTCAAATTTTTTATAAATAAATATGTGAAGAGTGTGGCGTACATTTGTATTCACCCCCCCCGAGTCAATACTTTGTAGTAGGTTTTTTTTTAAGACCAAGTACAAGTACCGATACTTTTTTTTTCAAGTACTCACCGATACCCATTACCGATACTTCTTTTTTTTTTTTTTTTTTTTTTTTAATGTTATGTGACAGTTTTCAAAGCGCAATACAGATTAGGTGGCACTGATATACAGCACTGACAGATGGCACTGACGGGTTGCTGGCACTGATAGATGGATGGCATTGACATGTGATGCTGGCATTGACAGGTGACTGGCACTGATAGATAGCATTGACGTGACACTGGCACTGGTGGCTGGCACTGACAGGTGGCTGGCACTGATAGGTGGCTTGCACTGATAGATGGCATTGATGTGACGCTGGCACTGATAGATGGCTGGCACTGACAGGTGGCTGGCACTGACAGGCGGCACTTATGGGCATTGGGCACTGATAGGTGGCATTTATGGGCACTGATGGGCAGGCACTGTCATGACATGATGAAAGGCTGCTGCGACGCCCATCTTGGTACTCCTTGCACTCGGCCGCATTAAAAGCAGCAGCGGCCATCTTGTTACACCCAGCCCGAACTATATGGGCTGGGTGTAATAAGATGTCTGCTGCTGACTTACTGCAGCCGAGTGCAGGGTGTACCAAGATGGGCATCGGGATATCCAACCGCTGACATCAACATGGAACGTCACTTCCGTTGTTCCACCCGCTGACTTCCGGTTGCGCCAAGGCGCTTTATTCCTCTCTCTCCCAGGTATCGGATCTGGCATCGGGAGCATTTGTACGAGTACTCGCGCAAATGCTCAGTATCGACCCCGACACCGATACTAGTATCGATAGCGGGACAACCCTACTTTGTAGAACCTCCTTTCACTGCAATTACAGCGGTTAGTCTTTTTGGGGATGTCTCTACCAGCTTTGCACATCTAGAGAGTGACATTTTTGCCCATTCTTCTTTGCAAAATATCTCAAGCTCTATCAGATTGGACAGAGAGCGTCTGTGAACAGTAATTTTCAAGTCTTGCCACAGATTCTCAATTGGATTTAGGTCTGGACTTTGACTGGCCATTCTAACACATGAATATGCTTTGATCTAAACCATTCCATTGTACCTCTGGCTGTATGTTTAGAGTAGTTGTCCTGCTGGAAGGTGAACCTCCATCCCAATCTCAAGTCTTTTGCAGACTCTAACCGGTTTTCTTCTAAGATTGCCCTGTATTTGTCTTCATCCATCTTTCTATCAACTATGACCAGCTTCCCTGTCCCCGCTGAAGAAAAACATCCCCACAACGTGATGCTGCCACCACCATGTTTCACAGTGGGGATGGTTTGTTCAGGGTGATGTGCAGTGCAGAGAGAGAGATTTTACTGTGGACAGGTCAGGTCACACTTTTCTTTCCCTTCTTTTATAAGTGAAAGAAAAGCTCAAGAAAAATGCAGTCTCTGACTATCTCTTGTATCATGTCTGCAATCTCTTACTTAAAACATAACTGCTTGGCGACCCTATATGATATAGAAACAAATGAAAAGAATGGGACTTGAATATGCATGATAATGTTGGGGAATAACATTGGGCAAGAGGGTTTCAGAGCATATATAAAATATCCCGATTGGTTATAAAGACCATAGTGTCTCGTTACACTTTAGACAAAAACATAATCGGAACCCTGCAGGACTGAAGTTTTAGGGGATATATGAGATTCACCCTTTGTGGAGGGGAGCAGATCTTGTTCGAGAACCGTCCAAATGGATTTTTCTCACTAACTCACTCAGTTCAAATAGAATGAATATTGATTTGGATCTGAATTGTTTTGTTTGTGATTATTAGTTTGTGTTTTTCCTGAATTTTTATATTTGGGTTGGTGCTAGTTTTATTGTATTGTAGTTGTATTGTCTTGTTTATTTACTTCTAACTTTATGTTAGACATATGGTATTTTAATCAAATCACTTCATTTAATAGTTGTTGTTTGGTTGAAATGCCCTAATATTGACTATCTTCATTACATTATTGCCCTTATATTTATTATCTTCATTATGTTGATATCTATATCTATCTATAAAGTGTAGCATTACTCACTGCACTGACATTAAAGTGATACTAAGGATCGTTTTTTATATTTTTTAAATAACAAACATGTCATACTTACCTCCACTGTGCAGCTTGTTTTGCACAGAGTGGCCCCGAACATTCATTTCTGGGGTCCCTCGGCGGCTCTTGCGGCTCCTCCCCGCATTAGATAACCCCCTTGGAGAAGCGCTCTCCCAAGGGGGTTACCTTGCAGGCGCGCTCCCGAGTAAAGCATTCGGCGTCCTTAAAGGCCGCATGCAGAACTCGGCCCTGACGCCCGCGTCATTGGATTTGATTGACAGCAGCGGGTGCCAATGGCTGCGCTGCTATCAATCTATCCAATCGAGACCCAGAATACGTGGAGAGAGGGACGGCAGGGACGCGCTGACAAAAATTCGGGGCTCAGGTAAGTAAAACGGGGGGGGGGGGGGGGGGGGGGGGGGGGGGGGGCGTGACTGCAAGGTGTTTTTTCACCTTAATGCATAGGATACATTAAGGTGAAAAAAACGCGAGCCTTTACAACCCCTTTTAAGATGCATTATACCGACATGCGGGTATATGCTATGTCTCTAGTTGCAATACATGCGCTTGCAATCCTGATGGCATTATGATGCTTTGCAGTCGCGTTTGCTCTCCAATATGTCGATGGGCAAGGGTACTATATGAGCACGTCATTTGCCTTTACACTGTAGGCTCAGCGGGTCACCATGTGTGATGGTGTCCATTGCCAGGCATTGCGGGCCGCGGTGTTGGCTGTGACGAGTAACGTAGTTCATCACATACAGGGTTAACAACCCAGTTTCTAGAGTATAAATTGAGCAAGCCCTGCTGCGTTGCCACACCCTCAGATGACGTGATGACGATACGCGTTAGGGCGTAACCCCCACGGCTCTCTTGTCAATCAGTCTGTGTGTCATCCTGGGTCTCATCGCGGCCAGCTATCTAGGAAGCAGTGAGAAGACATACGCTGTTTTGCACAAGTCAATGTTCTTATGCTGATTTTAACTTCTTATCTTGTAAGCACATATTGTGGGGGATTTGGTACAAATAAAGAAACAGTATTAAGCTATGCAGAGTGTTCCTTTTTGTTTTCCCTGGTGTATTGCTGAGCTATCTTTATGAGGAGCCTTCACTGTGCATGAACAGGTGCCAATCAAGGATTGTTTTACTCATACCTGTGGTGAATGCATTACCATAGGGGCGATAAGTGCAAGTGGTGTATCGGTGACAGTATACAGGGTTTACATGCCCCTGATTTGGATACGGATCACCCCACATATTTTATGGACTACAAAACTATTCACACCCCTTGGCTTTTTACCTGTTTTGTTACATTACAGCCTTTAGTTCAATGTTTTTTTTTTTTTAATCTGAATTATATGTGATGGATCAGAACACAATAGTCTAAGTTGGTGAAGTATACAACTAGAAAATATATATACATAAAACTATTTTTCAGAAATAAAAAACGGCTAATTGGCATGTGCGTATGTATTCACCCCCTTTGTTATAAAGCCCATAAAAAGCCCTGGTGCAACCAATTACCTTCAGAAGTCACATAATTAGTGAAATGATGTCCACCTGTGTGCAATCTAAGTGTCACATGATCTGTCATTACATATACACACCTTTTTGAAAGGCCCCAGAGGCTGCAACACCTAAGCAAGAGGCACCACTAACCAAACACTGCCATGAAGACCAAGGAACTCTCCAAACAAGTAAGGGACAATGTTGTTGAGAAGTACAAGTCAGGGTTAGGTTATAAAAAAAAATCCAAATCTTTGATGATCCCTAGGAGCACATCAAATCTATCATAACCAAATGGAAAGAACATGGCACAACAGCAAACCTGCCAAGAGACGGCCGCACACCAAAACTCACGGCCCGGGCAAGGAGGGCATTAATCAGAGAGGCAGCACAGAGACCTAAGGTAACCCTGGAGGAGCTGCAGAGTTCCACAGCAGAGACTGGAGTATCTGTACATAGGAGGAAAATAAGCCGTACGCTCCATAGAGTTGGGCTTTATGGCAGAGTGACGAGAAGAAAGCCATTACTTTCAGCAAAAAACAAAATGGCATGTTTTGAGTTTGCGAAAAGGCATGTGGGAGACTCCCAACATGTATGGAGGAAGGTGCTCCGTTCTGATGAGACTAAAATTATTTAACTTTTTGGCAATCGGAGAAAACGCTATGTCTGGCGCAAACCCAACACATCACATCACCCAAAGAACACCATCCCCACTGTGAAACATGGTGGTGGCACCATCATGCTGTGGGGATATTTTTCAGCAGTTAGGACTGGGAAACCGGTCAGAGTTGAGGGAAAGATGGATGGTGCTAAATACAGGGATATTCTTGAGCAAAACCTTTACCACTCTGTGTGTGATTTGAGGCTAGGAGGGAGGTTCACCTTCCAGCAGGACAATGACCCCAAACACACTGCTAAAGCAACACTTGAGTGGTTTAAGGGGAAACATGTAAATGTGTTGGAATGGCCTAGTCAAAGCCCAGACCTCAGTCCAATAGAAAATATGTGGTCAGACTTAAAGATTGCTGTTCACAAGTGCAAACCATCCAACTTTAAGGAGTTGGACCAGTTTTGCAAGGAGGAATGGGCAAAAATCCCAGTGGTAAGATGTGGCAAGACTCATAGAGACTTATCCAAAGTGACTTGGAGCTGTGATAGACACAAAAGGTGGCTCTACAAAGTATTGACTTTAGGGGGGGGAATAGTTATGCACATTGACTTATTCCGTTATTTTGTCCTATTTGTTGTTTGCTTCACAATATAAAGAAAAAACATCTTCAAAGTTGTGGGCATTTTTTGTAAATTAAATGATGCAAATCCTCAAGAAATCCATGTTAATTCCAGGTTGTGAGGCAACAAAACACGAAAAATGCCAAGGGGGGGGGGGGGGGGGGGTTGAATACTTTTGCAAGACACTGTATATATTTTTATTTAGTGATGATTGTATATGATCACTTTTTTTTATCCAATGTCATTACATTTTTTGCACTGAGTACGTTTGATAACTTATAAGCGATGTTAATGCTTGGCTGACTATGACATTTTCCTTGCATATTGTTTAGATATCTAAGTACCCTCTAAAGCCCCATACACACGCGCTTATTATCCGTGAACCAGGTCCGTCGGATCATGTCCGTCGTACTTTGTCCGATGTTGGTGTTGCATACACACGGTCGGACAAGGTTGTCGGAAAATCCGATCATTCTGAACGTGGTGACGTTTGTTGCCTACGACGGGACTACATAGAGGCTATTAGCCAATAGCTTTGGTCTTGTAATGTGATCTGAGCATGCGTAGCACTTTGTCCGTCAGGAATTCGATACACACGATCGGATTTGGTGTGATCGGACTTTGTTGTCGAAAAATCTATCCAGCAGGAGATAGGACTTTGTCCGTCGGACAATCCGACGTACACTGTCCGATGGTGCCTACACACGGTCGGATTTTTCGACAACATTGTCCGATAGGACAGAATCCATGCGAAAATCCGACCGTGTGTATGGGGCTTAAGGGAACTTTTTTGTATCGTTCAGAAAGTTTTCGCTCCCTCATTTTTCTTAAGGGTTTATTATATTTATATACCTGACTTTTCTGTACTTGCGGTGAATTCATTTTTGCATCCATACTACTGATGAGTGAACGTGATTCACGAAACGCGTAGAGTTTTTCTGGTCAAGTGATGCCAAGACAGTTCGGCTTTTATACAGTTATGTATAATTATGCATCATCATTTTATACAGTGTATTCATGTTATATTTTTACCAATATGTCAGCCTTTGTATATGGATATGTTTATGTCTTGAAAACATTATTGTGCGTTTCTAGACCATGGAAATGCTTTTGATATAATAAAGGTTTTATCATATATTTACTCCAGGGCTTGACAAATTTGCTTGGAATCTAGGAGCCAGCTAAAAAAATTAGGAGCCAGGTTTTTTTTTTTTTTTCAACGACCGACAAAGCTTTATTTTTAATATAAAAATTAACCAATCTTAAATTTACACAGAACGACAACTAGAACGAATGTGACTGCTTTTATTTCCTGCCTTGCAGGGACACAAGACCGCCATATCCCCGCTAAGGGTCCGATCAGGTCCGCCTGAAAAACTGACAGGCGAACCTGATCAGACAGCCCGTGTGAAAGGGGCCTTTTTGACCCCAGATCTCATATTTAAGAGGTCCTTTCATGCTTTTTTTCTATTATAAGGGATGTTTACATTCCTTTTAATAGGAATAAAAGTGACACAATTTTTTTCTCTCTCAAAAGAACAGTGAAAAAATAAATGTTAAAATAAATAAGAAAAAATTTTTTTTTTAAACACTCCCCGTCCCACGTGCAGAAGCGACCGCATAAGTGAGTAGCGCCCACATATGAAAGCGGTGTTCAAACCACACATGTGAGGTATCACCGCGTTTGGTAGAGCGAAAGCAAGGATTGTAACCCAAGACCTCCTCTGTAACTCAAAACCTGCAACCTGTAGAATTTTTTTTAAGTCCGCTGCGCAAATACGGTGTGACAGAAAGTATTGCAAGGACCACCATTTTATTCTCTAGGGTGTTAGAATAAAATATATATATATGATGTTTGGGGTTTCTAAGTAAAGGAAAGGAGATGGGTGGGCAGTGAAAACAGGCAGGGAAGCTCCATTAGCATTGCTGGATGTCATACCAATGGCCACCACAAGAGGGTGCCAGATTTCAGAAGGAACCCTAGGAATGCAGAAGGCCGCAAAGCCGTGGCCTCAATTACTGGCCGACGCGGCTCAACGCGATCGCGATGTGCCACCCCGGGCGCCAGGTCGCTAATTCTAGTCGCAAATGTGACCTGGCGCCTGGGGTTTGTCGAGCCCTGATTTACTCCATAGATTCCTTTTTGCAACAATAAGCCTCATTTAAAGTCCCATTCTTTTCCTTTGTTTCTATTTGCACTAAATGTTCCAATAATGGACAACAATAAATTCATATTAATTTAAATTGATGATATTATTTAAAAGTGGAATATAATACAATTTTATATATAAAATATACAAAAAAAAAAATCGGCTTTCGGCTAAGTGCATCCTGCATTTTCGGTTTCGGCACCAAAATTTCCATTCGGTGCACCCCTAGTAAATGGATTCCTAACATGTCGCTCTTTAAAATTGCATCTGCCCGTGGAATGGCGGCAAACTGTGCTTAAAATTCTCCATAGGTGTAGCTTTACACGCTTTTGTAGGTTATCAGTTTAGAGTTACACAGAAGATCTGGTGCTAGAATTATTGCACTTGCGCTAACGTTCGCGACAATAGCTCACATGTGTGGTTTACATATGCGTATGGCACTAAGGTATGTGTTCACATTTGCACGTAAGCACTGGGGAAGGGGGGGTGCTTTTAAAACTTTTTTTTTTTTTTTTTTTTTTTTTTTTAATTATTTTATACAAAGCTGTGTTTTTATTTATTTATTTTTGGATTAAAGCGGAGCTTCATCCTAAAGGGAAGACTCCACTTATTTGCTTCCCCCCCGCCTGCTTCCACATTTGTCATCTTTCAGGGGGGGGGGGGGCTGGTACCTGTTTTCGACAGGTACCCACTCCCACTTCCGGATGACTTTGCCCCCTCCTCTTTCCCCCACCACCAGGCCATTGACAAAGCGTAAGCTACAAGGCTTCACTGCCGGTTTCCCTTACAGGAAATGGCAGTGACAGCACCCGAGAGCCATTTGAAAAATCGGCTGGTGTGCCGACATCGTTTGTTGTGATTAGCTGTGATTGATCCTTAGGCTGCATTCACACCCGAGCGTAGCTTTTCAGGCAGAAAATCGCGCAAATTGCGGCGTTTTTTGCAGCGTTTTTTACCGCGATTTGCCGCAAATTTTGTGCAGAGCAAAAGGTCACCCAATGTAAAAAGAATAAAAACGCCCAAATCTGCCTTATTCGGACAGGTAAGTGTCCTAATATCAGCATTTGTAGCTGCTGACTCTTAATCATTTTTTTTTTTTTGTGTGGGGGGGGCTGGAGCTCCTCTTTAACTTTTATTGCTATCACAAGGGCTGAACAACATCCCTTGTGACAGCATGGGCAATAACTGGTCCTCTTTATGGAGAGATCTGGGGTCTATTAGACCCCAAATCTCTCTTCCAGCCTCCAATGCAGCCGATCAGACACAAATCAGTCTGATCGGCTGCTTTCCTGGCCATTAACGACCGAACCGGAGGTGACGACATACTCATTGCTCTCAGTTTCCGGGATCTCAGAGAGGGTGGAACAATGTCCTCTCTCTCTCTGTTCCGTGCAGCCATCGCCGCCAGTCGCATCACTCCCGGGCTCCGCAATTGGATGGCAGAGCCTGGGAAAGGGGGCAGCGGGAGGGGGTGGGACCGCCACTCGCAGAGATGATTGAGTGGCTATTTAGCCACTCAAACCACTTCCGCTACAATTGGAATCGCCGGCTGAAAATTTTAATACCAGTAGGTGCAGGCATCATCCCGGTATACCCGCCGGAATGCGAGGACGTCCTTTGGGCGGCAAGTACTTAAATCATGGAAGCCAATAGTTGCTTGAAATTTTGTGTTTTTTATTTAAATTTTTTATTTCCTCTTGTGTGACGCTTGATGCAGTCATAAAATAGGTTTTGTTTTGGTTACCCTAGAAACGGCGTGCGTGTTCTCGGAGGGGATGGGAGAATGCCGCAGAATCTCGGCTTTTATGTGCTGTTGGTTCCACATTGTTTGCCGGTTGTTTCGTCTTCTGCTTTTCCAGAAGACATTAATTGCCACCGGCTTGGTGTCTTGTGAAAAGCTTAAGCCGTTTAAAATCCCCCCACTTGTCCTACTTCCCAATTTGCAGAAGATTACAAACATCTTCGGGCTTTTGCCAATGCGAGTGTTGTCTAAGTAATTTTCAGATCCGTGAAGTGCCAGTGTTCTCGAGTAATGTGATAATTACAAAAGCTGACAACATACTTTGAGAAAAATCAACCGCTTGTGCATCACAGCTATTGTGCAAAAACTTATATTGGGGATGTTCTCCATCCATTCCAAATTGGTATTAAACCCGGTTGGTGGATTGATCATTAAGATTTGCTAATTATCAGCAATCATCCAGTTCAATGGGCGAGTAAGGGCTCTAATATAAGGGGAAATCTACTTAGCACTGTTTGCAAATCGGCCAAACAACAAGAGATCCAGTCACCATACCATTTATTTCAACAATAATCTTTCTGTAAAATTACCGTATATACTCGAGTATAAGCCGATCGGAATATAAGCCGAGGCACCTCATTTTACCACGAAAAAATGTAAAAGCGTATTGATTCGAGTATAAGCCTAGGGTGAGAAATGAGCAGCTACTCTAAGTGGAAAAGAGGGTCAACAATGCCCATTTGCAGCCTCACTGTACCAATTTGCAGCCACAGGTCCCCCGAACTTCAAACTCGGTAGTTAAGGGTTCCTAGCGCTCCCCCTAGCTGCAGCCAAAATTTGGGGTCTCTAAACCCAAAGGGTCCCAAAATCTTAGGGCCACTTGGTGCTAGGAACCCTGAATTTGGTTTGCAAACCCAGTGGCACTAGCACTACAATATATCCAAAGATGGGGTTCCTAGCACCAAGTGGTCCCGAAATACGGGACCCCAAAGTTGGTTCGGCAAATGTAAAGCACTTTTCCGCAGCAGAGAATTAATTTTCCAAACTGACTTTGGGGCCCCGGGGGCCACTTGGTGCTAGGAACCCCAGTTTTGGATATGTTGTTATTTCCACTGGGTTTGCACACCAAATTTGAGGTTCCTATCAAGTGGCGCCCGAGAAACGGGGCCCCAAACTCGGTTCCTAAAAATGTCATTTTCTGCTGCAGAAAAATGCTTGACTCCAGTATAAGCCGAGGGGGGGCATTTTCAACACAAAAAAAATGTGCTGAAAAACTCGGCTTATACTAGAGTATATATGGTATATATGCCTTTTTAATGTCTTTTCTTTCTCATCCATTGAGGGACACCAGAATTCTTTCACTTTCTATACTGCCACCTGCAGGAGGTTTGGACACTGGCAAGCTATAGGCCAGCTCAGGATAACCCTTCCTGCCACCAGCATGTTGCCATTTTTTTTTTCTTCTAGTGTCTTAGGAGAATGGACAACTTTTGGTGCCCTCCGTCCTCAGTCTGTCCTTTGAAATTAGTCTGGACCCTGTTGGACTGGACATTGCGAGGATTGCCTTGAAGTGACTGACCGACGCGGGACTCTGCGTAGGGCCTTTACTTGGTTTCTCTCCTCCAACAATCCCTCATCTTTGCACAAATTAGCAGCTTTCCATAGAGATCTCTTGGGTCTTTTGGATCAAGTCATTGAGTCATTGTGAAGTCCAAGTCCTGTGAGAGAATGATTTCAACCATTGTATCCAAAAGGACATCTGGCCCATCTTGAACCTCCAAGCTCTGAAAATCTGAATTTGAGTTCAGATATTCAGCATGGAATCCACCTGGCCTGTCATTGCCTCCCTTCTCCAGCGAGACTTTCTGGCTTTTGTGGACCTACATGTCCCCATTTTCCCAGCACAACAACTTTTCCTACATTTTGCTGTGGGACCCCTGCACTTCTAGTTCATCTTGTGTATCATTTTCACCCTTAGGTGTTCACCAAGGTGCTGGCCCCAGTACTAGACCTGCTGCATACTAGTGGCATTCCCATTGTGGGAAACTTTGCAACCTTCTGTTGAGGGAATAGTCAACGTGGGCAAGGTTACAGAGTGTCTTTAAAGCAGAACTCCAGACAAATTTTTTTTCCATGTCCTTGTCGCTGATCTCCTACCTTCACCCACTTTGCCTTGACATTGGCTGACCGCTGATCACCTGGTAAGGGGTCGGGATCGACCTCTTACTCTGATCTGTGATCAACCGAGTCTCATAGACTCGCTGATCACAGAGCGCCCCCTGCAGGGGGCGTGCAGGCCGCTCGAGCGCGGGAGGACTTTGGTGGTCACACTTGTGCGACTTTAGGGACCTGCCGAGATTGTACCCAAGTTGATCGATCGCTCTACTTGGGTACAACAAGCCTGTTGGATTTTTCATAGCTGCTAACAATAATCACTGTATGCGTTTCCCCAGCCAGCTCCCGGAACTGAGTGAAAAGAAAATCGCACCATCTATGTCCAGTTTAACCACTTGCCCTCCAGTATAACGTAGATATACTTAGGTGGCACTGCTGCACCAGATCACGTGTTTGGTACGTAATCCAACACTCCCGGGTCTGGGGCGTGCATGTGCGCCACCGGCGATCCGCTCCCGCTGTGTGTAATCCTCAAAGCTGATCTACAGGTGCCGCGGACTCGACACCCGCCTATCGTTAGGCAGAGAGCCAGAACGGTGATCTGCCTATGTAACCACTTCAATACCGTGGGGCACTTAAACACCTTCCTGCCCAGACCAATTTTGAGCTTTCAGCGCTGTCGAACTTTGAATGACAATTGCGCGGTCATACTACACTGTATCCAAATGACATTTTTATAATTTTTTCCCCACAAATAGAGCTTTCTTTTGGTGGTATGGGTTTTATTTTTTTGCTAAACAAATAAAAAAAGACCGAAAATTTAGAAAAAAAATGGTATGTTATTTATTTTTTGGTTTCAGTTTCAAAACTTTGTCAATAAGTAAGTTTTCTTCTTCACTGATGGGGCTGCACTGACGGGCACTGATGGGCACCGATGAGGTGGTATTGATGGGCACTGATAGGGGGCACTGATGGGCGGCACGGATGGGCACTGATGGGCGGCACGGATAGGCACTGATGGACGGCACTGATGGGCGGCACGGATGGCACTGATGGGCGGCACGGATGGGCACTGATGGGCGGCATTGTATTTTTTTGTTGGGTACTGTTGGATGCCAATCAGTGCTAAACAATAATGCATGCCAATCAGTGATGCTCATTGTGGGCACTGATTGGCATCCATCGTGGGCACTAAGTGTCATCCCTGATGGTCTAGGGTGGCATACCTGGTGCTGGGCATCCCTGGTGGTCCAGTGTGGGCATCCTCAGGGGGGGGGGGGGCTGCGCTGATAATCGATCAGCACAGACCCCCCCCCCCCCGCCGTCAGAGGAGCAGCCAATTGCGTCGCGTCTACTCTACTTGGCTCTCCTCTACTCGCGTCTCACACGCGAGTGAGGAAAAGCTGAAAATCCTATTTACACTGTGATCAGCCGTGGACACGGCTGATCGCGTGGTAAAGAGTCTCCGTCGGAGACTCTTTACCAAGATCATAGTTGCGGGGTGTCAGACTGACACCCTGCAACAACGATCGCCGCGATGCATGCCCCCCCGGGGCGCACAGCGGCTCAAAATCCTGAGGACTTCATATGACGTCCGGTCAGGATTTTAAAACCACTTTGCCGATGTCTTTTTCCTATAGGGCGGGCGGCAAGTGGGTAAACATGGCAGATTGCCATTCTGTCAGTAGGGAAGGCATGAATCCTATGTCTCTGGATCTATGCCTTCCCCTAGTAAAAGCACCTGGCACACAGTTAACCCTATGATCCCCCTGATGTTAACCCTTTTTCCTAGCCAGTGTTATTAGTACATTGACCGTGCAGATTTTTAGCACTCATCGCTGTATTGAATGAATGAATGAATGATTTGTATAGCGATGCAACTGCGAACTGAATCGCCTCTGTCACTGGTTCCCCAAAAAAGTGTCAGTTTCCGTTTCGTCTGCTGCTATCGCTGTCCCACTATAAGCCGCTGATCGCCGCCATTCCTAGTAAAAAAAAAAAATGGCATAAATTATATCCCATTGTTTGTAGACGCTATAACTTTTGTGCAACCCAATCAATATGAGCTTATTCGTTTTTTTTTTGTTTTACCAAAAATATGTAGTAGAATACATATTGCTCATCAGGTCACCATGACGGACGTGCCGACGTAGCGTCCGCACGGAGGGAGGAGTTTCGGGCCAGAGGGCTGAGGAGGACAGACGTGCAGCGCAGCCAGGGAGGACGCGGGACCGCTCCGGGGATGAGATGATGCGGATGCCTGCTCGCCATCTCGCCCCCCCGGGGAAAGCAGCACAGGACACGCGTTCCTCACCGCTTAGGGAAAGTCAGCATAACCAGCAGACCCAGCAGCTTTGAACGGGTCGTTTAGCTCCGGTTCCCCCCCCCTACCACCCCGCCTCAAGCAAATACAGCACAAACAAACGCAGTCAGCGCTGCAAGGAGGACCCCGACTGTGAGTATATATCCCCTAAAAATAAAAAAACGCTCAGGACTATATAAATGTGCTAGGACAACGTGCAAATGTCATTTTTTCAAATGTCATCTTTTTCTTTTTTCCTCAAGTGGTAGATGGTTAGATTTGGCCCTTTGCTTTTCTACTCTGTTTGGGTGCCTTCATCTCTCCCCCTCCCTCTTACCTGCGCTGGGGCATGACCCCCCCCCCCCTCTCTCGTAAGAGGGGACAGGTGGGCTACAGCTCAAATTGACCCCATAATTAAGAGGGGAAAAATTACATAAATGACAGACTCCGGTGTGTATTAGGCCCCAGAGCTGACAATCTGCACAACATAGCGGTTTTGTTCCCTTCCCTTTAAATACAGTCTGGATACAACTTTTTTTTTTTGTAGTATTAAATATTTACATGGGTGTCTATTGGTTCTAAAACCCATGATTATGGGAAGTTTATGGACATCATAGCACTCAATACACACACACACACACACATTAAAAGCTGCACTATGGATTGAAAGTGTGATTCCGATTAGTGCCTATGAAGTTCTATTATCATACATCAAAAGCTGCACTATGGAATGAAAGTGTGAGTCTGATTGGTGTCTAGGAAGATCGATGACCGCGCTGTAATTTTCAGGTAAAGTATCACAGTGCTGCACCTCCTCATTGTATTTTTATTTTCTAAAAAAATGGCCTGGTGAATAAACCCCCCCCATTTAAATAAAAAAAACAGCCTCAGCCATTGCGTACGTGTTTCTGCCCCATCAAAGATCCCGCAAGCAGAAAAGGTCCCCCCCAGTTTTTTGCAAATTCGACTGTACACACTAGAGGGGCACCCAGAAGGAAGCCCCGGGCCCTAAAGCGCAGGGGGATATAAGTAACAAATAAGACCCCCAAGAAGCCTGGAGGTCAATGGGCTAAGCCAGATGCACACAGATCTCAGACCCGGTGCAAAAGACAGCCTTAAAGCAAGGACCTCATTAAAAGTTAAGCAGTGGAAAAGGGCCCAGGAGGCCTAGGCGTACAACAAGACTGGGGAAGAGAATCAGACCCACCAAGAAGGCCAACATGAGTAAAGATCCAGCCAAACAGCCCAAGAAAGCAACCATCAAAGGCAGCAAAGGGGAGACAAGTACAATCAAACACTATTTAAGACAGGGAGCAAGCCCAAAAACATCGGGAAAAGAAACCCAGGCCGGAGTCTCCCCGGAGAGTAGGGGCGGGGTGGAAGGAGAAATCAACGACTCCAGAGCTGAGATTAGTAGGGGGGAGCGCACACCTTGAAATGGAGGCGATGTTATTACGTCTGTTTCCCCTCATGTCTAATAGGGTCAAAAGAGGGGGTGTACGGCCAGGTTGAGGTACCCGGAAGAAGTGCATGGATTTTGTACAAAACTCGGGATCTCGGTCCCGGATCTGCAGGGTTGGATTGAAATGGAAGGCTTTGGGGACCCCGGGGGGGGGGGGGGTGGGGGAGGGGAGGGAAGAGGGGTGAATGCTCACCTGTAGCTGCAAAAGAATTCTGTCCAAATCGGCCCGGCCCCCCCCCTCCCCCTCTGCGCCCCAAGCCCGGGCCGCGGAGGGAGAGGGGAGGGCTAAACGAACTCCACCTCACCAGGAACCCGGAGTCCAAGGGAAGCCACAAAGGATGGCCCCCAATGACCCGGGGACCCTAGTTGGGGTAAGAGAGGGGGGGAGGGCGAGAGGGGGAGGGGAGGGGGGGGGAGGGCGAGAGGGGGGAGGGAGAGGAGGGGGGGGGAAGAGGGAGGGGGGGAAGGAAGGGGAGGGGAGGGGGGAAAGAGGGAGGGAAACCCCGTCCGCTGTGGGGCCGTTATCACCATCAATACTCCAGAGGGAAGAAGGAAAGAAAAAGGGAAAAAAAAAAAAAAACAAAACCCCAAAAAATAAATGAAGGACATAGAAATTAAATTTTTATCTTATAATGTGAAAGGCTTAAATTCTCCTGGCAAGCGTTCTAAAATTTTGGAGGAAGTAGAGAGATATGGCGCGGGTATAGTGTTCCTGCAAGAGACTCACCTGGCGCATTCCTCAAATATTAGACTTTTTTCTCCAGCTCTCCCAAATTGGTTTTATGGAGATACTATCTCAAGCAGGGCAAGAGGAGTGGCTATTGGGATGGCGAGGGATATCGACTTCACGGTGGAGGAGAGAATGACGGACCCCGAGGGGAGGTACCTGTTTCTTAGGGGCTCCCTCCTAGGGGTAGAACTTACACTGGCCAATGTTTATGCCCCCAACGCCAAACCTATCTCATACCTCGAAGCAATTCTGCGTAAGTTGAGGGCCTTCAGGAAAGGATATTTGATCCTGATGGGGGATCTCAATTTCGTGATGGACCCCGCGAGGGACAGTACGTCTGGTGGAACGGGGAGGGGCAACGCACAATTGAAACGGATTAAAAAAAAACAATCGGAGGATCAACTGTTGGATGTATGGAGGATCCAGCACCCGCAGTTAAGAGACTACTCGTTCTTCTCCCCCGTCCACCAGACGTACTCGCGCCTGGACTATATTTTAATAGACCATGGCATACTGGAAAGGGTCAAAGAATCAGATATCGGAATAGCCTCCCTTTTCGGACCACGCGCCGGTATCCATGAGGCTAAGGTTCCCCGGACATAAACAACCCTCCAGCGGATGGAAACTCAACCCAGAATTGCTACATGACAAAGAAATTAGGGACTATATTAAAAAGGAGCTAGAATGGTTCTTTCAAATCAACGACAACGGGGAGGTCTCAGAGGCCCAACTGTGGGACGCCCATAAAGCGTTCATTAGGGGGCTCCTGATAGCTAAAGCCTCATGGAAAAAAAAGGAGAGGTTGGGAAAAACGCAGGCCCTAATGGCCGAGATTAAAACCCTGGAGCAAAAGCACAAATCTGGGAGGGTACTTAGCCAGAGTATATACATAGAGCTTACAGATAAGAGAGAGGAATTAAAAGACCTAGCTGAACAGGAAGTTAGACAGAAGTTCAATAAATTGGCGAGGGAACAGTATATTTGGGGCAACAAGCCAGGGAAATATTTAGCAAGGAAATTACAAAAAAAGAAAACCAGAAATTTTATTGAAAAAATCCAAACAAGAAATGGGGAGATGAAGTTTACCCCTAGTGAAATAGCCTCCACATTTAGAGACTATTACAAAGAACTTTATGAGGTGAAAACCAAGGGAAACAACGACAGCATTGGAAACAGCCAGAAAACCTCCGAGTTCCTAGGGAGGGCAGGGTTAACGGCTCTAGGCGGGGAGGAGAGAGATGAGCTCGAGAGGCCAATAACTGAGGAGGAGATTTTAGCAGCCATAAATAACTCACCAACAGGAAAGAGCCCGGGCCCGGATGGCTTCACGGCCTCATATTATAAAACGTATAAAGAGATTCTTATACCGAGATTGCTGCGATACATGAATGGCCTAGGGATAGACTATGATATGAGTGTGGAGGCCCTAAAAGCTACGATCACCCTCTTGAGGAAGGAAGGGAAGGATGGATCAGTGTGCTCGAATTACAGACCCATCTCCTTATTAAATTTTGACACAAAATTATACGCCAAGATATTGGCGGATCGAATAAAGGGGCACTTGGGCACACTGATCCATCCGGACCAGGTCGGGTTTGTTCCGGGCAGAGAGGGGAGGGACAATGGGATCCGGACACTGCTAGCCATACAGAGGATGGGAGATACGAGAACCCCCAGTCTACTTCTCTCAATAGACGCTGAAAAAGCATTTGACAGGGTAGACTGGGGGTTCATGTTCAACACTCTACAGAGGATGGGCTTCGGACCCAGAATTATTCAAAAAATTAAAACCTTATACAATCATCCGAAAACAAACATTAAGGTCAATGGAACGACTTCTGCTGAGTTCGAACTGTTTAATGGAACTAGGCAGGGCTGTCCACTCTCCCCTCTCCTTTTTATTTTATCTCTGGAACCGCTGCTAGCTACAATCCGCGGAAACCCAGAGGTGGAAGGCTGTAAAGTCGGCAGCGAAGAGCACAAACTTGCGGCCTTCGCGGACGACGTCCTCTTTTACATAAGCTCACCCCAGAAGTCAGTCCCTATACTGCTTAAAACCTTAAAGGAATATGGGGAATTAACAAACTTTAGAATCAATGCCTCAAAAACATTTATTCTTAATATCAACCTCAATAAAATAGAGAAACAGAACCTACAGAAAACAGTTAGTTTCGTTTGGAAAAAAAGGATAAAATACTTAGGAATAGAACTGGCTAACAACTCAAGGAAATTATACAAAATAAATTATATCCCGCTCCTAGAAGACATAAAAAAAAAATGCCAAGAGCTGAAGGGAAAAATTCTATCCTGGACAGGCAGGATCAATTCGGTAAAAATGATGATCTTACCAGTCATCACATACAAATTCCAGATGCTCCCCCTCCCTCTCCCAAAACAGTACCTCGGTAAATTAAGAGCTATTATAATGAATTTTATATGGAATTACAAAAAACATAGAATCTCCCTTCAAGTTCTAAAACAAGACAAAAGTCAGGGTGGTCTCGCGGTCCCAGACATAGAAAGTTACTACCACGCTATAGCACTATTGAGAATTGCAGAATGGGGTAAAATAGGCAACACTAAAAGATGGGTTAGTTTGGAGGAAGCACTGAGTGAAGTTAGGCTGGGGAGGATTGTGTGGAATCCTCCGAAAAGCCGGACACTGGGAGAAAAAACACACATAATCACTATCACGACTTTAAAAATCTGGGACAAAATCTATAAAATATTCAACAAAAAATATAACTCGCCACTTATAGCACTTAAAGAAAATCCTTTTTTCCCGCCAGGGTTAAAGGAAATAGGAGGTGATTGGATTAGAAAGGACTGCACGAGACTAGGGGAAGTTATTAGTAAGGGGAAGGTTATGACATTGCACGAGTTACAGAACAATGAGGCTTTTTCCATAGATGGATGGCGGCATCGCCAGCTAACCCACTTTGTGGGCTCTCTCCCTAGCCCATTAAGGGAGGCTAAGGACCTAACAAAATTAGAGAAAATCTTCACGGCAGAATGCTCCAAAAAAAGAATATCCAGAATCTATAAATTGTTATTAGAAAGAGATAGACCAGAGATGCCACCATACCTTATCAAATGGGAAAGCGAACTAGGAACACAATTAGAAATAGGCACAAGTAAGAAAATTTTAAAATTAGCACATGGGTCAGCTGTAGATGCGAAAACTGCAGAAACAAATTATAAGTGCATGGCTAGGTGGTATAGAACCCCGGATAGGGTCAGTAATTTCCAGGCGGATACACCTGCAAACTGCTGGAGGGGGTGTGACCAAAGGGGTACAATGGGTCATTTATGGTGGGAGTGTGCTAAAATCAAAAAATTTTGGGAGACCATCCTAAAATTCATAAAAGAAATAACAACGATCGAGGTAAAAAATGACCCTTGGGTGGTACTTATGCATGCCACATCCAAGGAAATCAGGCAATATAAAGGCTCATTGATCCCCCATCTGCTCAATGCGGCTAAAAAGGTAATTCCAAGGAGGTGGAAGGACAAGGAAAGCCCACCCGTATGGGAATGGGTTGACGCAGTGGAATCCACTTACATGATGGAATGTGTGTTGTACATCGGGGAGGAGGACAGAGAGGCCACGAGGGCTAGATGGGAGAGTTAGAGAAAATTCAAGAGGTCTTGGAGCTATAGGGAGGCTTTGCGAGTGCAGCCGTGACAACTGATGACCCCTAGGGGGCGAAGCCGGAAGGAGATCCAGCCGCGGAAAGGCAGACGTTAAGGGCAGGAGAAGACACCTGGGAGAAAGGGCCACCACACAACAACAAAACAGCGGACGGGGATGGGGAGGGTGGGGGCACGGGGGGGACAGGAGGGAGGGGGAAAAAAAAAAAAAAAAAAACCCCTAGGGGGGCTAACTGGAATTGAGATGGAACGGGACTTAGGATAAAGGAAGCGGAGGGGTAGTGGAGGCTCGGTGGGATCTTAGATGTATGTATGTATTCTTGGCTTTGTAAACTTTATGGATGCCCGACCCAGGACCCCTATCCCCCCCAACTCTAGGGGGAAAAGAAAAGGGAAAAAAAAAAAAAAAAAGGGGAGAATGAAACAATCCACTAATGATGCTACCACGCAATTTTCAGGTAAAGTATCACAGTGCTGCACCTCCAAAAAAAAAGTATCACAGTGCTGCACCTCCAAAAAAAATGGCCTGGTCGTAAAAGGGGGGCAAATCTTCTGGAGGTCAATGGGCTAAGCCAGATGCACACAGATCTCAGCCGGTGCAGTGGTAGTCCCCGTTAGCTCTCACTGGTTCCCCCTGCAGTGACATGGAGGTCAGGAACATGAGCTAGTGAGCGCCACCCGGGGGGACCCAGGAGATTGACACTCTCAGAAGCGTTGCTTCCAGGGCTGAAGTGGTTAATAATAACCAGGGTTTACAGAAATGTGCAGGCAGCCCACCAAAAAAAAAAAAAATGTTTAAAAATCGAAAAAAAACAATTTTTTACTCACCTCTAAATGGGTTAGGGACTGCCAGTTTGGGACCTGTCATGTGTCCCAGATGAGTGAGCGTCGAATATGTTCGTAAGTCGGAAGCGCAGAAAGGCAGAGACGTTGTTTTCCGATGTTCAGTCAAGTAGCCGCGCATGCGCAGACGTTTTCCGATGTTTTACGACGCAGAACGGCAGAGACGTCATGCCGCCTCCCCGTTTGTAAGTAGGAGTCGTTCGCAAGTCTGATGTTCGTAACTCGGGGACTGCCGTATAAGGGGATAACAATCCGTTTCATACCAAATATGCCTACACCATAATGTACAGGAGGCCGATTGGTCACATCAAGGGGAGTTCAATAAAGCAGTAACAACACTTTTTACCATTTGATCTCCGGAAGGTTTTACCCCCCCTCATGACATTTTTTGCTATTCAGCACTGTTGTACTTTAACTGTCAATTGCACGGTCATGCAATGCTGTATGCAAATTAAATTTATATCATTTTTTTTTTCACACAAATTAAGCTTTCTTTTGGTGGTATTTGATCACCAATGGGAGGGGCACAACAGACCATAGAAACTAAAAAAAGAATGTGTAAGAAAACAACATTACTTCCTATATATCAAAAGGAGATAAAAGTCATTAAAAAACGAACTGCTTAAAGTTGGGGCACAAGTAGCATGAGAGTGCTGATTGTCAGACACCTTGACCAAAGTCAATAATTTTATTGCGACGCCGATGCGTTTCAAGAAATAGGGTTTTGGCTTATTCTTTAGGGATGCTCAAACTAGGAGGTACAAGGATATTCAGGCTGTGCTCAAATCACTCATGAGGACCGCAGAGATTAATATCACATACAAACATTTGTGTCACCTCCAAGGGAAACCATATGGATGGAGAGAACCACCAACACAAGACAAGCGGGGCCACTGGGGTCACCGCATCCGAGGCAGAGGAGAACCTTGGTTAAAGTGCCCAGTTACCACTGGCTGGCATGGTTCCTATCCTTGGCTTCAGCACAAGCAGTCGGGACTTGGCAAGAGAGGGCTGCCGATGATGACCAGCAGAGAGAACCAGCAATCGGGAAGCCAAGCTGCTGTGTCTCAACAGGTCATCATCACGATCACCCAGCCTGCATGGAGAACAGACAAAATATTACATGGCCCAGTGTCTGATAAAAAATTTTTTATAAGCAAGAGAAAAACCCAGAGATTGCAATACATCAAATCATGTCGCCACTGCCCGACCTCTGGCGTGCGCAATGACGTCACATGTAGGCTCCGTCCAACGCGGTTCGTGTAAAACACGCCTTTAGGGGACAGCAACATGAGGCGCAACGTAGTTGGCTTACAAATTTTGGTTATAATTTTGAATAAACTCTTCTTGCTGCTGGTGTCTTTAAATAAGATTTGGTATTATGGGCATCAGTGACACAGTCTGGGTTTCCTTGTAGTGATGCTTTGTTGAGTCCTCTAAGCATTGGGTTGCTTTAAACATACCGAATATACTCAAGTATAAGCCGAGTTTTTCAGCACATTTTTTTTGTGCTGAAAGTGCCCCCCTTGGCTTATATTTGAGTCAAGCACTTTTCTGCAGCAGAGAATTACATTTTCCGACCCGACTTTGGGGCCCCGTATCTCGGGGCCACTCGGTGCTAGGAACCCCAAATTTGGTGTGCAAACCCAGTGGAACCAACACTACAACACGTTTGGGGTTCCTAGCACCAAGTGGCCCCGAGATACGGGGCCCCAAATTCGGTCAACTGTGTCCACCTGCAGCAATGTAATTTCGGTACACTTTGGGCAAGGGTAAGCAGTTCTGCTTCCCCCCCCCCCCCCCCCCCATGCGCTAAATACTTAGCTTAAATGTCATGTTATATCATTATCATTTATTGCCATGCCTACAGGCATGTATATTGTTTCTTGATCATTTGTTAATTAATCCACAGATACTTTCCTGATGAAGCGGCTATTGCCCGCGAAACTAGTCAAATTGTTTTCTGTGATGAATTGTCCCACTGAGACTCCCCCCAATCCGGGAGTTAACTGTTCTGGTGACATATATGAACTCTTGCTATGTTTTTATTTGTAATTGATCATCATCTCTGTATCAATAAAACTATTTTATTTATATTGCTTAGTACATACTTACTACTTATTTACATTTTATTGTCTTACTGTACCGTGATAGTCCAACATTGCCCACAAGTCCTCTGTGGTGACCTGGTTGCGGACCAGGTTCCCACTAGACATGTGCACAACAAAAAAATTTGTTTATTTTCGTTTCGTTTTTTTCGTTTCCGTCGATTCGCAATGATTCGTACAATCGTAAGTCGTCATTGTTGGTATTCGTAATGATTCGTACATTCGTAAGTCGTCATTGTTCGTATTCGTACATTCGTAAGAGTTATTTTTCGTTCATTCGTTTATTCGAAATTCTGACGCATTCGTAGTTATTCGTACATTCGTAACATTCGTAACATTCCTAGATTCGTAATCGGAGCATAATTCATAATTTTATGTAATGTGTATGCTATTATTACATTTTAATAATTTACAAATCAAAAAAAAAAAGTTCAGAATCGAAAAAAAAGTTACGAATGTACGAATTTTTGGTTCAATCCATTCGAAGCACGTTAAGCAGCACCATTGTAAGGGACACGGAAAATTACCAATTCAACAAAACAAAAAGTTACGAATGTACGAATTTTTTTTCGTTCATTTTCGTTGTTTCTTTTTTCGTTTTTCGGATTTTCGTTGCTTTTCGGATTCGTACGATTCTAACGATTCGTTATTCTGATTCGTTCAATTCGAACGATTCGTTCATTCGTACGAAAACGAACGAACGAACGAAAAAAAGAAAAATAACGAAAAAAAAAAAAAAAAACGAAACTAATTGCACATTTTTTTTGTGCTGAAAGTGCCCCCCTGCTTATACTCGAGTCAAGTCTTGCACACGTCTAGTTCCCACCCCTCTATTTCAAAGATTCCTGGATGATGGTAAAAGTTTATTTATTTTCATGTTTATACTCAATCACAGAGACCACACACATTTTCCGTACACTTCGGCTGCAGCTAGGGGGCATCTAGCAACCCTTAACTACCAAGTTTGAAGTTCGGGGGACCTATGGCAGCAAATGGGCACAGTGAGGCTGCAAATGGGCATTGTTGACCCTCTTTTCCACTTCCAGTAGCTGCGCATTTCTCACCTGTTTATACTCAATCACAGAGACCACACACATTTTCCGTACACTTCCAGTAGCTGCGCATTTCTCACCCTAGGCTTATACTCGAGTCAATATGTTTTTCCCAGTTTTTTGTGGTAAAATTAGGGGCCTCGGCTTATATTCGGGTCGGCTTATACTCGAGTATATACGGTATTTAAATGTTCTCAGTCATGCTGTAGCTTTGCTAGGGACATTAGATTGTAAGCTTAGCAGGCACAAGGTCATTGAGAATTATCTTAAGCACTATTATGGGATGAAGACTATGTGGAGGCCTTCAATTTGGTGTTGGGAAATGGTATATTCGTAATTGTAGTGTTGAGAAACGGTAAAACCTGAAAGTAGAAAGTGCCACCAATTCTCATTGCTGGCCATACATCATCTTGAAAAATGTTCCCTATCGTGGCAATAAAAATAAACATTTCTCAAGCTGTGTGCTGTAGCGGTGAGCGCGGTGACAGGCCTCCCTATAGAAGACCAAGCTTGTCATCATGGATGAGGCTTTGTTTTGTAGCTGGGATCTAAGACCTATCTCCCTCGGCTATTTAAGGATCTATTCGAAGGCTGGTGTGATATAAAGGCGTTGAGGTGACCTTGTTTATTGTGCCGTTTGCCTGCATTTATATTGATCATTTAGCCTCGGAGGCTTTAACCAGGCAACAATTTATCCACTGTAAATCCAATGACAGCCAGTGGACTACAAAACAAAGCTCCGATCAGCCATCTTTCTCCGACATCTATATTTAGCTGTAGATATTGAATATTTTTTCTTTTCATATCCAGTAAAGCTGAGTGCCCTGCATATAAATTAGGCCCGCGACTCGTTTTTTTATTTTACCTGAATAACACATTTTATTTTTTTATTACCTTTTTTTTATTTTTTATTTTTTTATTTCAAAGCACTAAAGCTCCAAGCCCAAGCATTTTTTTTTTTTGTTAAACTGTTCCTCAGCAAGTGCTCAAATTTTTTATTTATTTTTTTCCCTGTAATACTCGCCTCTCCAGCGCACTAATTTAACCTCTTCACGCCGGCGTAACGCAAATATACGGCCTTCGGCTTGAAGGGGTTGTACCGGGGGAAATGCATGCAGCTGCAGGCATCACCCCGCTACTGTTTTATTTATTTTTTTAGAGTCGACGGTCCACTTTCTTGTAAAAACAACAGACGTGGCAAAGCTTACATGCTTAGCTTGCAAAGTAAGCTTGCAGCTTTATTACAAGCGGCGGGATGGGGGCGTGCCACCCGCCGTCTCCCGTGGTTCATCTGGGCTCCCCCGTTCTCCGGGAGGCCCGAGCGACTAACCGGCATGTCCACCGGCTGTATGGAGACCCGAACTAAGCCGAAATCGGCTTTGATCAGATCTAGTAACCCGGGAAGCGATCTCATGGCATCACTTCCTGTTTACTGGAGCCTTAAAGTGGGGTGCCCCTAAAAAGAATTTTTTTTTTTTTAAAAGTCAGCCGCTACAAATACTGCAGCTGCTGACTTTTTTAATAATCGGACACTTACCTGTCCCAGGGTCCAGCGATGCGGGGGAACGAAGCCCCCCCTCCTCGTTCCCCACTCCGCTCGTGGCACCAGCATTCTTACTGTGGGCACCCATGGCGCATGCACGAGCGGCGCCGTGATACGCCGCACAGTCATCTGGGACCTGTCACGAGTCCCAGTTGACTGACTGCGCCGAGGGGAAGTGATGTCACCAGCCTGGGCACTAAAGGAGGCAGACTACGAGGGACCCCCTAGCAACAGGCATTTAGCGGTAAGTAAAACATATTTTTTTTATTTTTTTTTTTTTTTATATTTTTCGGAATTTTCAGCTATTTTTTTTTTTTTGGGGGAAACCCTACTTTAAAGACGGCATATTTAAAAAAAAAAAAAATCTGTATTCAAAACGGCCAAACTTGGAGTTCTGAATGTTGTTTTTTTTATTTATTTATTTTTTTTTTTAATGCATGAAAGCAGGCAGAGACATTTTATTTCCTATGTAATTCTATTTTGAGACTGAGCATCTCCTCCCTGTCGACAACCAGGATTTTCCAAAGCCTCTCCTCTCCCAAATCCTTTGAGAAAATCCTTTGATTCAACCAGTTTGTGTAGGAAAGTAGGAGTCAATTATGTAAAGGAGGGATTTGGGGGCTTATAGACCCCAGATCCCTCCATAAAGAGTACCTGTCACTGCCTATTACTGTCACAAAGGATGTTTACATTCCTTGTGACAGCAATAAAAGAGATAAAAATTTTTTTATTTTTAAAGGGACAGTGTAAAAAAAAAAAAAA